>CCBP010000027.1:5886-32394 GCA_000765035.1 Trametes cinnabarina
TACCCAATGTACCACTTTATAACAGCGATGATACCGGAACCGCCACAGGGANCATGTTGCCGTCAGACTCACTGCACTGCGGCTTTTCAGTGACCACATGCGACTCACCCCTTGCGCAAATACAATCCTCAGCCCGAACAAGGCCAGCAAGCCTGCGGTGCCCAGCCAGCGGTAGAGCACGAAAGGTGTGACCCGGTCGAGCCATTGCTGGTACTGCCTGCGCGCCTTCGCGAGGTGGTTTGCCAGCGGCTCCATGGGGCCCGAGTTCTCTGCATCCGACGAGGCCATCATTTTTGCGCTTCCCGGTTCGGTTTGTACAGGATGCCTGGCGGGAGCACGGACGTGGACAGAGAGAAAGAGCGCGCCGTAGGATGAGTGCCTGCAATTGCGCGTGGATAGCAAACGCAACGCTGTCCTGCGCGCGTGCGGCGTTTGCCGAGCTGGGCGCGCGCAGTCCCGGGCCGCGCAGTGCCATTTCCCCGCGAGCACCTGCTCCCCGTCGCGTTCGCGGCACTCCGTCCGACTGTCGACGACATGGAGTCCGTATGTTCCACGGCGATGTCTGACCCCAACCATCATCCTCTGGTCGTCTCGGGATAGAGATGGTAGGATGGCCGACATTGTAAGCTCTCTTCCCATTCTCGAGAGTGATCATGTCGTCTCATATCACCCCGTTGGTAGACATTCTCTGATCTCCCAGATGCAATCTCATATATGCGAGATCATGTCCTCGATGAACTCGCAACCCATCGCGCGCGTATCCAAAGGGAGAGCGGTGCTGACCGCCCTGTACCGCCCCTGATCGTCGGCGTGCAAGGCCCCCAAGGAAGTGGAAAAACCTACTTGACGTCCATCCTCCGAGACGTGCTCCAGGGCCCACCGCACAACCTCTCCGTTGCGGTGTTCTCCCTAGACGATCTCTACCTACCTCACGAAGGTCTGGTGAAGCTGGCAGCTTCGTATCCCGACAATGCCCTCTTGAGAGGAAGGGGTCAGCCAGGCACGCACGACGTGCCTCTTGGAACGGAAATTCTCAACAAGCTCAAGCGCATCAATGACGCACCCGGCACAGAGGTTGAGCTGCCTAGCTTCGACAAAAGCCTCTTCAACGGTGAGGGTGATCGAGCCCCTCGTGGCACTGTCGTCCGTTCTCCGGTGGATGTCGTCCTCTTTGAAGGGTGGTGTGTCGGTTTCTACCCCGTTTCCAAGGAAGAAGTCGAGCGCCGATATGCCCAGCCGGTGAAGGGTCTCGGTGACGATTTCCTACAGAGGAGAGGGTATCGTCTCGAAGACGTTCTGGACGTGAACGAGCGGCTGAAGAGCTACGTCTCGTGGTGGGACCTCTTTGATGCCTTCATCCAGGTCCGTCACGCTTGTTCTATCGTGACTACAGACTTTGCGTGCTGAGAACGTGCGACAGATTAAGCCTCCGGAAGAACATCCATACACGTACATCTACAAATGGCGCCTGCAGCAAGAGCACAACATGAAGGCACGGAATGGCGGCAAAGGCATGACGGACGGACAGGTCGAGAAGTGAGCACTATGTCGGGAAGTATCCAGACCGTGTACCTTTTTGCTGACCGGCTGTGCGCAGATTTGTTGATCGCTACATCCCCGGGTATGTGTTCTTCGGTGACGGTGTTCTCGAGGGGTATGAAGAGGCACCAGGAAAGAGGAGACTGCCGCCGTGGTCGGGCCACGGATTGCAGATACAGATCGGCGAAAACAGGGAGGTCGTTCGTGTAAACAGGTTCTGATACTGTACTTTGTGGAGACGAATGGGAATGAAAGCAACCTTCTGCCTTGAATGGTGTACACCATCAGCGTAACTTCTACGAAAGGGCGCTAGGTTTGATCTCGAGCGGAAGAGCTGCAAGCTCGCTAGATGCAAAAAATGCCCACTAGCCGGATTGAACGACTGACCTCATCATGAACTCGTAATGTTTCCTACAAGTGATGCGCTCTACCACTGAGCTAAGCGGGCGTCATGCTGATGATTTTTAAACTCTTATTTGGGGATGGGATGAGAATGTGACTTATCCCCGCAAGAGTGCTTGTTTTTGCATGACTCTCTCGCTTTCTAGGCAGCATCTTACATGGGACGGCAGGGGATGTTAAGCAACGCTCTTTTGGATCCTGCGAAGAGCACATGAAGATTTCCGAACCGAGAACATTCCTGGTCACTGCCTTCCTTGGCGGGGATACACGAGCGTCTAGCCTCCACATTGTACCGGTCCGCAAGTCTTCGCCGCCACACACAACTTCACGTCTGACTATCATCTCTCCGTCTGCGGCACCGTTCGTACTTCCCAATTAACGACAGAATGCCCCTCATTGAAGTAAGTTTGCTCACAGTCTGCATGACTTGTCAAAGCTGACCGGTGTCTGTGCTTTTCATTGAAATCTCTGTCCCCGTTTCGAACAACTCATGCACGCCCTCGTTCTACACTGAATCCTTGGACGATCAATGACATGTAGGTGATTGCGAACGACCGTCTGGGCCGCAAAGGTGCGCTCAGTCTTATACGACATGCACAGATGGAGCTCACCATATCTTGCAGTCCGCGTAAAGTGCAGCCCGGACGACACCGTCGGTGACCTCAAGCGGCTCATCGCCGCCCAGACCGGCACCGACCACACTAAGATCCAGCTCAAGAAATGGTGCGTCCCCTTCTCCCGCGCGCTTGAATCTGACGGACCCCAACCATCCCATGTCCAGGTATACGATCTACAAGGACCACATCACGCTTGCGGACTACGAGATCCATGACGGGATGAGTCTCGAGATGTACTGATCCTGCACCTCGGCGTACTCCTCTATCAGGATTCGCCTCTTTCTCGGTGCATGTATCTATGCTAGTTCTTGGGTCGAGTTTTATTGCTTTGTGAAATGCTGCTGTAGACAGAGATGTATCAGTACCAACCTGGATCTTCGTAATCGCGTTTACGGGGACGCTGCAGTCGAAGTCCTCCATCGTGAATCCCTCCGCCTAGGAAATCTTTACTGTATCATTATGACATCGCGCTTCTACCTATCCTCGTACATGGCTACACATCTCATACCAGCGGATGCGCGCGATGACAAACGAAAGCTTCCCTGCGAACGCTCAACCTGGCACATTAACAGATATTCAGGTGTCGGGTCCTTCCTTCATCCTTTCCACAGCCGACATCCGGTCTTATCAAGGGCTCTCTTGATCTTGGACTCTCTCCGATTCGGTGCTAATGCTAGGGACGTAGCCACATTCTCAGGTTGCTCGACCCATAGATGGTGAGGGATAGGCGGGTCGCTGGAGGAGAGCAGGCTCGCAAGGCGCTCTATGCTTGCTTGATCGGGTATCTGGAAGCCCATCGGGTCGTTGATGTGGGACGGGGAGTTATTCCTTCGCGTAGCGACATACCTGCAAGACTGCCTGGAAAGTTGGTCAGGCCAAATTGTCAGCGCGAACGGCGCAGGAGCATCTCGGGTGAGATTCACCTTCCGCATGCTCTTTAGGTCGTCTAGGTAGGCTTGAGTCTCTGGACGCTCGCGCGTCTCGTGCAGCACCTGCAAGGCGTTAAACTGAGTGGCTGGGCACACGATGGCTCATCACTGGCCGTAATACTCACAGCGGCCGTTGCGTGGGCAGCCTGTGCCATGAGCGGACCGACGCCCCAGCCCTCAGCCTGTCTGCATATCGATTGCGTCCAGCGCACACCGGATGCCGTCAGTACAATTCACATGACCGAGAAAGGCGAACGAACGTCAAGAAGATCTCGTCGCACGACTATCTGCATGACCAGGGGCTGCTGGTCCGTCTTCTTGGGTGCGAGCAGCTCGGCTTCAGTCGCGCCCGACATGTCCCGCAGGTGCAGCAACAGTGCGGGTTTTGAAAATATGGTGCGCGAACGATCCCGTTTATTGGTACAACTGGCCCTGGGCAAGCAGTGGCTCCTAGCGCGAGTGAACACCTGGCTGGATCTCGGTGCGAAGAGATGCGTCTGATTCGTGCAAAGAGCCTGCACTAACTTCACGATCAGTCATGGTCAGATTGCCAAGGCCGACATGGCTGATTGACTGGTACTTACGGGGTGAACAGAACTCCTGTGGTATCTGTAGCAAATGTTGGGATGGCTGAATACCTCCACATGGACTAGAAGAGTTGGCAGCGGCAGTCGCACGATAGTAGACAGTCGCGAGCGCTTATCTGCGCTTACACTACTATGTATCCAGGCTCGTTCGAACTTCGAATCCTCCTCCCTCTACACATCCAGCCACAATTCAAACCCGGCGAGTTGGCCCACCCAGAAGCACATGCACGTAGTTGACCGTGCATGGTGATGATACTGCAAATGTAATGCACGCGGCAGGTAGTACTGTGTGAGAACAGAGACCAATGAAAATCCAAGATAAGCCTTTCGACGGTCGAACTTCGGCTCTCACGGCATGCCCAAGATGAACAACATTCCGGGGCGTGCTCAGCCCTCCAGCCGGTCTGTGCCGCGTCGTCCCAGAAAGCGTGCATCTTGGCGATTGCATGAGGACTGGTTGGTCGTGATCTAGTCATCGACCATTCAGCAATATGACGCCCTTCCCAGGGTCGCCGGACAAGACGAGAGACTCTCTGTAAGTCGGACATTGGATCAGAGTCACTCGATGAACCAACTGTAATACGCGTACATGCTCACGCTTCACTGCTTGCAGACTTCCAAAACTTGCTCTCAAGCCATGGATACCGGGGAAAGCGGCTCGCCTGGTCCTTCGCGATGCATACATCGTCGATCCTGCAAAGGGCGCTCTCCTTAACGGCCGCTTCGACGTGACCATGGACGACGGCGTAATCGTGGAATTGCAACCGACCGCAGAACGCGATACTAGCACATGGGTCCGAATCGATCCAGAGGATCCCCCCACCATAGATGTGTCCGTCTCTGGCAAGTTCTTGTGCCCGTAAGTACTTCGTCTAGTAGCCTACTGCACCGCAGTTCTAATGCTTCTCGATGCATCACCACACTAGTGGTCTGATTGATTGTCACGTGCACGTCACTGCCGTTCCGGGAGTGAATACGATGGCAGAATTGGTTCAGACACCTGAGGAACTCGTTCACCTCAGGACGACCTATGTGCTTCGAGGTAGGCATTTCAAATTCGATGCCAGACCATCTAACTGACTCTATAATTCAGAGATGCTCATGCGAGGATTTACTACCGTCAGGGACACGGGTGCGTCGAACTGATGCCGACATAGTACTCTCAGCCGATCTAACAACATGTGCAGGTGGTGCAAGCAAGGCCCTGGCTACTGCCATATCGGAGGGACTGATAGTAGGCCCGCGCCTCCTTCAATGTGGAAAGGCGCTGTCTCAAACCGGTATCGACCTTCCTCCACACTGCGCTACGGTGCTTTCATTGAGGACGCACATCGCTGTTAGGTGGCCATGCTGACTTCGGTCCGACGAAGAGCGGCAATACTGGGTGTTGTGGAGGGCACTCCCAATCGCTGGGTCGCACTTGCGATGGAGTGCCCCAGGTTCTGAAGGCCGTGAGGGAGGAGCTGAAGGGGGGCGCAGATTTCATCAAAGTCATGTGTGGCGGCGGCGTCGCTTCTCCAACGGTGCGTACGCTATGGAATTCCTGATATGTAGCAATCTGGACTAGAAATTTAGGACGCCATAGAGACCGTCCAATTCACTGCGGAGGAACTTTGTGCGATTACGACGACGTGCAAGCAAATGGGGGGCAAACACAGTGCGTATCTAACGCGGAAAGCGCGTTATGTTTACCTGACGTTGTGGTAGCTACCGCACACGCCTATACCGACGCATCTGTCCTCCATGCCATCGAGAACGGCGTACGTGGTATCGAGCACGGAAACCTGATCAGCCGGGAAACAGCTAAGTTGTAAGCCTCGACCACCCTTCTATCTCTAAGCATGGGCATGCACACCGCATTTTCACAGGATGGCGGAGAGAGGTATATTCCTTACGCCGACCCTCGCTTGCTATGGCATCATGGTCAGACTTCCATTCGAGGACTTCCTTCCACCAGAGGGCAAGGTCAAGAACAAGCAAGTCATGGCCCGCGGCCTTGACGCCCTCAAGATCGCGGACGAGGCTGGGGTGACGATATGCTAGTACGCATCCCTTCACCAAATACACGTCCTCCGCAGGTTGCTCACGATGGGCGTTGCGGTGCCACAGCGGCTCTGACCTGTTGACGTCGATGCACGCGCTGCAGACGGAGGAGGTGAGGCACTTTCCTAGGCGTTGCGAGTGTCTCTGACGTCTTCGCGAAGTTCACCGTACGCAGTTCAGTCCTCTCATCGGTCAAAGTCTTGCGGCATGCCACCACAAACGCGGGTAAGTCGTGCCACCTGCGGACTCTGCCGTACAGCATCCTCAACTTGATCTCTACCTCTCATACGATCTCATTATGCGGCCAGCGCTGATGCTCGGAGACCCACGATTAGGCTCCCTCTCCGTGGGCTCCTGCGCCGACATTCTCGTCCTCGATGCCAACCCGCTGGAGGACGTGACGGTGCTCGATTACCCCGAGAAGCATTTGTTCGCCGTTATTCAAGGCGGGAGGGTCGTCAGCAGCCGGCTGGATGGTCTTCCTAGCGAACATATCTGAGGAATGCAGCATCCACGCGATTCGGTCATTGGGGTCTAGCAACGCTCTAGGGTGACTTTGTACGATATGCCATGATTTCCATGTAAGGGATGCAAACTACCGCAGATGTCACAGACTACAGTCCGTGCATTGCTCACTTTGAAGCCGACGAGAGAACCTTGGGTCCATCATTGACGAACCAACGCTCAACCAGGTACGTATTACGGAACCTTGAGGGTTTATTAGGCTGGCACAACATGTTGCGCCGATGGACTGTACCCTTTCCGACTTGGTCAGTGACCAACTCTATGAGGATTGTGATACATTGCTGCAAGCGAGACTATACTACCAAAGCAACGCAAAGACGGCATGCTGGTAAGTGGGTGAGGGGGTGCTGTAGAGAAATCCGGTACTAGTAGTGAAGAAGCTACGACATGGGGAAATAAAGCGTACAGGGACGTGATCATAAGGTACGGGGTCAATAATGCGTAAACATTACTTTTGCTCGTGGTCTATGCTGCGGGTGAAGGTACGTGCTGGATCGAAATGCGGCGAGGAAATGTAGGAGCGTGGCGACGATGAGCAGGTGGTGGGACTGACGCAAGCAACTCGGCAGGAGCAGGCATGAAGGTCAAGGGGAAGAAGAGGGGGAATTTAATCTTTCTTCTCCTCCTTGTTCTCCTCAGAGGTCGAGGACGCCTCAGCATTGCGCTTCTCGTACACCTTCTGGAAAAGACCGAGCGAGGCCTGCTGGGTCTCGTTGATCTTCTCACGGATCTTCTCAGCATCGACCGACGCATCACCAGCCTGGCCCTTGACGGCGAGCTCACGAAGCTCGGCGATGAGCTTCTCGACCTTCTCCTTCTCGGTAGCGTCGATCTGGTCCTTGAACTCGTTGATAGCTGCAGGAGGCAGACGTTAGCCAGTGATAAACCGGCCATAGGAAAACGGAATGCTAACCCTTCTCGGTGTCAGAGCAGACAGAGTCGGCCTTGTTCGCCTCTTCAATGAGCGCCTTGCGCTGCTTGTCGGTCTCGGCGTACTGCTCAGCCTCCTCAACCATGCGCTCAATGTCCTTGTCGCTGAGGCCAGAAGACGAGGCAATGGTCATAGACTGGTCCTTGCCAGTAGCCTTGTCCTTAGCAGTAACGTGGACAATACCGTCTGAAAAGAGACTGTAAATTTCCGACTACACGATACACCGAGCGTCTACGCACCGGCATCGATGTCAAAGGTGATGTCGATCTGAGGGACACCCTTCGGTGCAGGAGGAATGCCAACGAGGTTGAAGTTGCCAAGAAGCTTGTTGTCCCGGACGAGCTCACGCTCTCCCTGGTAGATCTTGACCTCGATGGCGGTCTGGCCATCCGCAGCAGTTGAGAAGGTTTGAGTCTTCTTCGTCGGGATCGTGGTGTTGCGAGGGATAAGCTTGGTCATGATACCGCCAAGGGTCTCAATACCTAAAAGCAGGTAAGAACCCAAATTATGTGGCTAAGAAAGAGAGACTTACCAAGGGAGAGAGGAGTGACATCAAGCAGCAGAATGTCGGTGACGTTGCCGGCGAGGACACCACCCTGGATGGCAGCGCCGATAGCAACAGCCTCATCCGGGTTGACGCCCTTGCTGGGCTCACGGCCGAATACAGACTTGACAGTCTCCACGACGCGAGGCATGCGAGTCATACCACCGACCAAGATGACCTCATTGACCTCGCTAGCCTTGACGCCGGCATCAGCAAGCGCCTTCTTGCAGGGCTCGATGGTACGCTGAATCAGGTTCGCAGTCAAGCTCTCAAACTGGGAGCGCAGGACCTTCAGGTTAATATGCTTGGGACCAGAGGCATCGGCAGTGATGAAGGGCAGGTTGATCTCTGTCTGCGTGGTCGACGACAGTTCGACCTTAGCCTTCTCGGCAGCCTCACGGATACGCTGGAGAGCAACGGCATCCTCGGTGAGAGAGAGACCAGTCTCCTTCTTGAACTCGTTCAAGATGTGCTGGACGAGAACGTTGTCGAAGTCCTCTCCGCCGAGATGAGTATCACCGTTCGTCGACTTCACCTCGAAGACACCCTTCTGCATCTCCAGAATGGAGATATCGAACGTACCACCGCCGAGATCGTAGACAGCGATGACAGAGTTGTCGGCACGGTCCAGACCATACGCCAGGGCAGCAGCTGTAGGCTCGTTGATGACACGGAGGACGTCAAGACCTGCGATGGTACCGGCGTCCTTAGTCGCTTGCCGCTGTGCGTCGTTGAAGTATGCAGGAACGGTGACGACAGCGTGGCTGATGGCGACAGTCAGTCTTTCTCACGGCGCACACAGTGATGATCGGTGCTTACTTGACCTTCTTGCCGAGGTACTGCTCAGCAGTCTCGCGCATCTTCGCCAGGACCATTGATGACAGCTCCTCTGCAGACTAACCTAAGATTAGACTTACGTCATTGACTAGAATCAACTGAGCGTACGAATTGCTGCTTCTTGCCCCCATTCTCTACCTCCACCGCTGGCCTGCCATCAGGCTTCGGGACAATCTTAAATGGCCTATTGTGCATTGTCGTTCAGACGACAAAAGCCACGTCACTCAAGGGTTGAACAGTACGCACCAGTGCTTCATGTCCTCCTTAACCTCAGGGTCGCTGAACTTGCGACCAATAAGACGCTTGAAGGCGAAGACGGTGTTGGCAGAGTTGACGACAGCCTGGCGCTTCGCAGGGAGACCAACGAGACGCTCTCCGTGCTTCGTGAACGCAACAACCGAGGGTGTTGTCCGAGCACCCTCAGCGTTCTCAATCACCTTCGCGGTCTTGCCCTCCATGACAGCAACGCAAGAATTTGTCGTACCAAGATCAATACCGACCACAGGGCCTATCCAGCATTGTCAGCGATCATGTATCACGGCTGCTGCAGGAGCAAGGGGAGGTGACTAACCGTTGACCTTGGAGTTCATATTCCTGGCAATCATCGAGCGCGGGATACCCTGCCGTAGCGCATCAGTACATGGTTGGCCAAAGGACAAGCAGCATGCGAGATGCTCACCGCATAGTTGCCCGAGCGGGACGCAGCAAGACGGAGAGAACGAGCAGCAGCGTACATGGTGGATGAGGAGGAAGGAAAGGTTGGCCAGCAAATCCGACTTTCTCAAATTTTTGAATGCGTAATCTTACATAAGCGCTACCGGCTTACCCCGGACGACGTGGAACGTTCCGGAACACCGGTCCCGGACAGAAGCGCCCGTTCGACGCGTCCGACGCGATCGCGACGCGCTCAACCCAACTCTCTTGCGCTCCTGCAAGTCGCAACGCCTGCTCTCAGTGCGACCGTACGCGTATCAAAGATGCGACCGCTCCCGGGAACTCATATCGGGGCTTTTCGCAGCTAAAGAAGCCCCGTGAGCGTGTATATAAGACAGTGCGGTGCTACGCGGCAGCCTTCGACCACCCTAACTTCCTGATTGCCCATCCAGTGGTATGTACTTACCGCCGAAGGATTGTATGCGCATGCATGAGCGTCCCTCCTCGAATGCAAGCTCGCGTTCCGTGGTAAGCTCTGCGCATCAAATGTGTTTGCCAGTCTTGAACGCGCATATAGTCAAGCCAGAATCCCTGGCATGCGTATGTATGCCGGCTTGGAGACGGCAAACAGGCTACCCATCTCGTTTCGGGCGTGCATATACGTATGCGTCTTCCCGAGTGTAGATCCGCAGGAGAGCGACTATTCATGGTGAGCATTCAAATATTCACCCCTTGAGCTGTTACGGGCCTGGCGAGTCGCGATTTTACGCTGCGGGGGTTAGCAGACGAACGAACTCTTCCGCCTGCCTAGAAATGCACCCGTTGGTGCGTTCCATGTATTCATCTGCTTTCCTCAATCATCTTGCGCTGTGCAGAAGCATTGAATGATCTATGGCTGAGCAAGATGGCCATCCATTGTGACGCGACTGAACTCGACAATCAGATTGACTTGGGCCCCCTCCCTCTTGCAACTCAGCCCCAGGACAATACATGTAACATGCCCATATGTGCGCTCAAATCGGCCTCTGTGACGACACCAATTGTATCGACTTGGGTAATCCTGCTTCGTCCTCCTTCCATTGTCCGCATTAACAACAACATCACATCCCGGCGCAGTTCCTTGACCGACCATGGGCCCCGTGAAGCTCCCACAATACCTGGTTCATAACCTAAAATCCTGCACCTCATTCCAGTGGGGAACCATCCGTAAGGGGCATACTTATTAGGCAACTCCTGAGGCGTCGCGAAAGACGCATCATATCTAGCAACCTGCTATTCTGCTTTCGCGGACGTCGTCATTTGAGACCGCACATTCCTCGGCAACTTCATTGTTGTGCTGCCTACAGTGGTGCAATGCCACGAACGTAATGCTATCCCATGCCCATTGACGACCGTGCATAACATGACAGCGAGGCGGCGAATATGCCAGGGGTCGAACTTGATGAAGGCACTTTTCAGGCTGCAATGCATCATCGACGATGACTGCAAAACTCGCCCAATACCTATCCTGAACTCCTATACGGCAAGCGCTTCACCCAGCTTATCTCCTTTCGGGGGTGCACGTCCGACGTTTTGCATCTCATCTGACCCATGCCCCTGCTCGGTGTAAACCTATTCCTTCGAGTCAGATGCGGAATACGTACATCGGAAAGGGCTGGTGGATGGAAGGAAGTCCAAGTTCATGTCACTAAAGATGCCTTGCAATGCTGCGGACTAGATGTAGAACCTCGAGGGAAGCTTGAAAAGTGAGTATTGTTGTGTTCACTTGTCTGTAGTAGTAACGATTCAGAGCCAATCCAGACCAGTCTGACAGGTTAAACGTACTCCATACACCATGGAGTTGGAGGCGGTCCTTTGGATGTGCGATGCAACGTACATATGTACGTGCGGTACGGCAATCGTATTATGATTGGTGACACTACCGATCGTCCTCAAGTATTGAATGCCAAAGCGAAATCAGCAACATGCGGATGGATGGCTTCATCGCCCTACATACTACCTATGCTAAGAAAGCCAGGCCCGGGCATAGCATCCCCCGCCATGTGAGACGGTGCGTTCCCTCTGACGTGGTTATTAACACAGCCCAATATCTCAACGCAACCACATACTTCACTTTCGGGATGAAATACTCATGTAGATCAATCCAGAGCTGATCTAGCCAAGTCTGACCACAGCTGTGATGTGTGTCACTGCTGCCGCATGAATCTGCGCTTGTAGTGAGCGATTGTGGGCTATTGTGGGAGTACATAACTTGTCTCTACTGGAATTGCACAGATCTTACCCTTCGTTCTTTACTGCAATGCAGGTCAGTTCCTATGCATCACAGACATGAGTACATTAATCTACATTTTAAACGCGACGGTTCAAATGGCGCATACAATCGTACTTACCCATTACAGTAAAGCTGCTAAAGAATGATGTCACACTCGTTAATAATGCGGGGTGGGCGGTGCCACCTCGTGTACTCGGGGTCCTGCTACTCCGGCCTGATTTTTTGTTTCGGAGTCCTACACGCACCTTGCCTCCGTCCTTCATCTGGACTGACATTGCGGATTGCTGACGACCAGCATCCGACTCGAGCTTTTATCTCTAGACCTCACTCGCGACCTTTCGTTCGCCTGCAGGCAGGTCAGCTTTCACGACCGACCTTCACGCGACGCCCACTCGTATTATCAATCATCGCCATCGCACCAATTCGTGAGTCTTTCTCTCCCCAACCTTGTTACCTGCTCATATCGCCGCCAGAATGAGCAAATCCTCAACCACATCTACGCCAAAGACGTCGTCTCAGCTACCGTCAAAGTCTGCTTGGTCCAAGGGACCGCCAGCAAACACTTCGACAGCGCCGTCTACTCGCCCTCAGTCGCCCGCTCCTTCCACCGCTACCGCTCCTCTGCACCACCACCACTCTAGACGACCGAGCACCTTGGGCCAGGGCGTTGCATTCAAGGATGGAGTAGGTGCACGCAACACAGTAGCAAATGCCTCAAAATCAGGTCCGTCGTCTCTCACGTCTGTCGTCGTCACCCCTCTTCCATGCGATATACTCACTTGTTTCTAGGCTCATCGGTCACCTTCGGGTCGATCGACGATGCGTCCGCCCCCATCTCTTCCTCACCTGCTTCGGTGCCGCCGATCAAATCGGATGGCATCAAGTCGTTTGGGACAGTGCCCGCGACGACGTCCAACGGCAAGGGCCATTCTCGGACGACTTCGTTTTCGACGGGGACACCCCCATCTGTGAACGTGTCGTCAAATGCGTCTTCTTCTGGACCGTCAGCGTCCTCCACCTCTCCTGCTGCTAGCTCCAGTTCAGCATCATCAGCTCCGAAACCTCCAAAATTCGACGTCAAGAGTCTCTTCCAAAAACCGAGTCAAGAAGGGCCTTCATCGTCGTCGTCGCCAGCCGGTGATGTGACATCTCCCCCGAACCGCTCCGCACCCCTTCCTCCATCCTCGCTGGGGCCTCAAGGCCACCAGGGGTCGCATCAGTCGCCGCCCACACAAATGGGCGCCTCCTATCAGCCGTTTAGGCCGCAGCAAAATGGGTCTGTGTCGAGCGCAGGCGTGCCGAGGTCACCGAGCTTCCCCCGTCAGATGGCTAATGGTTCCGTCAATGGCAGGCCACCCTCGACGCCCGGCGGACCTCCATCGGCAACCATGCCTCCTGCGATGTCGAGTCCTCGGATGGCTCCGCCCCATGGTGGGCAGCCGCCGCCTGTGCCTCATGGTGCACCTGGCGCGCCGGTGCCGGTACAATGGCCGGGCTACTACGTAAGTAACGTTTGGGTAGTTTAGAGCGGGACCTATCTAACGAGCGTCGACAAGCAGTATTATCCCCCGATTGACCCGAACTACTACCCACATACCCCGCAGGGCCACTGGATGCCACAGCACATGGCGCCGCAGCCGCATGCACCGCAGGGGCCGCCTGGCTCTATGCCTGGCATGCCCATGTCTCCTCGTGGGCAGCAGCCGAACCTACACGCACCGGGTACGCCGACGATGTCGCCTGCCATGCCTCCGAACGCGCACCCCTCGCACCCGACTCCTTCGCCCCACATGCACACATCGTCGCTGTCCAACATCTCTTCCACACCCTCCACGCCCGCATCGAGCACTGCGCCTGGCGGCGGTCTCTCGCGACTGAATTCGAATGCGAACTCTTTCACGCCGAAGCGCGTCGTGATCAAGTCCGAGACGGGGCAGGAGGTCGACCTCGAGCGCTTCAAGAAGCAGGCGAACGCCGTGGTGTCATCGCCGATCGTGCCCAGTTCGCCCGCGCGACGGACGGTGCCCGTGCGTATTGAGACGGAGGAGGCGAAGCGCAAGCGGTTAGCGGAGGAGGAGGCTGCGAAGCGCAAGGAGAAGGAGGCAGAGGACAAGGCTAAGAAGGAGGCAGAGGAGAAGGCGCGGCGCGAGGAGGAGGAGCGCAAGAAGAAGGAAGAGGAAGAGGCGCTGAAGAAGAAGCAGGAGGAGGAAGAGCGGCAGCGCCAGGAGGAGGAGGAGCGCAAGCGCCAGGAGGAGGAGGAGCAAGAGAAGGAGCGACAGCGCAAGGAAGCGGAAGAGAAGGAGAGGCAGGCCCGTGAGGCCGAGGAGCAGGCGCGCAAGGAGGAGGAAGAGCGAAAGCGTA
The DNA here is from genome assembly GCA_000765035.1 of Trametes cinnabarina. Lineage (NCBI taxonomy): Eukaryota > Fungi > Basidiomycota > Agaricomycetes > Polyporales > Polyporaceae > Trametes > Trametes cinnabarina. The sequence continues at coordinate 20,128 of CCBP010000027.1, forward strand.
AAGAGGAGGAGGATCGTGCCGCGAAAGAGGCCGAGGCCAAGGCGAAGGAGGCGGAAGCTGCTCAGGTTAAGCCGGAACCCTCGGAAGAGGGTGAAGTCCGGGAGTCAGAGCAGAGCCAGGACGCCGCCGACGAAGCTGCCAAAGAGGAGGCGAAGGACAAGGTCTCTGACAAAGCGTCTCTTCGGATCGACACCTCACTCACCTCGTCGGATGGCAAGCGTCGTCCCGGTCGCCTCGATCTCTCCTCGACGAAGAATAACAACATTCCTCAGCCTCTTCCCTCCGCACTGGCCACCGCTCGGATCATCGAGGACATCAGCACTATTGAGTACCCGGAGGGTATCATGAGTCCTAAGCCAGAGCTCAATGTGAATGCCAAACAAGGGAAGTTCAGGTACGCATTGTTTGTTTTGGCCGCCATTGTTCAGAAATGCTCATATATATTTCGTAGATACGACCGCGATTTCCTCCTTCAATTCATGGCTATCTGCAAGGAGAAGCCAGACTCTCTTCCACCGCTCGACGCAATCGGTCTGGAGCCCGTCGATCAAAGCTTCGCCATAACTCGTGGTGGATCGCACGGTCACGGCCGTCGCCCTTCTGCCGCAGCTATGCCGCCTCCCTCCTCCACCAACCCTCGCCAAGCCTCTATCGGTCTTGGTATCTCTGGCTTCAACAAACCCAGTGTCAATCCGTTCACCATGGGGCAGTTCTCAAGTGCGCCCAAGACCAGCGATCTGCGCTTCGAGGCATCAAATCGGTCTGCGTCCATTTCCGGCCCTACTGGTCTGCCGTTTGGCCGTCCGTCGCCCATGGTGAGGTCTTCGAGTCAGGGTGGTCCTGGTAGCAACGGTCGGACGAGGAGTCAGCGCGGGGGCAAACGCGACAAGGAACGCCCTGGCGCAGGCTCTTCGAACCAAGGCAGCTCGTTTGGACCTCAGGGTTCACAGTATGGGAACACTATGTCTCTCGAGCCCGTTGCCCCTCTGGAGATGTCCGCGAACCGCTGGACGCCTGCCAGTCTTGTCAAGAAGGGTCAGCCCGTCGAGCAAGATACTCCGGAAGTCGTTGACCGGAAGGTCCGCGCGTTGCTCAACAAGCTCACGATGGAGAGGTTCGACTCGATCTCGGACCAGATCATCGCATGGGCGAACAAGTCGGAGAAGGAACAAGACGGCCGGACGCTCATCCAGGTCATCCGACTCGTGTTCGAGAAGGCGACTGACGAGGCGACTTGGTCGGAGATGTATGCGCGTCTGTGCCGGAAGATGATGGAGCAGATCAGCCCGAACGTCCGTGACGACGGCATCAAGAACGCCGAGGGCAAGCCCATCGCCGGTGGCCAACTCTTCCGCAAGTACCTTCTCAACCGTTGTCAGGAAGACTTCGAGCGTGGATGGGTCGCCAAGGAAGCTACTGCTGCCGCTGCGGCAGCGAAGGCCACTGAGGACCAGGCCGCCAAAGCCGCAGCGGAACAGAGCCAGGACGGCGAGGCTGCTCTGTACTCCGAGGAGTACTACGCTGCGCAGAAGGCGAAGCGCCAAGGTCTCGGTCTCATCAAATTCATTGGCGAGTTGTTCAAGCTCCAGATGCTCACGGAGCGCATCATGCACGAGTGTATCAAGAAACTTTTGGGCAACGTCGAGAGTCCGGAGGAGGAGGAGATCGAGAGTTTGTGCAAGCTCCTCACGACCGTCGGCGCCCTTCTCGATACCCCCAAGGCCCGCGGGCACATGGATGTCTACTTCTCGCGCATGAAGGAGCTTACTAAGAGTCCGAACGTCAACTCTCGTATGCAATTCATGCTTCTGGTATGCTTCCTTCGTTATCTCTCGTCTGGATACCTCTTTGCTGAGCTTTTCTCTATAGGATGTCATTGAATTGCGCGAGCGCAAGTGGATTCCACGTAACGCTGCGGCCGCCCCGACAACGATCGCGGCCCTCCGCGAGCAGGTGAGTACATCCGTACCGGACACAATGCCTATTGAAGCTTATATCGGTCTGCCAGATCGAGAAGGAGAAGGCTGCTCAGGAGAAGGACGCCATGACGCGCACGCTCAGCATGTCACGCGGTGGCTCGAGACGGGGTGCCGACCGTGGCGATCATCAGCAGGGTGACGGCTGGGCCACAGTGGCTGCAGCTCGTCAGGCAACGAAGGCGGGCGACCTCTCGCAGTTCGGCAAGATCAACAAGTCGACGCCCATGACGTTCGGCCCCAGCTCCGTCTTCCAGAAGGACACCAAGTCGAAGAGCAGAGAGTCTACGCTTTCCCGCCAGGGCTCGAGCAACATGTTCTCGATGCTCAGCGCCAACCCGGAGATCGCTGCCGAGGTCACGTCTGCCAAGTCGAGTCGTCCCCCGAGCCGGAAGAGCAGCATCGATCTCGGTTCTGGTGGTGCACCGGAGGCTCCTCCTCAGCGCCGGAAGCTCCAGCTGCTGCCTCGCAGTGTCCCCTTGGATAACAAGGCAGAGTCGACGCCTGGGACCTCCACTGCTGCATCCGAAGACGAAGGCGCCGAGTCGACAAACGAGCCTTCCATGTCAGCCGAGGAAGCTAAGACGCGAATCGAGGAAGACTCGAAGGAGTTCTTCAGCATCCGCGACCTCGACGAGGCTGAGGTGTACTTCACGAAGCTGCCCGCCGAGCACCGGCACCTATTGGTTGACAAGCTCGTCACCCGGGCTGTCGAGTCGAAGGAGGCCGACGCACAGTTGGTCGCAGACTTGTTCGAACGCGCGCACTCGAAGAACCTGTGTTCGCCTGCTACCTTCGAACAGGGCTTCCTCCCTACGGCGGAGATCATCGACGACATCGCGATCGACGCACCGAAGGCGCTCAACCTGTTCGCGTTGATGATGAAAAGCGCGCATCTGCACGAGGACGAGGAGCGCCGCGCGCGCCTCACGAGCAAGTCGATGGACAGCGAGAAGCTCATGTCGCTTCTCACGTCATAGACATTCCTCCGGTACCATATTCCCCCACGTTCCTATGTCCCCAGTTCTCTACGTTCGCCGTGCACTCTGTTCTGGCTGTTGTCTTTCTGCACTCTTGGTGTTTCATAGCTCACGCGCTCTCGCGATGGTGTTTGCATTAGTGTGTACTTATTACATCGCACAGTATCGCATCGTAATATCCTCTTTGACTCTCTAACTGCATATGCGAGAGTGCGCTTTGCATCATGCTCTCTGCTTCCTGGACCGAAGCTGTCCTCGTTCTGGGACATTGCGGAAGTAATCAAGACCCTGCCAGTGCTCGACGCGACCGGCCGTTGTTGCTAGTGGCTGGAGTCGAACGCATTTCCCCGGTACTTCTATCCTCTGCGACGGCCTTATAATGAGTATGAAGACGGTCCGGACAAGGGGTCTGCGAGCGCATGCGCGAAGCTCAAGGGTCTCGCAGCTGATCGACTTACTCTATGCCTTGACCTAAGTGAGTGAGTGAGTGAGTGAGTGAGTGAATGATGGATTCAAGAGTAGAGCCTGAGGTCGCGGGTTTGTATGTACAATGATGTTTCTGTAAGTACTACCTTGTCCTCGCGCAAGTGCCTATCTACCCCACAGGTTAGGTCACGGTGCACACCAATGAATGAGCGTCCGAATGAACCCCTCACAGTGGTGCAAACGTCAACTACTGCATGTTCACGATATGTATGTACCTCGCGGAGGTTCGTATCTGGAAGCAGGGACATGGAAATACGACAGGAGGGGACAGGGAGTGCGGGTACCAGATCAACCCGAGGCAGGGATTGACAACAGAGCTGCAGAGGTAAGCCTTGAAGCTCGAAGTTCGAACGCCGGAGTCAGAGAAAGAAGGTATGGGCACGATGGGGATGAGGGACCAGGCCGGCCAGGCCGGCCAGGCCTGGTCAAATGTCCCATAATGTGCCACACATCGGGCCTGGGCATCTGAGAAACACGGGACGTGCTCATGAAGTGGCAGAGCGCTTCGAAGATGAGGTCTGGAAGGGGTCGCCGCCATGCAAAGTGGCACGCTTGCGACTCTGCGTCGTCTTCCCGCGGTCAGTTGCCTGCGAGGTACCCGAACCGTGCGCGGGCGGAGGCAGAGGAATTAAACTTGAGAGGATCCACCAGCCTGGGATTTCTGCTGTGCCTTCATAGGCTTCGGTTTCTTCGCCTCCTCGTTCGGATCGTAGTCTTCGCGCATGCGATCGGGAACCTTGCCGCCTGACGTCCAAGCGTTCTTCCGTGGGCCTGTAGGCCAGAACGTGGCGTACTCTCGCAGCATATCCTGATGTTTCTGCAGGGGTCCAGCGATCTTTTCCAGCTCTTGCCTCTCCTCAGCTGAAAAATCGGGACTCTTGGCCTCCGCAGTTGTTGATTCACCGAGGCTAGAGAACCACGCCTGGGCGAAAGCGTTCTGCTGACCACTAGGCGGTGTCTGCGCCCGATGATGACGAGTCCGAGGATCATCATGCGAGCAAGCGCCTCCGCAGCGCAACGTCGCCGCCGTAGTACACACTTGGCCGATTCCAACTCCCTTTTCGCGCCGCGCGATCACGAGCTCTGAGTCTGCGCTCACCATATGCCTTCGCACCAGAATGCGTGCCTGGTGCACTTGGCGGCGTCCCTCATCGGCCGTGCCACAACTTTCGGCCGTCGACATACCCAAACGATCCCTCGCTGCATCGTCCTCGTTCTTTCTGGACGTTGCGAACGACCGACCATGACTGAACGCGCAGGGACTCGATCACCGTCCTGTCTACTCACTCTCTCCTCTCTTCCATTCATTCTCTTCCATCGCGCTCAATTTATCTCCGGATTACTCATTCCGTATGGACCTCATTCAGCATTCTGGATGCGTCTCTCATATACTCGATCGACGTTATGTTCCTTGACGTTCTCTGGCTCAGTGATCGAATCAACGGAGGTGCAACTTGAACTTGTACCTCTCATCATATCGCAGTTCACTCTTGTCCCGTGTGGAGAGAACTGGCAATACCGAGAGGGTTGTGTTTCTCACTAGTTGAAGACAAGAGCATTCGCGCAGTGTCGCAGAGGATGTCCAGGCACGCAATCCTCGGCAAACCACGTTACATTGGGTGCACTCTCGTGGGTATGTCAGTATAAGACCATGAAGGCGATGTCCAGTCGATTCGACTATGGCCTATGAAAAAGAGCAGGAGTATAGCTCGCGAGCAAGATGCAACGAAAAGGATTCCACTATGCCACCTTTCTGCCAATCGAAAGATAGCGCTAGAGATCCCAACGGATCTGGTGTTCCGAGTCAGCGAATTCGCGCTCATAGCTTGCCACTTTACCCTCGGTGAGAGTGTATTGGGCAAGCTGGCCAATGGACGTATGGGGAGCCTTCTTAAAACGCATCCTGCCTTATGGGGCCAATTATGTCAGAATCAGACGAAGCGAGGGGAGCTAAGCACGACACATGGAGAACAGCGTCCAGCTCCGAATGAAATCAACCTCGGGGAAAGGGTGCGGCTGCATGGTCGGTCACCTGCGCGTGGACGTGTGAGATACGCATTTGACCTGCCGTGGGCAGCACGCCACGTTCGGCGAGTAACTGGGAAGAGCCCCATCTCGTCCAGTTTCAGCAGCGCGAGTCTAATGTGAGCACGGCATAGAACCAGCTACAACCCCTATTCAAGTGAGAAACAGGTACGGATAGGAAAGACATGCAAGTTACCTCCCATTCACGTCGCGACTCGGGAGACACCTCGCGCCTGTGCGTGCGTGGATATCCGTCCATCGGTGGACTTCGTGATGTTGAAAGGCGTCCAAATGTTGTTTAAGTCTCAAAAAGTATTTCGGCTCACAAATGAGTTTCGCGTTGCCTATGCAGGGGTTTAACAGGACTAGTTGTGCAGAATGCTGAGTATACTCCACTCGCACTCAGTCTGATCAGCAGTCTTAGCGTGAAATAATCCAACAGCCTTGGGATGCCAATAAATTGCATGAATACGAGAAGAAATGCCTGAACGTTAGAAGGGTGACGAGAAGACCGAAGAAAGCGTACGCTGCGTACCTTGTACCATTTGATGATCCCAGGCTGATTTCGCGGTAGGGTAGGTGTTGAGTTTGATCTTTACATATAAAAGCGCATCATGTTGTCTTCTACCCCTATTTTTCGGCTGTACGACATCATCCTGAGCATGGCGCGAGACTGCAGGGTGCCAGGTCCGTCGTTCAGATCACAAATAGTAGACAGAAGTACCGTAACCCATGCTATAGCTTCAGTATCCAGTGTATCTCGTGGAAAGCATGGTTCAATCACTGAAGGGCTGGTACTTACCTCACTGATCAGGGTGTCTTTGGTTATTTGGCAGAAGCGTTGCAGCGGCACATCCGACGGGGGACTGTTGCCCTTCGAAGTGGATTGCATTCCCACTGGAGGCATATGGACGTCAGATGGAGAGATGCTAAAGCATCTCAGAATACCGTTACAAATACAAGTATATGAATAGTGCTCGTTCAACCTCATACCCAAGCTGAGACCGCATAGTGTCAGCGTGGGTTGCAGTGTGCACTAAACGACTGGGGGTCGTAAAATCGAACGAGATCGGTGCCATTGGGCGTGACACAGCCACCATGCGTCCAATCCGCTCGCCGGCATGTGTCACACAAGCTTGCAGTCACACTGCGCATACTGACAGCGACAAACTTGGCAAGAGTGTTGAATCAGGTACTTACTTGGCAAGGCAACACGACTGGGAGCATGTTAAAGAAGGGTAGAGACTGTGAGGATGTGTGAAGAGTATGGAAAGTGAACAACATTGATGGTGTACAATACGAGCCAATCACACGGCGGACAAGTCCCCTTCGCAACATCGTGCGATAGCCGTGTTATAGACCTACCGTTAGTTTAACTATCAGGCTATGACACGCCTATAACATGGCTATGGATTTAAAAGGCCGCACGTGACTGCTTTTTGTTATCCTTTCGTCGAGCTATAACACCTGACACAAAGGAGGCTTTGTCTGCCGTGTCAACCGTGACGTGCGACGGCCATGATCCAGCCATGGGCGCTTGCCATGTCTCATTCGCCCTCCTGCCATCACCCAGCCGGTCCCCAACACGAGGTAAGTTTCCTTTGTCCCTCTTGCCGACAATCGATCGCCATGGCTAGCGCTAATTGAGGGTATATCTGCCAGGTACATATAAGCCGACTGCTTCATCGACTTGTGAGTGACTCTTGAGTCTTGTCCCATCCTTCGCTGCTCACCATGGCTAGCAACTCCCTCAACGCCACTCCGCCCCGTCTGCGCCCTCTCTCAGGGTTATTCTCCGCAACTCAACGACCAGGTGTGGCCACTGTAAGACGAGAACTGCGCGAGACGATGATTCACAAGCTGCTCGGTCTCCCTTACGATGAGTGGATGGCAGCCTTCCTCCCGGCGAACGACGTCGGCATCAACGAGAACGCCAGCTACGAGGGACTTTTCGATAAGGTTCTTCTCGACCAAGGAGAGGACAAGATGTATGGACCTTTTGTAGGTGACCTGTCCCTTGCGTCCCGTCCGTTCGGTCTGACGTCTTTTTTCAGGTCGATGCTGTCAACAAAGCCGATATACTGGATCGATTCGAGCTCGCGCAAACGTACTCCAAATACGACAAGACCGACAACGCGCAGAAGAAGGCTGACGGGGGAATGTACCCGAAAGGCTCGTTGGCCGTCAAAGACAAGCGCACAGACTGGGCCGAGGTCGAGGTCTTCATCGAGTGCAAGGTCAACGACAGCTGCGACCCTTACGACGAGAATGCACGGGACGGCATTCCCTTCGCAGACTCCAAGCGGGATGCTTTGGGACAAATTGCGACCTACGCGAGCAGCGTCTTCGAGTACCAACAGCTCACCCATCACTTCAGCGTCGTCATCTTGGGGAGCTGGGCCCGGCTTGCGAGGTGGGACAGGTCAGGCGTCATCTTCTCCTCCAAGTTCAATTACAAGCAGGAGCCCGCGAAGCTGGCCCGCTTCTTTTGGCGTGTCGCCCACGCGTCTGCCGAGGTTCGGGGCCATGACCACACGGCCACACGCGTCCTTCCAGGTAGCGTCGACTACGAGCTCCTTCAGGCGTGGAAGGCGAAGGGAAAGACTCTGTCCGACAGTGACTACGTTGCCAAGCGTTTCATCAAGAGCCTCTCGGGTGACCGGCCCTGGTGGCGACTGACAGTCAGCGATAAGACACACGGCGCGAGGGACTTCCTGGTCGGTAGGCCGACGTTCGCGGCGGCTGGTGTGGTTGGACGCGGGACGCGGGGCTACATCGCGCTCAGCATCTCCGATCCTTCTATGCCGTTCGTCTACCTCAAGGACTGCTGGCGTATGGTGCACGAGCGTTCCAAGCTCGAGGGCGACATCCTGTCTTATTTGAACGAGAAGCGCGTCGCAAACATACCGACCGCTCTCTACCACGGCGATGTGGAAGGACAAGTCACCGTCTCGCAGACCTTCTGGAAAGCTCCGGGAGGAAACACCGCTCACGATACGAACGAGAACGTCGATGATGGTGGGAGAAAGACGGAGACCGAGAAGAAGAACACGTGTCGCTTGAAGACGCATCAGCACTACCGACTTGTCGTACGAGAAGTGGGAGTTCCTCTTCAAGAATTCCCCACCGGTAAGGTTCTTATTCAGGTCATCGCCGATGCTATCAAAGGTATGTCTACCGACGCTGCTTATCTATGCCCGCTCTCACCTATTTACAGCCCACAAAGATGCATACAAGAAAGCGGAAGTCATGCACCGGGACATCAGCGTTGGAAACATTCTTATGATCCCTCACGTTGGTAAGAAGGGGAGGACGAAGTATCGAGGCCTTTTGGCCGACTGGGAGCTCTCTAAGCAGCGCTCTGACGAGGACATGGACCCACGCCATCCCGATCGCACTGTGTGTATTGTTTTTCGTGATTGCCTTGAGTGAATTACTGATTCGTTTGCAGGGCACATGGCAGTTCATGTCGGTTCACGCGCTGTCGGAACCTGAAGCTCAGATCCAGATCGCTGACGAACTGGAATCGTTCCTGCACGTCATGATATATTGCGCGATCCGCTACCTCCCCAGCACATGCCGCAACGTTGGAGAGTTCATGTATAGCTTCTTCGATGATGGCGAACGTGTTGGGGAGGCTGAGTACACCTGCGGCTTACTCAAGCGAAGCGTTATAGACAAGGCGAAACTTCAAGCATCCACAGGACAAGCCATCGCCTTCCTTCGACGTCCCCGTCTTCCCCCGTCTGAAGAGCGTTCGGCCGGCACGGACCAGGGGCCGACGACAATGCATCCTATCAACGGCATTATCGTGCAGCTGCTCAAGTGGTTCCGTGCACGGTACATGCTTCTCGACTCGGCGGAGAACGCTGTGATATCTGGCAGCGGCCACGAGAAAGCAGGGTCTTCATCCGTCTCAGACTCTTCTCCCGATTCGGACTCGTCCGATTCCAATCCCGATTCCGATTGCGATCCTTCGTCCGACTCGGAACAGTCACATGAAGACAACTCCATAGTCGACGAGTCCCAATCCCAGAAGGAATTGAAGTTGTTTGCGAAGAAGATACAATCCCATCGCCACATGCGTACACTGCTCATCAACGCCTTGAAAAGGAAAGAAGCTGCTTGGCCTACCTCGGGAGACAGGCAGCGCGACCAGCTCGACCCCGCCTTCAACCCGCACAAGCAAGCGAAGACTCGCGAGAAGCGCACCGCACCCGAACCTGAGCCGCAGGACCAACGTTCAAGCAAGCGTCTCCGCAGCGTAACGTTCGAGGCGTAGTTAATGTCGCGCTCACGTACTCATTCCCACTATATGGATGCTATCCCTCTCCTCCTCCGTTCATCCCCTATGAAATGCGCCTCCCCGAATCCGCGGCAGGTTCTCCGCGTTCCGCGTAATCATCCGATCCTCCGATTTCCCTCCACTGTCGTCCATGGTTGCTGTCGACTAGTTGTTCACAGACCCCCTCCCCCCCTCCCCCCCCCTCTGTCTTCCATCCATTTTCCCCCGCTTTCATGCCACTTTGATTCATACTACATTTTTCCCCGCTTTCATGTCACTTTGATTCATACAATCCCTCTTGACTTCTTCGAGCAGCTTATTTGAGACGACCTTGTCCAGCATGTTATACTTCTCATGTAGTCCGCGTTCCATCCCTATTCGCGCTCTGCTTTCTTTGCAAGCCGTAAATATGAGCAAGGTACCAAGCTTTGCCAATATTAATCGACAGATCACGCAACGAGATTCAGAAAAATTGGGTGTCCACACCTTCGCCTTCGTCCCCGGGACACCCCCCTCGACGAGCGTGTTGTACGCCGGCTGGCCATGAGCGGATACCCGTGCACGTACAGGTGCGCCTTCTCCGAGCTCGGCGTCTGGATACACGCATACCGTGCGTGTGCTCTGAGTGGATGTATCGTCGCAATCGTGAACACGATGCTCTTTGGTGGAAGCATTGACAATGGTGTTCTGGCCGGCTCTTGCGTGGGGGTTGCGCTTCGACGCGAGCCATCGACTGGATGTATTGATTGGATGAACCACCCCGGTGAAACACAGCCATCAACCGTCCAAGTCGAAGCCGCGGCTGGCCGGAACGCGTCACACTGAAAGTCACACACGATTGAGGCAACGACGCGGCCAAAGAGTCTCGGCGATCCTCGAAATGCGAGATAAGTGATCAGACAGTGACTATACAATCCTTGCAAGCAACATGCAGGCATATGGAAATACCCTTCAAGGACTTTGGGAGGAGCTGGAGTAGTGGAAAGAATGCCCAGTGGAGGTCGCGCCGGTCACCGCATTGTGGGCGCTTGCTATGGCTTGCGGCCACGGGCGCTTTTCACGCTTTGCTTCCGACGTCCGCCCTCCTGCCATCACTCAGCCGGGCCCCAACACGAGGTAAGTCTCCTTTGTTCCTTTGCCGACAATCGATGGCCATGGCTGGCGCTAATTGAGGGTGGCTAAGGCTGTCCAGCACATTTAAACCGAGCGTTTCGTTGTTATCCTTGTGAGCAGCTCTCATCCCATCCTCATCGCGCCGCTTGATCATGGCTAACGACTCCGCTCACTCGACTCCACCGCGTCTACGTCCCGTCTCTGGGATATTTTCTGCCAGTCAGAAACCAGGGGTGGCTATTCTCAGACGCGAGCTACGAGAGACGATGATTCACAAACTGCTCGGCCTGTCTTACGATGAATGGATGGCAGACTTCCTTCCGGCGAACAATGCCGACGTCAACGACAACGCCGGCTATGAGGGACTCTTTGATAAGGTGCCTCTTGACCAGGGAGAGGACAAGATGTATGGACCTTTTGTAGGTGACCTGTCCCTTGCGTCCCGTCCGTTCGGTCTGACGTCTTTTTGAGGTCGATGCTGTCAACAAAGCCGAAATCCTGGATCGGTTCGAGCTCGCGCAGACATACTCCAAGTACGACAAGACCGACAACGCGCAGAAGAAGGCTGACGGTGGAATGTACCCGAAAGGCTCGTTGGCCGTTAAAGACAAGCGCACAGACTGGGCCGAGGTCGAGGTCTTCATCGAGTGCAAGGTCAACGACAGCTGCGACCCTTACGACGAGAATGCACGGGACGGTATCCCCTTCGCCAGACTCCAAGCGGGATGCTTTGGGACAAATTGCGACCTACGCGAGCAGCGTCTTCGAGTACCAACAGCTCACCCATCACTTCAGCGTCGTCATCTTGGGGAGCTGGGCCCGGCTTGCGAGGTGGGACAGGTCAGGCGTCATCTTCTCCTCCAAGTTCAATTACAAGCAGGAGCCCGCGAAGCTGGCCCGCTTCTTCTGGCGTGTCGCCCACGCGTCTGCCGAGGTTCGGGGCCATGAACACACGGCCACACGCATCCTTCCAGGCAGCGCCGACTACGAGCTCCTCCAGGCATGGAAGGCAAAGGAGTTGGGTAAAGAGGACCTCGTGGCGAAGCGTTTCGTCGACAGCCTCTCCGACACCCGGCCCTGGTGGCGGCTTGCGGTCCTGGACAAGGACCATGGCACAAAGGAGGTTCCTTGTCGGCAAGCCGACGTTTACTCAGCCTGGCGTCGTGGGTCGAGCCACTCGGGGCTACATCGCTCTCAGCGTCTCTGATCCCGGTACTCCGTTCGTGTACCTGAAGGACTGTTGGCGTGTGGTCCACGATCGGACGGAGCTGGAGGGCGACATCCTCTCCGATCTGAACGCGAAAGGCGTCTCGAACATACCCACTGCCCTGTACCACGGCGATGTGAAGGGCCAACGGACGGTATCTCAGACTTACTGGACGAGCGCAAAGGTTGGGAAGAC
>CCBP010000028.1:0-36804 GCA_000765035.1 Trametes cinnabarina
TCTATCTCTATCCCTCACTCCGATGTCACCGCCATCACCATTCGCACTGCAGGCGCCCCAGCCGTGCACCTCTTCAACATGTACGTGGATGCAAGCAGCGACACGGTAGTGCACGCGGCGGCACGAGCGATGCGCAACTTGGGTGACTGGGACGACGAGGACGAAGGCGTGCAGCAAGCAATCTGGCTGGGTGACTTCAACCGTCACCACCAGCGTTGGGACGACCCGGGGAACACCCACCTTTTCACGGTCAGTAACGTGCGGAAGGCGGAAGTGCTAACACGGTACCTGGATATCTTCGGGATGGAAATGGCACTCCCCGCAGGTGTCCCGACCCTGGAGCACATGCGAACGAAGAACCTCACCAGACCGGACAACGTTTTCTGTACAAAGGGTCTGCGCGACCACCTGCGGTCGTGCCTGGTGCGTCCCGACCTCCGCCCGCTTCGCACTGATCACTACCCCATCCACACCGAGTTCGGCCTCCAGGTCGCAGCGGCGCCACCACGCCCGCGTCGCGACTTCCGACAGGTTGACTGGGTCGACTTCGAACGCTCGCTGGCGGAGAGGGTGGCTGCACGTGGCTTCCCGCCGGTCATCGAATCCATACCAGACTTCGACCGGACCCTGGATGCGCTGATGCAGGACCTGCAGGACACCATTGTGCAGCATGTACCCCTGACTCCCGCCACGCCGTACACGAAGCGTTGGTGGTCAAAGGAGCTGACCGCGATGCGAAAGGAGAAGGAGCGTCTGGCACGGGAGTCGCACCGTCATAGGGCCGACAAGGCTCATCCTGTTCACGCTGAGTACCGTCGCCTTCGGAACCGCTACACTGACGCCATCCGAGCAGCGAAGAAAGATCACTGGCAGGCGTGGATCGATTCGGTGGACGGCAAAACGATATGGGACGCAAATCGCTTCCTCCGGCGTGGTCCCACGGATGGTGGTAGTGCTCGCATCCCACCGATCAAGGCATTGGACGATAACGGCCGGCCCTGCATCCTCAACTCCAATGCAGACAAAGGAGCCGAATTCCACAAGACTTTCTTCCTGCCGCCCAGTGCCGCAGGCGTGCCGGAAGGACCTTTCCCCAAGCCCAGATTCTCTTTCCGTCCCATAACTGATGAACAAGTTAGGCAGGCAATCCGGTCGTTGCGGGCCTTCAAGGCCCCGGGCCCCGACGCTATCCCGAACGAGGTTTACAAGCATTGCGTAGACACCGTTGCCCCAATTTTGGCATCGCTCTTTCGAGCGACTTTCACCCTTAGCTACTACCCGGACGCCTGGAAATTGTCGGCAACAGTGGTGTTGCAGAAGCCTGGCAAAAGTGACTACACTGTTACGAAGTCATGGCGCCCGATCGCGCTGCTCAACTGCATATCCAAGATTCTCTCCCGGTGTGTGGCCGATGTTCTTGTATATGAAGCTGAACGCCTTTCCCTTTTAGCGCACATGCAGTTCGGCGGAAGGGCGGGGCGCACAACCACGGACTCCCTGCACCTTGTCACCAAGACGGTCAAGGATGCGTGGCGGCGGGGGCACGTCGCCTCCATCCTCTTCCTCGACATCAAGTCGGCCTTCCCTGCGGCGGATCCTGAGCGGCTGTACTACAACTTGCGGATGCGAGGTGCCCCCACGGAATACGTCGACTGGTTGCGGGTCAAACTCACCGGGCGGCGGACGCGCCTCCTTTTCGATGACTACGTCAGCGACCCATTCGATATCGCGAGCGGCATCGATCAGGGGTGCCCGCTCTCAGTCATCCTATATGCCTTTTACAACTCCGACCTTATTGACAGCGCTGACACGGCTGACGGTGAACTTGCAGTAGGCTCGATGGATGACGTGGCCCTGGTGGTCACCGGCAAGACATTCGACAGCTGCCATGAGAAGGCACGGCACTTCTTGGACCGCGACGGGGGCGCGCTCGCCTGGTCGGCCTCGCATAACTCCACGTTCTCGCTGGACAAGTTTGGGCTGCTCAATTGCAAGGCCCAGCCCCGGCGGATTGGCCTAGGCCCCCCACTGACACTCTCAGATGGCACGGTCATCCCGCCGGCGGGCCACCACCGCTTCCTGGGTGTGCTGGTCGACCAGGGCCTGCGTTTCCGGGAGCATGTGGCGGCCGCCTATGCGAAGGGCAGCACCTGGACGGCGCTGCTTCGTCGCCTGGCAAACACGCGATACGGGCTTTCGCTGGCGGCAGTCCGCCGGCTATATCTGAGTGTTGCCCTCCCCAGTTTTCTCTACGCGGCTGACGTTTTCTTGACACCAGTGCGCAAGCTCCGTGGTCACTCACGCAAGCACGGCTCTGTGGGCAACATCCGCCGCCTCGCCATGATCCAACGGCAGGCGCTGCTGATCATGACAGGTGCCTTGCGCTCTGCGCCCACGGACGCCCTCGAGGCCCACGCAAATCTCCTCCCCTTCGACTTGCTGGTAGACAAGCAGTGCCACAGGGCAGCGGTACGGCTCTGCGCCCTACCTGACTCGCATCCGCTCGCTCCGCACGTCCGCCGGGCCGGCAAGTGTCTAGTCCGCTCGCACCGCTCTTCGGTGCACGAGATCCTGGACGCCTACCGTTCTCACCTCGACTACCGGCACACCGAACGGATCCGACCCGCACGCCTGTCTCCCCGCTGGCGACCACGTCATCGCACTCATGTTTTGGACGACCGCGAGGCCGCAGCGGACGACGACCCAAACTGGGCTAAGGACGGCATGTGGCGACTGTACACGGATGGGTCGGCGTGCGACGGGGGTGTCGGGGCGGCTGCGATCCTCTACCCTCCGGGTCGCGCTCGCCCGCGCCACCTCTACCTCCACTTGGGGCCTGATACCCGACACACGGTCTACGAGGCGGAACTCGCAGGGGTGCTCCTGGGGATGGAGCTGATCCACAGGGAACGACGCTGCAACAGCGCGGTGTCGATCGCGCTCGAAAACAAGGCGGCCATACAAGCCTCTACGCTACGTTCTTCTGCTCCTGGGCGTTACCTCACGGACCTCTTTCACGAGCAGCTCAATGCGATCCTCGCTTCCAGGCCTCAACTCCGCCTCACGCTCCGCTGGGTCCCTGGGCATTGCGGGGTCCCTGGCAATGAAGCTGCCGATGCAGCCGCAAAGGAGGCGGCAGGAGGACGCTCCCCACAGCGGCGGAACTGCCCCGGGCCCTCCGCAAGCCACTCCCGCTGAGTGTATCAAAGGCGCGACAGAACTTCAAAGCCCACCTCAACGTGAAGGCAGCGGAGCGCTGGCGCACCTCGGGGCGGGGCATGCGAGTGGCTGAGATTGACCCGTCTCTCCCCTCCAAGAAATTCGATGAGCTCTTGGTCTCCCTTCCACGCCGCCACGCTAACCTCCTTTTGCAGCTGCGACTCGGTCATGTCCCTCTGCAGACGTACTTCGCGCGCATCAGCAAAGCGGCCTCGGCGACCTGTCCCACCTGCCACGAGGAGCCGGAGACCGTCTCGCACTACTTGCTTCGCTGCCCCACCTACAGTCTTCACCGCGCGGTTCACTTTCTCCCTCTCGGCTTCTCCGGTCGCAATCTCCGCACCCTGCTCAACACTGACGAGGCCCTGCGCCCCCTCTTCGCCTTCATCAATGCCACCGGGCGACTGCGACGCGTTTTCGGCGAGCTGGCGGACATCCCGGAACTCGGGGATGGCAGCGATTAGAGCTTCTCGTGGTCGGCATGCATCCCCCTCCCTCTCCCTTCGTTCGCTTTCACCATGTCGTTGATTCATTTTGCTAGCTAGAAGGCATCACTCGGAGGCACACCCTGGTGCTGGGGATGGGGGAGTTCTGACGTGTGGCGGGGCAACCACCACGCGTACTCCTGCCGCAGCAAGAGGCCGCGGGCCCGGCGGTGCATCCACCGTCATATGGGCGGCAGGTTTATAACCTACTCCCCTGCCTTCAATGGCCGGGCACCAGGACTGTCTCCGGGCGTCCGCCCTGTACGATAAACTCCTGCTTATCTTCTCTTTCTACTCTACTCACACAGTAATCTCCTCCCCCCCTCCCACCCTCCTTCCTATGTTCCGCGGATACCATTACTGAGACGTACCACACGCGTAGTTACTTAGCGGCGTTATGCCTACCATAGGGCTCGGCCCTCGAGGGCAATAAACGAGGATCCAAACAAACAAACAAGATCTCGAGGAGAGAGAACCAGCGCTGACACGATGGAATCGGACAGTTTCCGGATACGCTGATATGTCGTCGAGGGTTTCTTTTGCATCGTGGATAGCGGAGGTCTTGCGTGGTGCGCTTGTACGAGTTCTGTGGCTCTCGCGGCCTTGTTGTGTAGTAGTAGGTTGGAGTTGGTAGCTTGAACAATCTACTGGTCCGGCAAGGTTCACTTATACCCACCCAAGCGATCAAAGCGAGTGTGGCCGCTTGATGTGCAATTGAGCTTTGCCTGCAGGCCAAGCAAAGCGCGTGTCGTGAGCTTGAGCAAAGCGGTCGTAAGAGTGACAGGTGGCTTCGACTGACGATTCCTGTTAGGGAGAGAATACGTTCAATTCCTGTAGCTAAGCGGTGTTTTGATCTGATTGTGGCAGTAACACCTGGGGTGGCTAAAGCAAGTGGCTAAAGCGTACAAGTGCTCGACTGAGTCAAGCTATGCCACATTCTCAGCCACACGAATGTCGGTTCAACAAAATCCATGTATCATCAAGAAGCCTACCGACGGCCGGACGCGCATAAAGACATATCCCAAAGGACAATTGAGCAGCCTCTGCAGGGCTGCTGACAGATACTAGGCTGGTGATCGCTATGAACAGGGATGCGCCAATGTAACTCATCAATATATGACAAAACTAGCTGACCACGGTCAGAATCCGTCGGGCACCGATGTATGCAGTAGACGTACGGTGGTGGTGGTGACGCCCAATCTGCCATCAGCTTGCATGGTCCTTTGCGGACACTATCGAGCATGCCCGGGCATCCGCCTGCGGTTGCACGGGCTCCGATGTGGAAGGGGCGCCCTCCGAACTCGACTTCGCTTGAACCGGATTCGCGAGCTTCCTTGGGCGTGCGGCCTCCGTCAGTTTAGCAAACTCGGCTTTGTTCGATTTCTACACACGGTTGAGGTTAGTGATTGCGGAGAACACGACCTCAGGAGGATACGATACCTGGTATGCGATAGGGTCCTCCACTACCTCCTTGCGCGTCTTTTGTTCCGCCTCTTCCGCTTTGCGCAACTCCGTTCTGAGCCGGTCAAGCGTCCACCGATTCTCCGGTGCACGGTCGACATTAGCGTTGTACAAAACCACCCATCTGTAGCCCAGCTCAGCGGCAGACCTCGTGTGAGAAATTGAGAGGAGCGTACCTGCTATGTCGGCGTATGAGCGCATTCCTGTCGCCATGGGTGGGCAAGCCCCATTCGTTCAGCAGCTCCACCATGCGCTTCTGCGGGTGTATGTCGTAGGCGACTTTGGGTATATGTCTGGCTTCTGGCTCTTCCTCGCCCTCTTTCGTGCTGTACTTCCTACTCAACATTCGTCCGGTTCCAGGACAAGCGATGTTTGAGCACACCGTGATTTTCCTTTGCTCCTGTCCTTGTGCTTCCCGCTCGCATTTGAGCTGCTCGCGCCGGCACCGGTTAAGAGCTGAGACCATTGTGTCTTTTGCTTGCCCTTGAAGCTCGTAGACGAGGAATCGTCCGCTAGATACCGCTTACAATTGCTATCAATGTGCGTGTTGATTCTGTTCAATGGAACACCCTTCTGGCAGATCGGACAATCAACCGTGTCTGACATCCCGTACACTCATCAACATCACGATGTTGCTCAGGTTGCAACTCTCATACCTGGACCAGTTTCCGGTGTTGCAGAGCCGGACGGTTGGCTGGATGGAAGGATGACAATGTCATCATCGGGTGTGCTGATAGAGCTTCCGCTGCGTTGACGTTTCCGGGGCCGCTCTCCGAGATTGGGCTGAGAAGCGAAAGAGCGTTTATTTCTATCGACCTCTTGCTTGGCCAGACGAAGGATAAGGGCTCTTATAACAACCGACCGGTTGAACATCCGTAACGGGACAACAAGGCAGGAGGAGCGTACCTGGCTTTATTCCATTCGGCTACTGCTTTCTCCATCGCCACATTCTTCCTCAAATGCACTTCTGAGGCAGCTTTTCTGCAAGCCGGACATGTCGGACTGGTAGGGAGGGCAGACCGTATGCACTGTCATGGCAAGCCAATGTGAGCAGTCCGTGTCCTCTTGTCGGAGCGGTAAGTAACGCGAACACTTACGCACCACGGAGCAAAACGAATGCCCACAGTTCAAAGATACAGGAGCGTCGTAAAGGTCTCGACAAATTTCACAGCGGAGAGCTTCATCCAATGCGCGTAGTCCGGGGGTGTCTGTTTCCCCTGGGAAGTCGGTGGAATCGCTGATGTCGGGAGTCGCAGCGAGGAGGCTTCCCGAGAGAGCAGTCATCAGGTGGGGCGTCAAAGGTATAGACAAGACAAATGCAGGTGAGTGCAGTGGGAGCAAGCGAGCAAGTGCAGTAGTAGGCGATTTGAGGGCGTGGACAGTGGAGGCGCGCGCGACTATGAGCAGAACGCGTGACGAACCAAGCACGTGACTGTGTGACGAACGCGCCCGGCGGCGGTAGCCTTGCACCATGAGCCGAATCCGAGTCGTTGTTGTGCGCAGGCCTGCGCAGGCTCTTACCGCGTGCGCGATGCGCATGCTAGCGTCATTTTGTGTGAGCTGCCGTCTCATATATTGGCCGCAGTTCAGTTTTTATGCAAAGTCTGAAATATGCCAAGCGGTAATGCTCGCCAGCGCTTAGCACTACTCGAGTACTAGCCATTCGATGTACTCCAGCTGCATCCACCATGCCAACCGCCAGCCCGTAACTAGACCACATGGATTCAACTGCCAGCATTCCCAGAGCCGACTCGTTATTGCCGTCATGCCCGAGAACGCATTGCCTTGAAGAAGCTGTGGAAGCCATGAGAGACCGGTTCATCTCCCCAGAGGATGTAGCGAGTTTGGTCGTCGTGCTTAGCCGCAACGTTATAGCAGCGGCACCGCCGAACCAGCACGGCTCATTCCAGGATGATACACCAGGCCTCGAAGGCTTCCTATGGAGTCTCTGGTACCGACTGATTGTCATTGCGGACGACGATCCCTCGATGCATGACAGGCTCGGGTATATCCTTGCAGCAATCATGGTCAAGGGTAAGGATGGTCGCGAGGGCTGGCGGATCTGGGGCAACGACTTCGATTGGGCGAACCTGCCCATATTTTGGCCGGCGCTGCGCGAGTGCATGAATGGTCTGCTTATATTTCTCTTCAAGTTCATTCCTGACCTGCTGACCGTGACTCTGGCAAGCGCAGGCCCGTCGGTCGTCGATGACAATGGCAAGCATTTATACCAGCCGTATCCCTCAGACGTTGAGGTTGCGCTCTCAGGAGATCCGCCGACGGACTCTGCACGATCACGCCGAGCCGCGCAGGAGCGTACCGCATGGCTGAACAGGAACGCCTTCGTCGCCCGACTCTGGGTACTCGGCGTCGCGGACATGGCGTTTTACGGCATCTCTACCATGCGCATGGAGCTCGAACCGTACTCGCTTTCCCTGGACCGTAGGACTCTAAGCGAAAGCTATGGTACGAAGGAACTCGACATCGAGAACTCCGCAACGTACATTCGGATAGCAGGAAAGCAGATGTATGAGTGCAGGGACATCCTGGGCCCGAAGGGGAACCCGGGCTGGCCGTCCAACGCGGGTGCCCCTGGGTCGAGCGGCGGGGCTTGGGATGGAGTAGACGGTTACCATCCTGAGCGGTGGGCACTATGGAAGGCGATACTCAAAGATATCAGTCAAAGAGAGGGGAGGAAGAACATGATCGAGGCTGCCAAAGTGCGTGGTCTGAGAGTGACACCTCATGATCATGGCTGATGAAGTCTTATACCTCTGCAGGCTGCAGTCGTAGCGATGGAGAAAGTAGAGCATGAGCACGGACCCATCGAGCACCACGCCCCTAGCCAATGATCTGGAAAGAGACGTGCAAGAGGATTAGTGAGCGCGTGGGGGAGGACGAATGCAGTGAAGAGGCGTGGGGCATCGAAACGCGTTTCGTTTACGCTCATTCGTATTTCAACCCAGGCCCACATTGGAAGCCATGTAGGTGACTGGTAACATGACCGGTACAATAACGGTCGTTAGAATCTTTAGCCGTCGCATACAGTAAGTTGTCACTATCGTAGTGTCCAATTCCTCGAGGCTACACGGACAGCCCAAGTCGATTCCATAGCTACAGCGAAGGGGGCGTAAAGGACAGCGACAGCCCAAGACTAGGCGATGGCGATATGCTACATAACATCGAGAAGATCGAATAAAAACCCACACAAGCGCGTACAGCCGTCGCATGTCGTGAAAAGCGTCTAGCACGAAACACAAGCACCACAGCACATACAGTAAGCGTTGTTTACAGCAGCAGCCCACCGAGAAGGGCTGCGAAGGCGGCAACCAGGATGCCAGCGTCCCGGCCCAAGGCACGCGAAGCACCATTGGCCTTGTTGGAGGTGCCGGAAGGCGTCACCCCAGATACAGTCGAGGTGCTGTTCGAAGAACCAGTAGACATCGCCTTCGCCTTGAACGCGGCGAAGTTGTTCGGGCCTGACTCGATGGCGTTCGCAGAGAAGACCATCCCCGCGGCGCAGTGACTGGCAGGGTTCGTCTGCTTGCAAAAGACCCAGATGGGAGCCGTCTGTGCAAGAGGGGGTCAGTATCTATTCGGCGCATGGATAGTGAGGAGACCCACGTCGTTGATCTTCACAGTGAAATTAGGGAAATCAGACGAGTTCGCAACCACCGGCATGCTGCAAAGGATGTCAGTCTCCATGCTTATGGGCGGAAGCGACGCAATGACACGTACAATCCAGAGTCGAAGCCGACCTGCCCGCTAGTGCTCGTCTGCGACAGAGGGCTGCACGGACTCGCGAAGGTGCTCTGCGTTGCGGTGTGGTTCTTGGCCGCAAATCGGAACGTGAGCGTGTCTCCGACTTGTGCGGTGATGTTGCTCGGGGTGAACGTCAAGGCTCCGTCCTGGCCGACCATGATGACATGATCTTGCGACGCCACTGAGGTGGGGGCAGCTGAGCCAGGGTACGAGCCATAGGTCGTCGTCTGCGTGGTGCCGTCGACAGTAACGGTGGCGGTTACAGTCACCACGCTCGCGGCAGTCTGCGCAGCAGTCGAAGTCGCGGACACAGCGTCGGTAGTAGTCGCGGTGCCGGCAGCTGCGGAGTCGGTGTTGTTTCCTATAGCGTTCGACTGGAAGGTGGAGAGCTTGTCGCCAGGGTTGATAGCGAAGACCATGCCCTGCTGGCAGTGGTTGGCTTGCCGGCAGTATACCCAGACGGGGTTCGTGTCTTGCACGGTGAGCTGAGCAATAGGGAAGTCGGTCGTTACGTTATCGGCGACAGGCACGCTATCAAGGTATAAGTCAGAGGATATCCGACTGGTGAACGTTGTCGTACGTACAACCCGGAGTCGAACCCGCCCTCAAGAGGTGTGCAGGGGGAGTTGAGTGAGGACTGCGTTACGGTGTGGTTCTTCTGCTTGAACACAAAGATAACCTGGTCGCCAGGGAACGCATCCTACATCTCCGTTAGAACATCAACGCGCTCTCGCATTCAGAGGGTACTCACCACGGACGGGGGGTCGAACTTTAGGATGCCGACGCCGCCGACAGTCACGTTGTGCACAGCACCGCGTGTGACGGGGGCTGCAAGAGCAAAGAGCGCGATAGTAGCTGCAAGTTTGGAGAACATCTTGTTGGGCCAAGCGTATATGTCGATTTGACAGGTGCTGGAAGTTGCAAAGGGGGGTGGTATTGGCCGAATTGGGCTACTAGGCCGAGTGTAAGCGGGTCGTTAAACGAGATAGAGTAGTCTAGAGGCGCAGCCCAAGGGGAAGAAGGTGACGATGGCCATGGCCATGGCCCGCTCTTATAGGCTGGGGAGAACAATGCCAGTCGTCGCGAGCATCCATGGCGCGTCTCTCTTTTGTCTCGACGCGATCACGTGTGTTATTGTTCTCGGTTAGACCGTGACGCCCCTTATTCTTGGGCGCCAAAGTTCCCTGCACCCTCACTGCCACTAATACAGTACTTCGCATCCACCCGGCCCTCTAGCAGGCTATGTAAGTAAGCGGAAAGAGATATATACAGATATCTATATCTATCTACGGAGGTACATCGCACTGAATAGAAATAGATACTGAATGGTTGGTATACGTAGGTATTCAGAATGATACATAGAGGAAATTGTGACAGACTGGGGTTCGTGCCAGGGTTGACCGAGTGTAAGTTCCACGTACGGTATAGCGTACACCGCGTCTCAAAGTCAACTGTAGTAGTGTCTTACACATAAGCCTCCACAAACCCGCCCCACTTCTCGATCACCGGGCGCACTATGTCCTGCCACTCCCTGCCCTTGTAACGCCCCGTGGCGCGAGGGAACGTAAAGATTTCCTTGTGCACGGTACCACCTGACGTGCTTCCGTCTTAGCAACAACGCACACCACGACAAGAAAACTGCACACTGACAATCCGGACAAGGGCCTTTAGAGTTCAAGCGCCTAGGGGTGTTTCCACCATCACCTTTCACATTCGGGAAGTCTGGGTCCAGATAGGGTGCGTTGAGCGCCAGGTCGGCGAGCTCCAAATGCACAAGCCTTTCGACGCGGTGGCAGTATGGACCAGGATCGCCGACTTGAACGCGTCCGCGCATCATGCCGTTCTGCTCCGCGTCTCTGCTCATTGGCCAGAAGCCGAGGAGGTGCGTGAGCTTCGATTGGCATTGCTTGTCCCATTCTGCCAAACGCTTCGTCAGCTTGACAGCGCGACCGACCTTGATATGAACGACATCGGGGTTGGACGCATCTGAGGGCAGATCGGAGTGAGCCTGAAGCATGGGAGGTACGGAACACATTAAGCGTGGCTTACCGTCTATCTCATACGCATAGATGTAGCCTGGCTCGTCCGCTGGCGATGCTTTCGCCTGCATTTTATCACGAAGAGCTGTCTTGGTCGACTCCTGCAGGTAGTCCGGGATCCAATCTAGAGCTCAAGGTCAACGCTGACATGATCCTGGGATTGTCGCTCTGCTTACCGGAGTACATAACCTCTATGCTGGGGTCCTTGCGAGAACGAAACTTGACGTCTATGAAGGCATTTTTGATATGCTGGCGACAGTAATGTGGCTCGTCCTCCCCAGACAAGAGCGATAGCGGCGTGGTCACCGGAACCATGCGCGTGCATTGCTTATCCTGCTTCGTCGTCGCGCAGCACTGCACTTTGCGCACATCCTTCTTCGAGGATGAGGAAGAGGAGAGGGAGATTGGCGAGGGAGGAGTGGACGCAGAGCGTTTGCGCCTTGGGGGCGTCTGAAAGCTCGACAATGCAGGGCGTGAAGGCCCGGCAGAGACGGATTTGGCTGGTGCCGAGTTCGGTGCTGTCTGCAGATGCGGCCTCTTCGGCGTCGATGGAGCGGCCTGCGAGCTACCGGAAGGATGGACGACAGCCGAGTCAGAGTACGGCCGTGCGATTTGGGGCGGAGCGGGGGACGCAAGTACTCCTGCCGCGGTAAAGACGCAAGCGGATTCGCATGCTGCGGGAGGTCGCCTGACGTCGCGTACTGCATCGTGCGCGACATGAACTGTGGTGCGGGCATCGCCAACGGCATAATCGGAGGCGCTGGGAGCGGTCCCGGTGGCGGAATATGGTCCATCTGAGGTTCCGGAAAGGGCACCGGAGGAGTGCCATTCGCGAGATGGCGAGGCGGCGGGGGTGTTTGCCATCCACGTGGGGATATGGGAGGGTTCGCGACCGTGGTAGTACCCCACGCCTGAGCGTTCTGTCCAGAGTGCTCAGGTAGCACGAAGCCCCCGGTGAAGTCGTCATTCGCTGGAGGCCGTTGTCTGGGTACTTCCTGCCTCCGCTGCTGCCTGGAGCCGAGTGAGAGTCTCGCAAGGTCATCCACAAGCCCGCTCGCGTCCGTAGAGGTTGAGCCTCGACTATGCGAGGCGTTGATGTTCATATAGTGCATCTTCGAACGCGAGTCTGCCGCCGCCTGCGGCGAGTCGGACTCGCGTCCCTTCAAGTTGAAGAAGTTCCTGATGCGCGACATACGGCCAGTCGACCAGCTAGAGAGGAAGTACCTCGAGCTCACGTCCGCGCACCTATAAACCAGTCGTTATGCGGTCGTTATGCTGGAAAGGGAGTGGCATCTGTGCGGGTATACCGTGGACAAAGGCCGTCCCCGCCGCTCGGCGTTGGTGGTCGGACGTGCCACGGTGCCATGCACTGCCGGCGTGCACAGCGACGATGCGAATCTCGAATGGGCGCTTCCCGGGCAATGCGCCATTTGTGGCATTCCGTCTTTCTGCCTCATCACCCTTGAGCACTTTCTCTCACCAACGCTTGATCTCACCACACCCTCAGGTCTGTTGCGTGTATTGACTCGTCTGTTGGTCTCGCTGGTTATTCAGACCATCCACATATCGACATCTCTGTCCCTGATCCCTCTGTAACAAACGAACATGGATGAATCTGATTTGGCCGCGCTCCGCGCTGCCCAAGGAGGTGGAGGCAATGCGCAAGGGGGAGAAGACCAAGCCAAGCGGGAAGCAGAGGAGCAGATGAGGCGGGACATGCTTGCGACCATCTTGGAGCCTGCCGCTCGAGAACGACGTGAGTCCTGCAAGGCATCCACCCGATGCTTGGGATACACTGGACTGAACAGATCATTGTCACTCGTATCTTCATCTGCAGTTGCGCGCATCGCACTCGTAAGTCCGGACAGGGCGAAACAGATTGAGGCCATTCTGTTGCGGATGGTGCAGTCAGGACAGCTGAGAGGACGCGTCTCAGAGGAGCAGCTGATCGGCTTGCTGGACCAGGTACGTACTGGTACCTACGAGGCCTCGACGTGCCATGCTCATATTTGACTAGATAGATGGCGCACAGTCGAAGGGCGCACCGAAGAAGGGTGCCATTGTAGTACGTCAGCTGGACTTGACTACCATTCTTCCGACATGGCTGATTCTCTCTATCAGTTCCACCACAGGAAAGGAGGATTCGATGACGATGACGACTGGTAACTTTGATGACGATAACCCCTCATTGTACTACCACTTGTTGCTTTCCGCACGTCGTTGCACTTCTCACGTATCTGGACCGCGCTCTCATCAACTCATGTCGTGCGTTCCCTACGCCGCGGGTGTAGGGCTATGACTGCGCCGGCTGTATCACTGCCCGCACGCGGTAGCGTCAGCTGATACTACAACTGTCACCATTCATTGTTTCCTGCAGGACGACGTGCATATCAGCACCGGTTGGGCATGAGAGAGTGCATTCTTGTAACTAGAATGTGGTGTGGGCAAAAGCTTGTAGTCACGCGATTTATTATGGGCATCGAGCAGTGGTCGTTGGGTCCGTCTGTACTGCAGTCGGATCTCGCCTTCAAGAGCCATTTAGTTGTTTGCCAGAACGAATGGCTACCATGACAAACTGAGAACTCGAAGGGTGTTGTACTAAGTAGTAAGGGCTAATAGAGCTTCAAAACATGAGACGCAATGATGATAAAGGAGCGCCTATCCCTCGCAGTTGTTTGGCTGTGTTTGCATGCCACCGCAAAACTCGGCAAGCGCCTGATTTGTCGCGTCTACGAGCTGCAGTGAAGCGTCTCTCTTCCTCGTCTCTTTCTCTTCCTCTCGCCCATATCCAGCCCTCATCCACCGTCATCTCGCCACACGTCCTCCGCGTCTGTCCTTATGGCTACTCGAATTCACACAAACTCTCCTCTACCAGCCCCAGCGATGCATGCAGCGCATACGCTGCCGCAGTCAAAGTCGCACGTCCTTGCAGGCGTGCAAGACGCGTATTGGAGCGACGACGAGGCGGTGCGCGCATCCACAGCACTCTATATATGCGCCTGGATATTGACCGTATTCCATCCTTATAGGAGGACGCGGAGTGCCCGCTCTGTCTTGAGGAGATGGATATCTCCGATCTCAACTTCAAGCCTTGTCCGTGCGGTTACCAGGTGAGCCTTATTGTTCTTTCAGTGGCAGCAGGAAATCACCGACGCTCCTTTACTGCAGATCTGCCAGTTCTGCTGGCACCACATCAAGGAGAACCTCAACAGCCGCTGCCCGGCGTGTCGGAGGGTGTACACTGATGATGCCGTCCAGTTTAAGCCGATCGACCCGGACGAGTGAGTCTTCTTTCTATCTCGTCTCGCATTCCACTTTTAGGCCTGTCTATTGTGTTGTGCAACGTATGCCATGGTTCCGGTCGGCGATGCTTGTCGATTGGCCGAGCCTAAGATCGATCCGTTCGCGCTGAGTAAGGCGTCGGCGCGTAGGCGCGCCACCTACTGTTCCTTTGCGATTTTGTTCCCTACGTCGGGCCCAGGGTCTCTATGTCGTAACGTGTGCGCGGCTTTTTGGAAACTTAGCTTGCTCTTTTTGTCGACGTTCGGGCACCGGTAGTCCTGCATGCATATCGCTTGTTTATGCATGCGACATGCCAATGAGCCCTCGAACGACTTCCCGAGATTGAGAAGCTAATTATCTCTCTCTTCCTAGCCACAAGCGCTTGACGCAGCAGAAGAAGCAACGAGAGCGCGAGCGCAAGGAGCTGGATGCTCTCGGCCGTCGCCACCTCGCGAACGTACGTGTCGTACAGCGCAATGTCGTGTATGTAGTGGGGCTGGGTCCACGGTTCGCCAAGGAGGAGGTATGTTCCCATTCTCGCGGTGCGATTGGAGATCGGACTAACATCGGAGTAGCTTATACCTACCCTACGTTCGAACGAGTATTTCGGACAGTATGGGAAGATATCGAAGATTGTGATCGTGAAGCGCACCCCACCCGGGGGGCGGGCACCCGTCATCGGTTTGTATATCACGTACCATCGACGAGAAGATGCTGCTCGTGCCATTGCAGCGGTCGATGGTGCCCCATCTCCAGGCGGAGGTGGGGAAATTATGCGGGCCAGCTACGGCACGACCAAGTACTGCATGGCGTTCCTCCGGGGCGTAAGCTGTACCGATCACAGCTGCATGAACCTGCATGAATGGGGAGACGAGAAGGATTGCTTCACGAAGGAGGATCTAACGACCCTGTACGTCCATTTGCTAGGATCTCTTTGTGAATTGAAAGGAAGCTGACGCACCTCTCAGCAAACATACCATGAAGGATACCGAGACACGCTCGCGCACGACCACCATCAAGAAGGGAGACGAGGCTGAAGGGCTTCCTCGTGCAGCATCTTGGGCAAACAAGAGCAACAGCAACCTCGCCAGCACTGCTCTACATAACAATACGAACGTTGCGAACCAAGGGTTGCGACAAACCAGGCGGACGACGGGTACCACTCGGCAGCAACGATCCGGGTCAACCACCGCACCTGTTGCGCCTGCTATCACGGAAGCGAGGAAGAAGGGGACAGCGAAAGCGCCTTATCAGGCGTCATCGTCACGTCCGGCCACCCCTGCCGGCAACCTGCCCAATCGGCCTGCAACTCCTGCTACATCCAAACAGCCGAAGAACAAAGAGACCGCACCTCCCCCACCTGCACTTTCACGATCGCCGACCGCATCGTCTGTTGCACCAGACTCTGATGCAGCTTCGGCAGCTCCCGAGCTTCCCTCTCCCAAGTCCCCACCAGTGGCAGCTTCGAAGGAGATTCCAGCAGCTCCGCCTGGCCTTCCGGCGGTACCTCGAGGCCTTTCTCCCGTGGTCCCGCCAGGTCTCGTCGCCCCTCCAGGTCTTCCTCCGCCGTTGTCCAGAACCGTATCAGAGCCATCGTCACCGCACATCTCGATGCAGCCCCCATCGTCATCATCATACCAGATGTCGACACAGGCGCAGGCTCTCATGGAAGACATCCGCGCGAGGCGCGAGTCCTCGATCGCTACCGTCGTTCAGAGCCCCTTCCCCGATTTCGACCGCATGCTGCAATCCCTGGGCAACGACACCGAGTTTGGAGGGTTTAGCTTCAACCTCGACCCCAAGTTGGCTGGAGACCTGCGCGAAGAGGATCTCGACCTGCCGAACTTCGATATGGATCCCACCGTGCCGTACAGCGGTGGATTCTTCGACGTTTTCCCAGCCTTGCGTGGGGGTGGCCAACCTTCTGCGGCGCCGTTGATGCCTCCTCCTGGTATCCCTCTTGCCTCGCAAGCTCACCGTAATGTCTTCGATCCTCTTACGGGCAGACCGCAGCTCGAGCGGCAGTCGACGGGTTCTAGCTATACGGGATCGTTCAATCCATTCGGCGGAGATGGTATTGATGAGCAGCCCACGCGGAAGCTATCCGCTCTGGACGAGGAGCGCAAGGTGTCTCGCTTTGGCTTTGCACGAGGTCGCCAAGGCTCTGCGGCGTCTCCTCTACATGCTCCTTCGCCACTCAGCACGCATGATAGCCTTTCTCATGTCGCTCACCTCAACAACGTTGCTGAGTACAGCAACCACGCGGCACAGCAGTGGTCCTATCAGGCGCGTCACCAGGAATTCGCCCAGTACCAGAGCAACTCCGCGATGAGCTCGCCGCTGGCGCAGCACATGCAGGCTGCACAGTCTCCGTTCGGTCACCATCAGCAACAGCAATCCCAGATGAACAGGTTCCAGCAGCAGGCGTACGACCAAGCTGTCAGTGAGCAGCAGCTTAGGGAGCTCATTATTTCGAGTCGCGATCGGGGCAACCTGTCGAGGAACGGACCGATGGGTAGGAGGAATCCTCTAGCTGTATATGTGTAATCCATTGTTGACTATTTGATTCTCTGCTTCTTTCTTCTCTTCCATATTGCTTTGCATTGCAGATTTGAACGCCTATCACCAGGGTCAGCCCTTCAACGACCCGGCAATCATGTCTGCGAGGATGTCTTCTCCGAGTTTATCTCAGCCGATGCAGAATGGTCGGTTTCCTCCACCGGGCCTAGATTCCTATGGTTCTCAGATGGCGTTTGGACCTCCCCCTGGCTTTTCTTTGCCAGCCGATGAGTCGGTGGCCAGCCCCTCGTCCTCAAATCATTTCGGCTACAGTGGTGTAAGCGGGCCCTCGACCAACGTCGAAGTATCTCAGGCGAGCGGATCTGCACATGGTGAGTTCCGTTTCTTTCGCTCCACGGAGTGGGAGTCCCAGGTCAGTGTACCGAGCTGCCGTGCTTTCAGTGCGGAAACTGTATCACCGGCCTTGATCTAAGACATGGCAACGGCCCCCTCTCCTCTCCGCATGTCCCTCCATCCCCATGCCTGCCCCGCGCGCTGCTCGCACGCTGTTTATCCCCTGGTAGGATGTCCATGAAAGTACGTTGACGCTGACATACCCTTGTTCCTGTTGGGTCTCCGACTTTCGTCCACTCGTGTTGCCGTTATGATCGCCCGCGCTATCTTCGTAATTGTTGTCTCTCACCGTCATCCTTTGTCTCCGTGCTCGCTCGTCGTCCCGCTCCCAGTCTCGACGTCGCCTTCCCCGGCTCCGACCCAGTCTCCCGCTTTGTCTTCTTCAGACTTTCCTGCACTGTCAGCGGCCGCTGAGCACCCTGCACCTTCCGATGATCCACAGGCTAGCGATGCCCCGGCGGCCGATTCTGAGGCGCTCGACAGCGCTGCGCAAGAGAAGGCTGCTCGTAAGGCCGCAAAGAAAGCTCAGCAGGCAGCGCGTGCTGCAGAGAGGGCCCGCATCGCGCAGGAGAAGGCTGCCGCTCGTGCCGCAGAGAGGGAGCGACTCGCCAAGGCGAAGGCAGCTGCAAAGGAGAGGCAGGCTGCGTTGAAGGCGGAGAAAGAAAAGGCCGCAAAGGAGAAGGCGGAGAAGGAGAGCATCGAGAAGGAAAAGGCCGCGCAAGAGCGGGCGGAGAGAGAGAAGGCCGCGAAAGAACGTGCAGAGAAGGAGGCGGCGGAGAAGGCGGAGCGGGAGCGTGCTGCTGTTGAGGCGCAGAGGGCTGCAAAGGCTGCTAAACAGGCCGCCAACGCTGGCAAGAGCATCAGGGCAGCGACGCCAGTCGGGGCTACTGAGGCGGACAAGAATGGGCGAAAGGCGCTACCAGCGAAACAGGGCGGACCTGCTGCAAATCCGCCTGCACCGGAGCCGATAGTGCAGGCACCTATCCTTGCGAAGATGCCAAAGAAAAACAAGCCCGTCACGAAGCCTATCAAAATTCCGAAGGAAGACCCTACCGCTGACGCTGCTTCTACCCTTCCCTCCGCTGCCACCTCGGACGCGCCCCAGCTTCCGGACACTCGTGCTCCTGATAGTAGCTCGAATAACTCGCGCGCTCATTCCGTCGATCGTACACCTGTGGAGCCCATGTCCCTCAAAGATATGCTCCAAGAGCTCCATGTCCAGTTCCCGTGGCTCGAGTTGTCCAAGCATCCGTTCTTCGACATGTCAAAGATCAACCCGGCGTCAAAGGTGCCTCTGGAATACGGTCCACTCGTGCACGCGCTTTCCGCCCTCTCGGTTGGTGGCGGGTCATTTGCAAACAACATGCCTTCTACCTCCATCGACAACGCGGTCTCGTCCTTCCAGCAGCTGCTTGAGACTCTGACACAGACCATCTCGGATCTGCTCCGCCTACTTCCTCGCACGACTTGGGACGACAGTTCTTCCTTCGACGGTGTCCTCCGAGACATGCTGAAGGGCGACGACTTCCTCGACGACGGCGGCGACGATCAGAACGGCCAAGTGAAGGAAGATGAAGTCGCTGCACTGACATTTGCTCTCGAGCGTCGGGCACGCTGGATGGAGGTTCAGCTGTCCAAGCTGGAGGAGCTTCATCGCGACATCAACAGCGCTGCCGTCCGTGCGATCCTCTCTTTCAACGACAGCGGCTGGGATCCGAGTGGGTCGCTTCCTCGCCAGCGCAACTCGCTAAGCCGTTTCGATCAACTCGGGCTCGTGAACGAGAACGGCGAGCAGCGCATGATGACGGCGGACGAACTGGAGAACAGGCTGATGGCAGCGAAGGAGGCGGCGCAGTACTACGAGGCGGAGCTGAGGGAAGTGATGCAGAGCTTGCAGGGGTTGAAGCCCACAGACGATCACGATGACTTGTGAGGCTGTAGAACAATAAGTGTAGAGGACAATCATGCTGGGCGTAACATATCAGATTGCAGGATCCCAACTTTTTGCCATTGAGTTCGATGAGTCGGGTGACATGCGTCTGCGCCGGCGGCTTAGGGAGATCACGACACGCCAGCTTGTCTGATATAGATTCCGTCTCCTTTGTTCGTCGGCACGCGCATTTCCCCGTCGTATGTGAGCGTATATGGAATCTGGGTTCGAAGCGCCATTGGAGAACAAACAGCGAAGAAGGCGACCAGATATCGCTTTGCAGGACTTCCCACCACTACTACCACCACTTTGCGGCGCGTCACTCGCACCAGTATGAGCTCGAGCAGCAACTTCACCCCTTACCCGGGCAAAAATGGCACCCCAGAATGCGCGCGTTGTCAGCGCGAGGACTCGCCAGCAAGCAAACTCAAACGGTGTGCAGGTTGTTCGGTGACCATGTACTGCAGCAGAGAATGCCAAAGAGACGATTGGAAGATGCACAAGTACGCTGACATCCTCTCTATTGTATAGTGCGCGGGAGTTTCTAACGTTGCACACGGTCCCGCCGCTGTTCATAGGCTCGTGTGTCGTAACACTGGCTCCGAGTCGCTCGAGGATACCTTGATGGACCCCAGACGTCTCGCTGCTACAGGCTACCCCGCGGTCACGACGTTCAACTCGGCCCTTATGGATTGGCAGGAGGCTCAGTCGTACGCGCTCAGCTCGATCACAACTGCTACCTGCCACCTGAATGGCGGCCTGGACCGCAATATCGGGCGAACAAGCGACAAGGTCCTCATCGTGCGGGTCGCGGTGAGAACTGACATCCCGGCGAGCGAGCGGAACCCCGGAAACTCATTCAAGCTCCTGGACGTGTCCATGGGGAATCTTGGCGACATGGGCCTTGCCGGCAGCGCCTGGGAAGAAAGCCTTCGCGAATTCGAGCGGACGGTCAACGGCCTTCGCGAAGAGCTCTCCGACGGCACCATCGCGGGCATGATGCCAGGCGTGCTCATCGTCGTGGACACCGGGCTCATCGTCATGCGTCACCACATCGTCCACAGACGAACGCCTGACGGGCATATACGAGACGCGCATACCCGCGCGGTCTTCTTGGACATCGGGCGCATGTGCGCCAACGCTATCAACGCGGGCTACGTCCTGCGACCGTCTACAGAATGTCACCCGAACGTCGGTACTCTTGTTCGCCGGAAGCGCACCTGGGGGTGGGAGATCGACAAAAACTGGAATTGGGCCATCGACGCAGCACGTCTCTTCCCGCCCGAAACATCTATATCGCGGCTTGATCCTCGCGACGTCTGGACGGGTTTCTGGGGGCTTGACTAGCATGCACGAGCTGCATGCCCTGTGGCGTTTGAGTAAGTGCGCGAAGTGTATGCCTGTGTGACATGATGTGCTCACCGGCCTGCCAGTACTCTGGGTAGACTGCACCTCGGCGTTGCGAGAAGTGTCCAGTTGCGCGTACTTCTCTTCTTAATACTTTTGACATCTTACGAGCTTGTAGCTTAGGGGCCTAAGTCGGCTCTGTATGACTACAGCCTTCTGCAGTGTGTGCTGTGTACGGACCCAGCTTGCACGAGTGCACAAGTTGAGGGTAGTGGCGATTTTGGCATCTGCATATATACTCGTCCGAGGCATAGAGACTCGAAGGCAAGCAACGCCGAAACGATACAACCAACCACGAAGAAGGCGGCTATGCTGTGCGTATATGATATAACCTGCTCAGGGTTGTCCGCATCCGGATAGAAGGTATATGTGCTGCAGCATTGGGTTCCACACGGCAGACAAAGGGCGGTGGTACCCTGGGTCCATAGCTATGTCAAAGGCCGATTTCCGGGTCCAGACGTTAAATTGTGACACGGTCTTCAGGCTATCGCATGGCTATAGACACGAGAGGGGTTGCCACCTTGCCCGCCGTGCCAGAGCGGGCTGAAGAAGCTAGTGATCGGAATCCGCGGACAATCGACTTCCTGCGCGAGAGCGCCTGGATTCCAAGCGCATCAACTTGAAATACGTCGGAAGCGGTGGGACGGAAACGGACACAAGATGTTTGGATTTGTATATCGGCGGCAGCCACCCAAAATCAGCGCGTCCAGGAAGTCTCCCTGAACCTTATAACGTCAGTCAATTGCCTCATGATCACTCTAGCTCAACCTATGAGAGGAACGGGGGCGCGCGAGAGGGTCAATACGAGGAACGGGCGCGTTTGCGCCGTGCAAACGCGCGAGGTACATGTATACAATGCAACCGAGGTTTATATACATGGGCGCTAAACAAACGCAAGACATGTACATATCAAATCGCGGATAAGCGTGACAGCGCTCTCTCTCTCTCGTTTACATTCTCCAACACAACAACCAATGTCAATGTGTGGCATCACTGCTGAGGCCTGAGCGCCAGGGCCTGACCATGTCCGATTCTGCGTCGTGGATCTTCGAACTTCGCGCTTACAGCTCCGATTTGCCGCGACTTGATCCTTGTTTTCTGCGACCATGGACTATTCCCAAGACTCGACGATTCCTCGTCACGCACGCGTCCAGGATTGGGCTATACTGAAGTCAGGCATGCAGGCCAAGCGTGACTAGATGGCCATCGACGTCGACGTGTCGACGTCCTCGTCACAATCAGCGCCTGTACACATACTACTCCTAGTAGTAATGGGCTTCCCGTTGCAACATATTGATACGCGATATTCGCTACACTGACGCGCATGAGGACGAACAGGACGACATCTTATAAGTCGCGCTTGCCTTTGCCACCAACGTGGTTTTCCCGCACTTGCGCCCGACGCGTTCACCGCTTTCCGCCATGGACGTCAACACCCTGCCCGACATCCTCAGGAACGATACGCTGCTGCAGTGCGGACACTGTTCCAAAATGCGTTCAAGCTGAAGCGTTGTAACGCGTGTCATGTTGTTATGTATTGCAGCAGGGAGTGCCAAAAGGCTGCCTGGCCAAAGCACCGGTACGCGAGAAGCAGTAGTATGGATTACTCGGTCCTTGCATTGGCTGACCATTGCACTGCATGTCACCACTTTCGCAGAGACATATGTTGCGCTGTCCAGGCCATGAAGCGAGCAGACCCACCGAAGCATTACGCGGGGTACGAGACGCCGGTCCTTCTCGTCAATGCGATTAGGGACTGGGTGGCCAAGCAGCATGACGCACTTCGCGTTCTCGGCAGGTGCACCGTTTTGACGGCTTGCAACCTCCAAGAGGTCTTCGCTACTCCCGATTCAACCCAAGTGCTCATCTTCCACATCACTCCTCGCCCACCTCCCAGCGCCAACCTGAACTGGAACCCCGGTAATGCTTTCAACCTAGACGAGATCCTCCTGTTTCCAATGACTGTCGTGCGCGCGATCATGCCGACAACCGACGCGGACTGGAAGGAATGGATCGAAAAGTGTCGCTCGATGACGGAGGAGTACCACCGAGTTTAAGGGTACCCTTCCAATCCAAACGCTCTCCCATTTGTCGGTGTCATGCCGACCATGGTCATGGTGGAGACGATCAGGCTCACAATGCTCGCTTTCCTCCCTATTCACGGCACGCACCATGTCACTACTCTGGTCGAGGGCTCGCGCCGCACCCCCTTCGACCATATTGTGGACATGTGCACGTGGTGCGTCAACGAGGGCTGCGTGTTGCGCATTCGCGACACCAAGCGGCCTTTGCACTTCGAGCCAGACGCTGGTGTTTACGAGAGGACGGCCGGAACGGGCAAGTGGAAGTGGCAGGTTCAGAAAGAGTTTGCTTGGGAGTTGTTCGCGCGCTACGACAAGCCGAACAAGGCAGGGGATGCTGAAACTCGTGTGGAAGAAAACCCTTTCCTCTCCTGGGGCCTGTTTTACAATTTCTAGATGCTTGAGGTGACTGTGAGTTCGACTATTCATGCGACAGGTTTGGACATATGATCCTGACATCTATACTCCCACAGTTGCAGCCGTAATCTAGAACCAACATGAGTCTGCAGCTCGGACTTGCCATATCATACCCTCCTGTGCGCATCGTGACTGGAACGTTTATTGACCTTTGGGACTATCCTCCGACGCAGTGGAAGACGTCGCAAATCCTGCCTCCAGTGAGACCAATGCCTCAAGGCAGAAGCGGAACTTCCAGCTGGAGCGAAAGTGAATCCTTGTCCCGACTGCTGCGTCGTGGTTTACTGCAGCAAGACTCTGCAAGAGTGCCGGGAAGCCGCTAGACACCGTCATATGGGGGGTACCAGATAGGATGACTCTAATGAACATCAAGATGAGCCCGCGGGCTCCTTGCGTGCCGTCCCAACCTGGACGCGCGCTCGCCCTTTGTCCTCAAAGACATCGCGAGGTTATGCTGGGGTATCATCCAAGCCGGACACACCCTGGTGCGCTGTCCATCCAGGGGAACAAGCACGAGCCGACCGTCGACGCTTGTGTATAACAGAAGGATGTGTGGTCGTGGAAACCACGGGGAGTCTGGCAGCGGGATATATGCAGTATGCAGCAATACGTGCTGCACTCGTGGCGTCGAGATGGGAGCACGCCTCGCTTGAGTTGCGCGCGTCGGACTTGGGTGGCGTTCTACGACTTGGTGCTGTTCATCGCGCTGCCCGAAAGGGCTCAATCTGTACTTTACCTCTCCTGGCTATACTGACTGAAGCACCGCGATTTGAACAGATGTCTCAACCATTTCAAAAGGAAATCGCCTGCCCAGAGTACTAGTTCTAGTTGGGAGAACCTGACTTTAGCGACATTGGTGACGTCCCCCAAATTGCGACTGAGGCCCCCTGCAGTGAGCGGGGGCTCTCCACAACCATCGGTCAATTACATACCTTCCAATCCCTGAGTTGCGAGCTCGAAGGTGCAACACGGGGGCAGGTGTCAGAAGACGTGTATAGTAAGGTTTATGTTGTTTTCTATAGAGTTGGTCGCTGCATTTCCCATGCAATTGCATTGACCTCCGTGGAGTCTCAGGCTTTGGCGTCAGACAGGCGGACCAGCGATTACTACCAGTGCAAACGGCCTCTCTCGAGAATTGGAATGCTCTGATGAGCATGATGGTCTTGAAGTATCGCACCTTGACATGTCTGACAGACGTTACTGCGCACTCCGAGTGACTGGCCGAACCAAAGCAACAGCGAACAATGCTCACCATATCTATCCTTAGATATTGACGCTCCGACCTCCGAAGGCATCGATAACGTGGCCATCCGACCATCTCTTGTGAACGAAATGAATGATTTACCAAGTCCTGCGCCCGGATATGGACATTGTTCTGGGCGCTACAAGGTGTCTTCCAATTCGCATGATCAGGTCACAATGGTTGCACCGCGCGCACACACAAAGACAACGACATTGACCGCGTCGTCAATGAGGATGCCTTATCTTCGACTTTGACATCCGTGCTCACACCACCACTCCGCCGCTCGAATCATGGAAGCCTCTCTTGGAGATGAGGCCGCAACCACTCACCTATCCTACAAGCTGCGATGTAGCCATTGCGGAAAGATGGAGTACAGCATGAAGGGCAAGCTCAAACGATGCGCCGGGTGCTCTATCGCGAAGTATTGCAGCAGAGAGTGCCAGAAGAATGCATGGCCCACTCACAAGTACGTGTGCGACGACTTTTGACGGATTCGCCCTTTCGCTAAGGAGGGCATGGCTAGGGAGTTCTGCCGTCGTCCTGGCACTTCGTCGCAACCCGACGCTGGGTCCGATTCCTTCGCCGGATTTCCAACGGCGATCAGTTTGGCCGACGCGATCAGGGAATGGGTGCGAATCCACGACTACGGATTCAACGTCATCGCGAACGCGACCGTCCTCCTGAACGGAGGAGTCGATAGGGCCTTCGCGTCTCCGCAAGCTCTCAGGTTCGAGCTCGACATCGGACCCAACAACAAGGGCGACGGTAACCCGGCCAACGTGTTTAAGCTTGATCGCATCTCACTCGACACGAAGGAGAGCTTCCTGCGGCCGACTGGACTGACGGATGCCGAAGCATGGGATCGCAGAGAGGAGCAGTGTCGGTACGACGCGATGCGTAAACGCGTCGAGTTCCCCCACGTCACTATCACCGGAGTGCTGCCTGCAGCTTTCCTCGTGCTCAACACTGGACTCGTAGCATGGCATCAGTTTCCCGTATTCGCTCCTCGACACTTCGACTTCTCCGCGCCTCTGGCTCCACCGCTACAGTTCTTGCTGGACGATTTGATCGCGATGTCGCTCGTCGCGATGAACGCGGGGGACATACTCCGCCTTCCGAAGGTCCATATTGGCAGGCCCGAGCCGGAAGTTGGCAACCTCATTCGCCGAGACAAGCAGTGGAAATGGCGGAACAAAGACGAGGATGCGTATTGGGAAGCTCTGGACATGAGGACGGTCAAAGGCTTTTTGAAGAAGACCGGTATGCATCCACGCGACATCTGGAAGTGCTTTCACACTCTGTGAACACCGAGCAGACTATGGTCAGTACAATGATGATTGCGGGTGCAATGGAGTTCAAACCTAGCTCTAATCAAAGTCGCTGCCCCCCTCCGCAGTGTGTACAGTATTGGCAGAACGGTGGAGGCTCCGTTTCCTCCATGTACGATGTATCAGCTACTAGTCTGGATATCAACCGATCACACATATGAATGCTTGTCACATATGGAACCGCTAGCACCTGTAGGACCTCGTACAGCACGTCGGAAGACGAGCAGGGTGGATTGTAAAACATTGAGTCGTCAGGACGTTCGCATTCGATGTCACAGACATCTGCTTGAAATTGGCGTTACTAATATCATTCTGATGAGAACGCACGCGAAACCGCCGTAAGAGAGCTTGAGAGGTCTCGTGAGGACGACGACGTGTGAATCGAAGCACAGGCGGGCCCCCAGCTGACTATAAAGCCTGCGCTAGCTGGCAGATCTCCCCAAATGCCTCCACCATCCATTTCCCCTCACCCTAAGAGGCTTCGCAACGGTGGGCGAGCGAGCAGGTGAGCAGGAGTGTGCATATTCAAGTCGGAACAAAGTGGATGACTTCCCGTAAGCTCCTAAATCTAGAGTTGCTTCTAAATCGGAGTTATGCGATTCGGAGTTTCAATGAGAGCCACAAACAGCGCCCACCTCCAATTTGCTGACTCAGCAACCTCGAGCGCCCGCTCCTCCTTGCAAAGATGGAAATTTTGTGATTTGGCGCCTACACACCTGCCTGTTTTGCAGCCCCCAGTTTCCATTCTGAAGCGTGCAGAGCTCACTCTAAATCTAGAAGGGGGGGTCGGACCCCCCTTCTAGATCTTAAAGTTTAGAATCGGGCGCCTGCGCCGACTGACTTTGAATCTCACGTCGGATCTCAGTTTCCCTGCCTGTTTTGGTGGGCGTCTAAATCTAGAACCTGCAACTCTAGATTTAGGAGCTTACGGGAAGTCATCCAGTGGTAGTAGGATGAAACGCACTGGGCTCTGACTTTGTTGATGTTATGCATTACGCGCGATAAGTCACGCGCGGCGGCCTAGAAAACCGTTAACTGACTTACCATTCCTCGATCCGGATCATCTGGTGCCCGAAATTTTGTTGACTGACATTCCCGCTGCTTTCTTCCTCTTCTCTCCAGACATCCACCTTGTCCTCTCGTATACCTTCTCGACGATGTCCCCTGAAGTAGCGACAGTGCCGACGTCCGCGCCTCAAGGAGAGAATGTCAATGAAGAAAACGTGCGAGCGTTCTGCGAAATGCTTGACCAGATGAAGGTCAGCATGTCCGCAACGACGGACACTATCAAG
Source organism: Trametes cinnabarina (assembly GCA_000765035.1). NCBI lineage: Eukaryota > Fungi > Basidiomycota > Agaricomycetes > Polyporales > Polyporaceae > Trametes > Trametes cinnabarina. Next base: position 26,860 of record CCBP010000028.1, read on the forward strand.
TCCCTCCGGGAGAAGTGCGTCTCCTCTAACCATATCTTTCACTTATGGCTCATGAAGGTATTGTAGAAAGGATGCCACCTCAGAGCTTGACACTCGCGACGGCATCTCGTTGCTCTCCCTCAAGCACCACTTGATGCTCTCTTACTTGCAATCCCTCACCCTTCTCACCGCTCGTCGGGCTATCGGACATTCTCTCCAAGACCGCTCCCTTCCCGGCGCTCCGTTCAGTGCGAAAGATAGGCCTGCCCGCGGAATCGGCGCGGGCGACCACGTCGATGCGACCATCGAGGCGCGCGTTGTTTTGGAGAAGGTTAAGGTGCTCGAGGGACGCATGAAGTACCAGATCGACAAGCTGGTGCGCATTGCGGAGGAGGGCGACTCGGCAGACAAAAACATTGTCAACGGTGTGTATTGTGGTACTTCTATGCTTCTCCTCGCTCGCTCATGGTTTTCTTCTTCACAGATCCTTTAGCGTTTCGGCCTAACCCACAAGCACTCATGGACCAAGATGAGGACGAGGAAGACGATGACGACGGCAGTGCCCACGGTGACGATCGTAACGGCGTATACCGTCCACCCAAGCTCGCGCCCATGCCCTACGTCGAGCCCAGCAAAAACAAGGACAAAACACGACGTGCGCCCATACCCTCTGCGCTCGCGCATCTCGCGCATCTCGATCCAACAAAACCATATATGGAGTCTACGTCCGGTCTCGGGTCTACACCGACGCTCACGTCCGCCCGTGCGCGCGAGCTGCAGCGCATGACCGAGTTTGAGGAGGAGAACTTCACGCGGCTGGTCATGAAGAAGAAGGAGGCGCGCCGGCGTGCGCTCGACGAGGCAGATGTCGCACTCGGCGGGTCTGGTATGGTGTCTGGCCGCCGTGGTCGCGTGCCGGGGGTTGGGCTGGAGGACGAGTTCGGCGATATTCTCAAGTCGGTTGGTCGGCCGCGTACTGGGGTCGTCGGGGATGGCTATGAGGAGTTGCGGCAGAGGGGGAAGAAGGAGAGCGTGCTCACGCGGTCCAAAGCGCGGTCGAGGGATGACGCATTTGACAACCTTGGCGATGACGGGCCAAGAGAGAGGAAGCGGAGCAGGTTTGAGAAGGAGGTCAAGGCAGCGAAGAAGAGGTCAAAAAGCAGGAAGTGATCTGCGTTTCGTCGTGTACCTTCAAACTCACCGTTCATGCTGAGTTGGTGAACAGTGAAATAGGACGCGTATATTCAAAGTCGACAGCGTTGGAAAGCACAATCTATAGGGGATCTAGTGTACACAGACCACAGCTCATGGGCTCACGAACATCAGGACAGCCAACGCATTTACAACGAGGCTTGTCCTTCCACTGCAAATAGCACGCGTCGACAAAGCAGTGGTTCGCATCCTCTCCGCTTTTACCCAGCTGCTCGAACAGAATAAAGTGGTCTGAAGCTGATGGACGCTCCTCCCGTGCTCTCACCCTGCCGAACGATCAAAATCGTACCTGCCAGTGCCACCGACCAATGCACTCTCACAGTCACCGTATGCATCCTCGAAGCATTCGGCCCGTTCACCAAAAGCGTCGTCCTCGTTCGTGCGACGTCAAGATCTTCGACCCTCGCTTCTTGGACGAGAGGCTCATCTCTCCTAGATCGCGGATAACCCATTCATATGCACTATGCAGTAGCCGCTGCAGCTATTATATATCAATCACATACCTCCTGTCATGTAACCGTCGAAAGCGATAAGTACTTATAGGAAGGAAGACGTGAAGCGCCCATGATGTGCGGATGGCGCTGAGCGGATGAGTCGCATCTCGAACCCGTTCCCCTCTCTGCCTTCTGCACCCTCTCTCCGACCCCCGGACTGTGCTCATCGCAGCGCACTGTACTTCTATCGTTAGTGCCAAATGCTTGGTTGAATGTCAACAACATACCATCAACTCCCCTCGCTGACCTACCAGAGGGATGTCTTGCCGCAACCCATCACGGCACTCTCGTTTGACCCCGTCTCGGACATCCTCTGGTCAGGCACGAATTCCGGTCACATTTGTGCAAACTATACGCCGCAAGGGCTGCGTGGGGTTCATTACCCTGTAGGAGGCCGATATGCTGTCAAGAAGATCTTGGCGACAGACACAAACGTGCTCGCCTGCGGGGTCACGAGCGAGGGCCTCGGTGCATGGGGAAAAGGCGGAGTGAACAACTGGTACTTCAAGTGAGATTTATAGCTCATCCTGCTCTCTTCTTCGCTTTACCAGGTGTTTCAGACCTGGCAATCAAATTGCTACGTTCTCTAATAAGCCCCAGAACTCCTCTGCCATCGTGGTCTCGACCGCTGCCCCAGAGCTGCTCCTCCTGAACATCCAGACTGGAGCTGTCGTAAGGCGCACGCCCGCGCCATCTATTTTAACGCATCTGCACTACACTGCATCGCAATCATACTTTGTCTCCGGAGATGCAGACGGATGGATACGATTGCACGACCCACGCGACCTCACGAGCCGCTCGACGACCTCGAACTCAGTGAAAGCGCACATAAGTGGCATCCAAGGGATAGAGACCTCGTCGACATTGTTATTCACCATTGGTCTTGGAGTCAGGTATAACGCGCTCTCGGCATCTCAGACCTATGATGTAAGCTGACCGGGTGTTAGGCAAGGACGGCCCTTCCCAGATCCCTTGGTGAAGATATATGATTTGCGGAATCTGAAGGCCCTTCCGCCCATACCATTTTCCGCGGGGCCTGCGTTCATCACAAGGTTCCCGAATCGTGGGACGACCCTCGCCATCACGTCGAGCCAGGGTCTTGTGCAGGTGGTGGATGCCACCAACCCTGCCACTAACGAGTTCTATCAGGTTTGTACAAGGCAAACGGTCAGACATTTTGTAGGGAGCTGACTTGTATGGTCCAGCTTGACACGCCCTCGTATGTCAGCTCCGTTGCCATCTCACCCACTGCAGCATACATGGCCTTCGGTGATTCTGACGGTGTGATCCATTTACTGTCTGCCGCCGATGAGGAAGCTATGTTGCCTTTCAATGGCTTCGATGGCAAGCCCATCGAGTGGCCCGACACCCCAGAACCTCTCCCAGAAATCGAATGGACAGACTCAACGTAAGGAGGTCGTTGGCTCAGCTTGAGACGACGCTAATGTGAGCTTGGCAGCCCTCTCAACCTGGTTGGCATGCCTTACTATGATACGTTGCTGCTATCCTCGTGGTCGAAGGCTTTCGTGCCCCGGAGTCTCTACTTTCCTCCTCCGGCGAAGATCCCTCAACAAGTATTGAGCACCATGAAGATGAACGACTCCATCGCCTATGCTACCCTCCCGAAAGAGTTGCGTGGAAGACGGAACGTCGTACCTAGCGCCCCCAAGAAGACCGGTGGACGATTCAGGAGTGGCAAATCGCGTCATCACGATGTGGGTTAAGCCCTTGAAGGAGCGACCTTTCCGAGAATACTGACGAGCGTGCAGTCTGAGCCCATCACTCCGACGTCGGAGTATACCCCGGATACGATCCCCAAGTGCTACCGCAAGGTCGAAATTGAGTATTCGAAGTTCGGTGTTGAAGATTTTGACTTCGGGTGAGACTTCATCTTATCCGCGCCAGTGCGCCAGAACTGACTTTGCCGCAGCTTCTATAACAGGACATCGTATAGCGGGCTGGAAACTCACATCTTGAACTCGTATACCAACCCGCTTGTGCAAGTCATGCACTACACTGCCCCTATCAGGCGGTTAGCTAAGTCACACATCACGATCGACTGCCCTCATGAGCATTGTCTTCTGTGCGAACTTGGCTTCGTTGCGCGGATGCTCGAGGATGCGCACGGCATAAATTGCCAGGCAAGCAACTTCTGTAAGACTGTCGGTGTCCTGGCTCAGAGTACGTTGTCCTTGCCGTTCACACACCGTCATCATCAGTGATCTAAGTGGACAACAGTGCACAACGCGATTGAACTCATTGACTATGGAAGAGAAACGCCGGACCTCACTTATTCGCACATGATCCAGATGTTCCATCGCTTCCTCGTCGATCGTCTCAGCACAGAAGGCAACTCGTTCCCGCACAACCCTACTTTGCTGCCCGACGCTGGTCCGCCGGACCCGCACTCACCCGCGCCCGCGCCGATCACGCAGCTTCTGGGTATTGACGCGAAGAATATAATTGTATGCGCGAGCTGCCACGCGGTACGGGAGAAGGAGAACATGACGCACTTGATCGACCTGACATATCCCGTTCGCAAGGCATGTCTCCTTCTCAGTAACACATTCCATTTGCGAGTGTAGATCAGCTAACCCTTGGTGTAGCAACCGACGAACGATCCCTCTCACGAGACAGACTTCGCGTCTATCCTGCGGAACTCACTCCTGCGCCGCACGACGCATAAGGCAACGTGCCAGACGTGCAAGCACTTCGCGACGTTTGAGTCGCGCCGCTCGATCCGGACGCGCGACCTTCCACCGATCCTTGCCGTCAACGCAGCGGTACACAACGAAGACACGCACAAGTTCTGGCGCGACCATCGGAGACAGACGTTCTTGAAGCCTCGTGTCGAACTCAGAGGTCAAATTGAGGGCATGGACGACCCGGAAACAGTCGTGTATGAGCTCAGGGTATGTATCATCCTATATTTTGCTGGATTGCATGCTCATCACGAGCGTGGTAGGCTATGGTTGTGCAGGTTGTAGCGAAGGACTCCAACTCCCATCTCGTTGCGCTTGTGAAAGGTGAGAGAGCTGTCCCTCGTCAGTCGTGCTAGCTAACCTCGAGAGTAGTTCCCGAAGCGGAACAGTCTCAGGAGTCGGAACCGTGGTACATTTTCAATGATTTCCTCGTGCAAAATCTGAACGAGGAAGAAGTGCTGAGCTTTCCGTCTGATTGGAAGGTGATGATCACTTCAGTGTCATCGAAATACTGACACGTGCTGACCACTCGACGTTTTTAGGTCCCGGCAATCTTGTACTTTGAACGGATAGACATCCGCCAACGCCTTGATTTCTCACAACTGCCAGACAAGATGGATCCCACGATTCTGTGCCGCGACACGAACATCGCGATGTAAGTTGATGCCTGCCGTATCAGGGGTAGTCACTCACCTTGGCCCTTGTAGCAACCGCGATCCCCGCCTGATCAAGCACGAGCCCCTTCGATTTGAGGAGCTGCCCAAGCCGGGCACGCTTATCGCTATTGATGCGGAGTTCGTCTCGATGCAGCAAGAGGAGACAGAGTATCGTTCGGACGGAACGAAGAAGGTCATCCGGCCTGCACGACTGTCGTTAGCTCGCGTCTCTGTGCTGCGAGGTGATGGGCCCAAAGAAGGCGTGCCGTTCATCGATGACCACATTCATACTAGCGAGATCATCGTCGACTACTTGACAGAGTTCTCTGGGATTAAATGTAGGCGTGCATGCTCGTTGTCGGCTACTAATACTGATCTCCTCTTGCCACTCAGTCGGAGACCTCGACCCGAGCCTCTCCCGGTACACCTTGACGCCGTTGAAGGTGGTCTACAAGAAGCTGCGCTTGCTCGTTGACAGCGGCTGCACGTTCATCGGACACGGTCTGTCCAAGGACTTCCGCATCATCAGTGAGCCTCACCATACTCGTACACACATTATACATTGGGTACAATGCGTTTGTTCAGACATATTCGTACCCCCTGAGCAAGTCATCGACACTGTCGATCTGTACTATCTGGAGAATCGACAACGGCGGCTCTCACTGCGCTTCCTCACGTGGTTCGTACTCAAGGAGAACATCCAGACGGACACGCACGACTCCATTGAGGACGCTCTTTCCGCGCTCAAGCTGTACAAGGTCTACCTGCAGCTTGAGGCCGAGAGCACTTTCGACAAGAAGCTCGAAGAGCTATACCGGGAAGGCCGCCAATATGTGATTTCGTCTCACCACGGTTTCAGACCGACATAGCTAACGTGCCGGCCCGCAGAACTTCAAACCTCCGCTGCCCGCGGGGACACAGACCAGTTCACCGGCCCCCGCGTCCGGGACCGCAAGCCCCATGCCGAGCGTGCCCTTGGGTGCACCCGGGTCATTGGTTGGAGTCGATGCAAGTTCCGTTCCTATTGGTCCTGACGGGCTATATGTTCGACGAGTGCTGCCGCTGCCATTCCCCATCCAGCCGTTCTACGGTCCGCAATGGCCCAACAACAGGCACGGCGGTTACCCAAACCAGAACGGCGGGCGCAGGTAACATTGCAAGGGGAGAGAGAAAGTAGAGGATTGTTGTCGTACGAGGAGTTGTCTGTAAAGCCTGTATCGACTAGGTTCTCGGTAGATCGCACGTCGCCATGCTGTCGATTCCGAACATACTTGTGTTATATAGACTTGCGTTGCAGCCCGCAGGTTCGCCGCATTCACTCTGTATATCACTGAACGAGTCACTACTGTAAGTACTGGTCTCGTACCCAGGCAGTTGTGGAAGGCGCGATGGTGGCCGTCCGGGTACATACGAGACCATGTAAGTACTTGCTTCGTACTCTTGTTGGGGTCGCGCGCTTATAAGGCAATAGCATTCATTCGAATCCGTGGTTCGTCTTCTGAAATCGCAGAACTTGCAGTGAAGGCTGCTTGAATGCGCAAAACTAGTAAGCTCCTACGCATCAATCAACTGTAGATTTGCTAATGATTCATGGTTCTCATTAGAAAGGACGTGATGTTCCGTGACCACACTACGTGGCGGTACAAGTTCATATCAAAAGCACACACTGCTCGTAACGGTGAAGCTTTAAGCAGCTCACTTGGGAGGAATAGCGACGTACATGGTATCACTCACGTCCGTTAACCCGCTATGAGCATCGACTCGTAGTAACGATATCGGCTCGGTGGTAGTATGCACCTGGGAGCCCAAGTGCTCACACACTAGGAATGGAAACATAGGGTGCCGCGTGATTTTCTGCGCTTCCGCATAGACCCACAATCGGGCCGCTTATCGTTCAGCGTTACTAGTTCGTGCGCAGCGTCGTATCTACCGTGCCGCCACAATGTAAGCCACGCAGTATGCTCAGCCTATCTCTCACTGAACTCGACTTATCTCCTCTCTGACTCATCCAAGATGCGCTTGTCTGCCCTATCGTCCAGCGCCGCAAGCGCCCTGCTCACCTCGCCTTCGCGCTCAGCCGTAGATAGCCAACCCTCGCTATCATGCCAAGGGTTCCCGACGGCAGCAGCTCGTCGTCTATAAGAACGTCCCCTGTGCGACTGCTTATGTCCAACGGACTTACTCGCCGTCGCACAAATGGTTCTCTCATTTCACCTCAGCGTCGCCGCGGTTGTGGTGAGCCAAGCTGCGAACGCCTTCGGCTCCATCCAGTACCCGGTAGGGGTCGTCAACGCTGGGAACTTTGACACGCTCAACTTCACGGAGATCTTCGCCACCGTTCCCGACAAGTCCAATGCGCAGTGGGAGCGGGGCTCCTTCCACGGCTTGACTACATTCGCACGCGCTGCACCGCTCAGGTGCTTTGGTGCCGACGCAGACACCCCGTACGACGTTGCGGTGGTTGGCGCGCCATTCGACACTGCCACCAGCTTCAGACCTGGGTAAGCTGTACTCTCAAGAGTGACACTTATAGTCTAGGTATTTCGACTGAGGTTTGTCGACAGCGCTCGATTTGGCCCCAACGGCATCCGCCAGGGTTCCCGTCGGCTTGGCGTGGATAGAATCAATGTGCCTGCAAAGATTCGTGTCAGCGACCACCTGGAAGTTGTCGATTGTGGCGATGTCCGTGAGTATGCGGTAGGGATGCTGCCGCTATCGCCGCTGAGAACTATCTGTCAGCCATGGTTCAAACGGACAACAAGGTTGCCCTAAGGCAGCTTGAGCTCGCGAACGCCGCTTTGCTGTCGCACACAAGCTTGCATTCGTATTCCGGAAAGAGTCTTGCAAAGGACGGCAAGTTCCATCCTCGTGTGCTGACTTTGGTCCGTTGTCATATGTGCCTGACAGGCTTGCAAGTGCTCACAGCTCTTTGTACAGGGTGGTGACCATACCATCACACTTCCTCTGCTACGCGGTGTCGCGAGCGTGTATGGCCCAGTGAGGTACGTGATTCGCAATGATTTTGCTGTGCGGGCTCTCACATACCTCCCTTCGTGGCTAGCGTCATCCACTTCGACAGCCACCTGGGTGAGATGGGAATGCCTCAATTTCGAGTTATACAAAGCGACTGATCTCGCACTAGATACTTGGAAGCCCAAACAGACGACTGGTGGTCCATGGCTTCCAGACGAGGTATAGTGATGGCCGAGAACCTGACGCGACTGGCTCACTGAGACTCCCTTAGGAAATTCCTGTCAGTCATGGCAGCTACTTCTGGTACGCGTACAAGGAGGGGTTGCTTGCACCCAACAATGCCAACATCGTATGTACCGGTATTGACCACCCATTCGCGAGTCTGCGTCGCTTATGACTTCGTCTGAAAGCACGTCGGCATTCGCGGGGCCATCAACAGCTGGCAAGACTATGACGATGACTACGAGTTCGGCTGGGTCATCTCACACGCTGAAGATGTTGAAGATATGGGATGGCAAGGCGTGGTGAAGAGAATTAGGGACACAGTCGGCGACAACCCAGTCTATCGTACGTCCATATCCTACCCGGCGCCGTATGCCCTCTAGTGTCTGACCGGAAGTTGTTGATCAGTCACGCTCGACATCGACGTGATCGACCCCGGGATGGCGCCTGCGTAAGTCCCTCAACCCGGATCTTGGCTGATCGATAGCTGACCTCTCATAGCACCGGAACGTGAGTATTGGTGCAACAGACCGATTTCCACAAGTCATTTACATGTTTTCAGTCCTGAGATCGGAGGCATCACTACTCGGGTATGCAGTATCGCTTTGTGTGCAGCTCCTCTGATTCAACGTTGCATGTGCAGGAGATAAAGAAGATCTTGCAAGGTCTTGCGGGCCTCAAGATCGTGGGCGCTGACATCGTCGAGGTCGCTCCCGGTACGTCTGTCTCTAAACCCTGCTGTTTTCAAGGCAGCACTGACTGCGCATCGACCACAGGGTATGATACCCAAGGTATATTGCAAGGTTTAAATGGTTGGGTGGTCGAGCTTACACATCGCTACAGATGAGATCACTCAGATCGCCGCTGCCAACATCGGCTGGGAGATATTGGCACTGATGGCTAAGACGCCATTGATTGAGTAGACTACTGTACTAGCTTTTGGCAAGTTGAGAGTCTCATGATTCAAGCTGACAAGAGGCCCGAGCGCTGTACGTATGCATGGTGGGCTGGTATCCTCTGAGTTACAGTACGTCACTAGTGGTGCTATGTTTGAATAGCTCACTGTGCTCGAGCCATTTGTGATGAAGATGCCCGGAAACCTTACTCCATTCATAAGTCACGACAGCAGTTGCAGTTATTCCGTTGCCGGGAGTAAGCCCCGTATCTTATGCCATCTCTCGGGTCGGGAGTAAGTACTCGGATATCGATCATCGTATAAATAAACATGGAAGATGGTGTTTACTTTTATACAAGCGCTGCCTCGCTTCGCTTCGGCGTTTGAGGGTCTGCGAGATTGAAGCGGTCAGAGGTAGCGGTCACGTTAGTTATGCCGTGCGTCCTCGTATCGATAGGACCGCCTTCGTTTGTCCAGTAATTGGATTCGAAGGGATGGCACGCGTGAGGCATTATATGAATGAGATCGAGGACTGTGGATTTTTGATTGAGAGGTTTGATTTGTATGCATGACATTATCCTCAATCCGGGTTTATATTCTGCAGACAAATGTTGGACGGTGCGCAGCGTACAGTAACAGTATGCGGAGCAATTAGCTCACATGGAGTGGACTAGACCTAAGACTCATGAGGTGAGGTTGATGCTATTTCGCTGTTGGTCGGAAACAACATAGGGGCAATCTAGCGCACAGGGGCAGTCGAGATCGACATAGCGGGGTGAGTTCAACCAGTTGAGTACTGCGAAACCTTACCG
>CCBP010000028.1:37170-51541 GCA_000765035.1 Trametes cinnabarina
TGCTTACGCGTGAACGACTTGAGATGAGTCCGGTCCAAGATTTGTATATGCTGGTGCCGGAACAGCTTTGCACATAGGCGGAGGTAGGAGACGCGGAAGCACCGTGGAGGCCGTTTGCATGGAATTCGAGGGCGAGGGCGAGGGCGAGATCGAGAGGAGAAAGGGCTGTGAGGGAGTAGAGAGAGACGGGGACGAGGCGGAGGCTGCAGATGCTATATGAGAGAAAGGGATAGGGGAGGTTAGGAGGAGAGGAGGAGAGAGTGCACGCTACGATGGCAGGGTGACGAATGTAGACGGACTACAGCTGATCGAGCGCCCAAGATCGAACAAACAGGAGCATACAGATTCACGGCATCTGCTTAATACTCTTTCTATATATATCACTCTGTCAGTCTCTTCTTGGAAAGGTTGACTAAGCGCGAGTACAGGAACCTTCCGAACGACGACGAACGACTTAAACGGGACGGTATATAAAGGTCATGGGAAATCCTGATCGTCACTGCAACCTGCGCTGCTAGGCGTTTGATCTCCTTGCTCGGGACGACGAATCAGCTCCCGGACTTGCTATATAACATAATATTCTACTGACACACATCTCCCTACTGCCACATCAACATGTCTCTGCCCACCATCGAGGTCGTTTGGAAGCAGGCCACTGAGGCTTTCCGTGCTGACCCGAAGAACCGCGAGCACGTCAAGTCGGCTTTTGACATTCTCAGCGCTCAGAAGGGCCAGCTGCAGTGCGTAGTAGAAGGCAGTCGTGAGCATCGTTGGTGACGCAATACTTATTCTGATCTTATTCACATACAGGAAGTACTTCGGTGTTCAGCACGAGGACCGAGCAACCGCCTACGCCATCATCGGTAATACATCCGTGAGGGCGTACTCGCACGGATAGTATTCTGACGAAGGACTTCTAGCTTGGGCAGAGCTTGATGACCACTACAAGCTCATGAATGATGCGGAGACATACCCTCGCCTGGGCGAAGCGACAAAGTCATTCTTCGAACCCTCTTCTCCCTCGAACATGGTGCACGTTCGGCCGACGGCGGAGCCCTTCAAGGCTTTCGAGGCCCCAGTTACCGAGATCGCCTGGTTCACGCTGAAAGAGGGGCACTCCAAGAGCGACCTTGAGCAGCAAGTGGATGCCCTCACGAAGACCATTCTCGCGGGCGGACCTGCAAACGGCGTTGTATCCGGCGCTTGGGGGCCCACGGTCGAGAAGGACAGCGTGATCGGTCTTTTCTTGGGATGGACGAGCGTTGAAGTACGTTACATCTTTCTCAGCCTTGACCTATCAGCTGAAGATCAATATCCAGGCTCATTGGAACGCGGTCAAGGACAAGACCATTGGAGACATGATCGCCAAGATCCAGACCATTGCTTCTGTCGAGGTTATCCACATCCCACTTACCAAGTGGTAGGAGCCGGAACATGGAATAGTTGAAGGAAGTTCACGAGAGATGTTCGAGTCAATCATCAGTCAATTTACGTAGCACAAACATAGCAAACCACTGTTCCCGCAGCATGTCGGAGATTCCCGACGGCAAAGTGTACTCGACGGTACGCTCGTGCGCGGATTGCGAGTTGTACGTTCGCAGCTGACCGCTCTTGACGACCAGAGCGATGTGTGTGACAAGTGCAGAAATGGCGCCTGAAGGATTCATTCATATGCCATGCTCATGTGGCATGACACATGCACCGTGTCCGTTGTTCTCTCACATGCGGCATAAGCAGATAGCAGAGACGTCCTCGGTATTTTGGAGAAGCTCGCCGTGTATCTCGGGAGGTCTCAATGCCGAGACAACCCCCTCCACCCACCACTTGACCTGTGAAAGCTTTCATCAGGAAGGTCGAGCACTTTCGTCGTTGGGGCTATCCTTTCCCTCGTCTCTCGTCTACCACCCACGGTTTCTCCTCCTTTCTCATGCGCACAATGAACCACTGCATTGTCCATGGGACAAATGTCACCGGCGTGCTGCGGATACCGCGCTGTCCTGTAAATCTCTCGATTAGCACTGGATCAGTGAGACATATTGAATGACGATGGGTACGGCTAGATCGCGGTTCTGGCACCACCCGGGTCACAGCAAAGCTTCCGTACTCCATGCTGGCGAAGTCCTGAACAACGGTACGTAGTCATTTATTGCGGGTCTTGTCCTCACTCGGCCCCAGGATTCATCTTCAAACGCACAACGTCTACCGGCGGTACTGTGAGTATCATCACTTCGACTTGAAACATCGAACAGGTTGAGCATGAATTTAGGGCTACTTGTATCACACGACATGTACTCACCAAGCGCAAGTCGTATCTTATGGCTATCGCTGGGCATATTGCCAAGCGTGGCGAAACATGGGAAGGGGGACGATGGCGAGGTCGACCCTGACGAGGACGACGACGCGGTCCCGCCTAAATCTGCGGACACTTCAACTCCTGCCGTCCCATCGGCACAACCGTTGTCCACTTCCTCTGCATCCAACCCCTCGAGTGCCCCCTCCTCGACGGCGAGCAGCTCGCCGATACAGCTGCTTCAGCCCGGGAACGTCACCTCGTGCCAGGATCTGATCCTGCGTTGGGAGTCCAATACTACCACCGTTCCTTCTCTGACACTTATGGTGACCAACGACAGAGCGGTAGCCGCAAGCCTCGGCGAGTCATCAGTCGATGGCATGCTCGTCTCTCACACCGTAGCCAGCAATCTACCCGCATCCACCACTCAATACAACTGGAGCCCCGTTGACGTCCCCCAAGGCACCTACGTCGTGCTCGCTCTCGATGCATCACACATGCTGGGCCAATCTCCACCTTTCACTGTGCTTGCTGGGCAGAATGCGAGCTGCTTGGACTCCGGTTCCACAAGTACCTCTTTCAATACCTCTTCGCTTCCGAACGCAGGCCCTACCACTATCTTGGGGTCCTCATCCTCGGTACCGGCTGCAAGTAGCTTGGGAGCCTCCGACACACGATCCAAGTCGCTCAGTCCAGGTGCACTTGGGGGGACGATAGCGGGAATCGCGGTCGCAATAACCTTGCTCCTTCTCGCATTTACCTTCCCTTACTACCGGAGGAACGCACTGACCCAGCGACCGAGGAACTCAAGACCCGGAGGGCCATATTACTTGTTTTGAACGAATGCCAGATTCATGTAAGCTCATTTTCTTTGCAGTCCATCACGATTCTGGTATCTGATTGCGGGTACATTCTCGACATGTGCAGTACCAGCCTGAGAAGCACGGACAATTATACGATAGTATACAACTAGTCGAGGAGTACAGCTACAGAATACATGAAATTCTACCGGTTGTCTAATCCGCGATGATGGTCCGAAAGCGTTGCAAACGACGAATAAGATAAAAGATGCGACTATTACCGCCCTAGCGAGCTCATGAAGCTCTTCACGTCCAGCTCCTGGTATTCTTCTTCCGGCGGCAGGTCCTCCAGCCCGCGCAGAATGTTCTTTTCGCCAGGAGGCGCGCCCTTCGCTGCTGCAGCAGCGTCCTCCTCTTCCGTCGTGCGCTTGAAGAGGTCCAGCACAAGATCGGTGTCCATGGAGGACAAGCCTGAGTTCTGCTGCGTGACGACCGAGTTGGCGATGTTGAGCTTGAATCGTTGTAGACTACGCATAACTCATTAGGTTCATGGCACAGATATCCGAGACTAGTATACACATACCCCATGATTTTCTCCTCCAAGGTGCCCTTGGTGATGAGTCGGTACACGTTGACAACCTTCTTCTGTCCGATACGATGTGCGCGATCCATGGCCTGAAGGTCCTTCATCGGGTTCCAGTCATGCTCGACAAAGATAACCGTATCCGCGCCGGTCAACGTCAGACCCAAACCACCGACATGAGTCGTCAGGAGAAGACAGTCGATACTAGGATCGGAGTTGAACGTCTGAACAACCGCATGTCGCTTGTTTGGATCTGTCGAGCCGTCAAGTCGCATGTAGGTCACAGATGGCATGTGTTGCTTGAAAAGATCCGTCTCGATGATGTCGAGCATCTGCTTCATCTGACAAAAGATGAGCACACGGTGCTGCGAGAAGGCGCCTGTAGACGTCTCCTCCGTATCGACAAGCTCGGACTTCGTTGCGTCACCCGTAGGGCTAGGCGCGAGACCGATGCCGCAATCGACAAGCAGTTGGCTTAATAAGCAAGTCAGTTGCCATGGCGCCGTGGGATACAACGCAGACGGAGCACGCACCGAAGGGCAAGGAGTTTGGGTGCATGATGTATGTCGCTGAGGTCACCGGACTGCGCATTGACACCGGCTTTAGTGAGCGCCTCCTTGATCGCCTCCTTGTCGTTCTTGAGAACGAGGGCCGGATGATTGCATAACTTCCTAAGATATTGCAGCGACTGGAAGATATGCTCCTGCTTGCCGTCTTGCTCCTTGTTCGCTCGCACGACGTCATCGACTTCCATTTTGGCACGAGACTTGGAGAAGTCGTCATACAGGAACTTCTGCAGCTCAGACAGCTCGCAGTAGTAGTCTTGGATGATCTTCGGTGGCAAATCGTGAAGGACATCCTCCTTGAGCCGACGCAGCAGGAAGGGGAGGACTTGTTTATGGAGGGCCTCCAAGGCTAACGCAGCTGTGTAACACATGAGAAAAGCCTTCACATCAACGCAGAAAGACTCACCAGCCTCGCCAGTCTTGGCTTTACCGTCACGGTTAGAGAGAATAGGCTTGCTAAAGCGCTCATTGAAGGAAGCCTCGGTACCGAGAAATCCGGGCATAAGGAAGTCGAAGAGACTCCACAACTCGAGGACGTTGTTTTGGATAGGAGTGCCGGAAAGGATGAGTCTATGAACGGCCTTGATGCATTTGACAGCCTTCGTCAACTTGGTCTTCGCATTCTTGATTATATGGCCTTCATCGAGAATGCAATAGTGCCAATTGAGGTCCTGGAGGTTCGCGATATCGTTCCGCACAACCTCATACGACGTCACAACGACGTCGTACGACTTCAGCTTTGGCAAAAGCTTGTACCTTTCCCTGGAGTTGCCGGTGTAAAGGACAGGGCGCAAATTTTCCGTGTACTTGAGGATTTCATAGTACCAATGCCCAG
The DNA here is from genome assembly GCA_000765035.1 of Trametes cinnabarina. Lineage (NCBI taxonomy): Eukaryota > Fungi > Basidiomycota > Agaricomycetes > Polyporales > Polyporaceae > Trametes > Trametes cinnabarina. The sequence continues at coordinate 42,245 of CCBP010000028.1, forward strand.
TTAGGGTTGGCGGACATACGATGAGCGAGGGCAAATGTTTCGAATCCGGTGATTTAGTCTCTTTGTACTTCTGCGCGCGCTCGTAGTGCTTGCTGGCAAGGATGCAGATCGACTGAAGAGTCTTGCCGAGACCCATATCTGCGCCAAATGAGAATACGTTCGAGATGGAAAGACGCGATGCGCCTTACCGTCACAGAGAATGCCGTGAAGCTGATACTTGGCGAGGAAGGCAAGCCAGTTGACGCCCTCTTGCTGGTACTTGCGAAGCTCGGCCTTGATGGTAACAGGGATGTTGTACTGTTGGACCTTGCTTCCATCAAGAAGCTGGGTAAGGAACTGCCGTTCCTCTTCGCGGCGTTTGAGAAGGTCTTCCGGGAAGTCGGGGGGATCAGGTAGGCCAGCCTTCGTAGATGTGAACATGGATTTTGCGACCTTACAGAAAGTGGATAAGCTTACCTCGAGAGGAACCATCTTGACCAGCGAAGCAAAGGTGTTTGTAGCGGTGGACCGAACATCGTCGTCTGGATCGCTCATGCGCCCGAGTACAGGTACCACCATGAAGATGACATAAGGGAGCGCCTTGATATCAAGCTTCTGGACGATATCTGGAAGAGGATTCAGAGGGTGCCCTAATCATACAGATCAGAAGTCACGTACGGTATATCAACTCAATGGCACCCTGTCGATTGGCCAGAACTAATGGATCGCCGAGATACGGTAATATCTTCTCAATAACGAAACGCATCGCTTCGACAGTCAACACATCGCACATCGTCGAGAAACAGCGGGCTGCGGACTGGCGGACGATGGCGTAGCGACTCCGGAGAGCGAGAGTGACGTGAGGGAAAAGGCCAGTGAAGTGGTGCGACAGCTCCTCGTGGAACGTCGGGACTACGGCTTCCAATACGCTCAGCGAGTCGATGACGTCTTGCCCGTGTTGCTTCTCAATCAGCTCGTCCATCTGGGCCACAGAATCTGCACAACAAATCAGTTTGCAACTGTCCATGCGCGCGAATGGGTGATAACCAACCTGTAGAACATGCACTGAGTAAACCCCCTGCCATAGATTGCCACATCCTCGGTACGACCTGGAGTAACCGAGGCCCGAACTGCATGGACAGCTTCTCGAAGGCGAGCCTGGCACCACGTCGAGACAACTTGGCCTTCACGGGATCCTCGCCCGCCGCAGCATGCTTATCCCCGTTTTCTTTACCGTTCGCGGCTGTAGCAGCCGTTGATCTAGGGAAAGACAGGACGCCGTCGGTGATCTTCCGGTTGTACAGGAAAGTGGGTGTCTGTTCGACGTCTTGGCATAGGAACGTGCAGAGGTTCTTGACGATCTTGTCCGGTGGTTGGACCAAATCGCGCTGTACACAGAACTCAACGAAGGATGCGACGGCAGCGGCGGAGTGCGTTTGCAAGTCAAGGTTCTCCTCGGTCTATATTTCAGACATCAGTAACGCTAGCCAGAGTAGTGTCCTGCGTGGATGCCCACCTTGATGCTATTCATGATGCCCTTGACAATCGGGCTAACCTTATCCGGCGTGCTCTTAAAGGCCACGAATGCAGCGGCGAATGCCGCAGCAACCCTGACGTCGTACTGTGCCTTGACCTCGATGTAGCGCTCGATGCTCGTGACAACCTTGAGCCTCTTCTCCTTGATGATGGCAAGTTCGCGCTTTTTCGTCCGCCCCAGGCTATCCTTCAACTTGTTGAACATTTCGCCGACCGCCGCCTGCGCGGTCTCAATAGTGAAACACCCAGGCTTCGTGCCCGCAACGTCGATCTCCGTTCCGAGCGATGGAATCGCCGACTGCGGGAGCTTGCAGTCGTGTGCAAAGGACTGTAGGAGGTTGTAGCACTCGCCTTGGATACGGGCTAGCGTGAACGCCATCTCATGATACGCCGCAGGTGGATCGGCTTGCAGCCAAGCTAGAGTCTTTTGCGAGAGCTCGGCCGCCAAGGGAGAGACCTCAATAAGCAGGGATGCTCCTTTCACCGCCCGAGCGTCGTATTCGCGCGCCCAACCTTCCGCAATGATTGCTGCCAGGAACTTCTGAAGCATGCTCGTGGAGTCGATGTAGTGAATCAAGATGGGCCGGAACATGTCATCAACCGAGAGGTACTCGCCCTTCTAATTGAAAGACATGTAAGCAAAGACCTCGAGCCCCCGCGACTGCACTTACCGTTGTCATTGACCAGAAAGCGATGATTTGCGCCAACGCGGAAGAGGTGGCCAGTCTGGCCTGTATAACGACTTCGATCGGGATGAGGGCCAAATCTTGGGCAAGCATGTTCTTGTCGACATTGTGCCTCTCAGAAGGACCGCCAGTATCAGCGCCAACGGTAGGGTCATAGAAGCTCGATGCATCAAGCGGCAGGCCAAGTGGAGTCATCACAACTGCGTACCACTCGAGCAGGAGTTGCTGAGTGATACAGGACTCCAGCCAGCCGCTCGTTGCACTCATGATCGAGAGGGTTTCACGCCAGGCCGCAAGGGTTGCCTGCCTTATGTCCGATCGCTCTTCAACGATTAAGTTCTGGAACAACAGTCGGAGGAAAGGAACACCAATCCATGTCCGCGGGAGGGACTCGACCGTCATGAACGTGTGCAATGTCTTCACGACAGCAAATCGGACGTTGGAGATTGTATGCCGGAAGAAGGGGAACAATGTCGGTGCGAGAACAGTGATGGGATGCCTACTGAAGAGTAAGTGTAGCCCAAAAATCGCAGGCGAAGACACTCACGATCGTGACTCGTCTGCAATGATCTGAATGACCCTGTCATACGCAACGAGCTGACCTGTACAAAGGGTGAGCTGGTGATTTCTCCGGACAATGGCAGGATACTAACCTAGCAAGTCCATAACGGCGCCGACACTTGAGCTCAAGTCATCCTTCATGTCGCTAAGGCAACTCCAGAGGACTGAGAGCACCCTTGGCAACTCGTCTGGCGAACGTTCCACCAGATAGGAGGCCACAGGAAGCAAACACGATGCTGCTACCGATCGCACATCGTCGTCTCGATCACCAAGGCTGCAAGCAGATCGTCAGCAGGAGCCCGTGGTGTTACTCTCTCAGAGACTTACCCAAGAACCGCAGCGTCAACAACGCCCAGAAGGACTCCCTTGCCGTCGTCAACGTCCATCCCGTCGGCATCCGGGACGTCAAGGCTGACGAGGTCACTCCGAACGGCCACTTCGTACTTAATCCCGAGCAGGCCCGCATGGCGGACTTCCCAGACATGACCCTTCTCCCTATCCTCGAACTTGCCGTTGGTCTGTTTCAGAGGAATGGGAAAGTCTTGGCGGATCATTTGGAGGAGGATTTCGTGCACGTGTAGCACGGACCTGCGCGGCATGTGTAACAGCAGAGAGGCTAGAGTTTGCGATACTGTCTCGCGCACCGGTGCAACGACCTACGAAAGATGTACGTGAGGAAAGAGATTAGCAGCATTCCAACGAACGTACCTGATCAGAGACAAAATCTCCGAATCGATCAAGAACGAATATACACATAAACTTCACGGCGAGGTCATTGCACCATTGCTCATGCGCAATTAGATTCTCGTCCCAAGGAAGGTCGGCTACAACAGACCGTCAGATCCGACCAATGACAACTGAAGCGATCATTCAGACCTTGCATGCCACCATACTTCCCCTGGACTTTCAGAAGTTCTCGTAGAGCCATAGCCGCGCCGTGTCGGACTTCCCAGGCAGCGCTGAAGAGGTCCACTTCTAGTAGTTTCACGAGGCCGTCCCATACCCAGATCCCTGGTTTGACTTCGAGGGCCTTAGACTTGCTTTCACTCTTCGGTGCGACTGCGCCACCTTTCGAAGGGTCGATGACGACGCGATCTTGCGATGGCCCCTCAGTGGGCGACTTGGGACTATCAAGGCGTTGCTTCGGTGTAGATCCGTCATCTACGAGGCGGGCCCTGTGGGATATGTCAGCAGCAGCATCACGACCTTGTCTTACAGTATACTCACTTGCCCTGACCGGTGCCCGCAGCTTGAAACTTGCCCCCAGAAGTCTGAGGTGGAGGCGCTGCTGCGACAACAGCCGCGTTACCAGGCTTCCGTTTGCGTTTCAGCCTGTTTCGTTCTCGAGCTGAAAGGGCCGAAAGATCTTCTGGCGCAGGTGTCGAGGGAGTAGAGGTGACTGACGGAGGTGCGGCGGGAGTCGATGATTTTGACCGGATGAGGGCAACCTCCTCCTTCTTCACCTTGACGTCTAAGGACTCATCTGTCGGCGAGATAGGGGTTGGTTCGTCCTCACTCTTCACTGGCGTAGGGTCAGGCATTTCGACGTCGCCTTCGGTCTCATCGGCGGCCAGCTCCTTATCAAGGTCCATGTCATCGGCTCCACCGACACTTTCCAAGAAGTCGAGACCAAGACGCCCCATAGCTTCCCGCCGAGCCTTCTTGACCTCCGATGAATTGGCAAGGATCCCAGTGGGCTTGACGAACTCCTTGCCCGAGGAAGCGAGGAGCAGCGTCCCCTTCTCCATAAGCTCACGCACGGAGAACGAGGGGAACTCCGGAGCTGGAAGGTTAGGGGAGGCGCCGTAGGGTTTGGTATCCGCATCTGGGTATGGCATCCACAGCGGGACCAGGGTGAAGATCTGCGAGAGCGCGGTGGATGCCGCTGAGCGCGTCTCGTGAGATCTTGAGTGTAGATATGGAAGTATCTGAAGACAATAAGTGCGAGCGTTGTGGGCGTCGAGGTGACACTTACTCTCGCCACCACGGCCATCAACTCCGACCAACCGGAGGGATCGCCGACGGGCACATGGTGTCTTGTCGTCTTTACATCGTCTTCGACAAGCGCTACGTCTGATATCACGCTCTTCGCTGCTAATTGTGCTAACTGCTTTGCGGCTGTTGCCCTCACAGACGCAGAAGACCCCGTGTCAAGTAAGAGGAGGAGCCGGTCCAACCTGGAAGAGAGGAGGACGCGTGAGCCAATGCGAACTACAGCATCTCCCGAACTGGAACCAGACCCACCTCGACGTCATTACGTAAGACCGGACCGCCACCCGGCGCTACAAGATCAAAGGCAGGATAACGGGGAATTCTCACGCTCCCGGGCCACGACGACTGCACCTTATATCATGTCGCGCTTTGTGACGAAAATTTGACACAGTCACACGTGACGTGTCATCTGTGGTCTACCGGCGCTTTTCTCTTATTGGCGAGACAAAGGGATGGTCTTGCCAACTGTGCAGGAGTGCACATCTTGGTAGATATTGACATACAACTCCCTTATTTTGTGCTTTTTTGCAGAGGTTGAGACGTTGAGGAGCGGGGAAGGGGTAGATGAAGTGCTCGAGCCCAACTTCTGCGCAATACGTCACGGCGCCGCGTTACAGATCAGATCCCATCCTTAGATGATCGCCAAAGGCAGATGTTGCCACATCACTCGCTCGGCAAGATAAGTGCTCATAACGACCTCTGTCTTAGTTCGCATGTAATCAGACTTGCATGATACCCTACCATACGGTATACACCGAGCGTAGGGCCTCTGGAGAAACTGAGCAAAGAAAGTGAGTTGTGTGTTGCGTCGCAGCGCGAAGAGTCCCAGAGAGGTGGAAGACTGACCGGAGTTACGTATTCATCAAGCTTCTCTCATCTTATGTTCTCAGCTGAGCGTGATTCCTGGGCGGCAAACGGTTCTATACGAGCTATACTGAACAAGGTCAGGTCCAGTGCCTAGCTAGGAATGCTGGTGCATGCACACTAATCATAACAATTGCATCAACCTGCAGCATGTCCGAACATGTTCGGGACGCCCTTTTGTCATTTCGGACAGAACTTCAAGATCCTGAATGTTCGAATACTCAAGGTATCTGGCAAGTCGCAGTGGACCCCACACACCTCGTTGAAGTTTCATATACAACCAGATTTAGTTCAAACCGACGCGGACACTGCATATGTGCTAATTGGGATCAGTGCAGCACTGACGAGCGCCTGCCAGCTACCCGAGGCTCGAGAAAGGATGGATGCCATGGTCCAACGCGCATATTCTGCCATGGCGTCTATCTCCCCAAACAAATCATGGGGATGGCGACGATTATACACGGACGCTCGAATTATCCTTGCCTACATCGACATGCTAGAGTACTGGGACTCTGGTGACTCCATCCACGCGATATCGGCGGTCGGCCACCTCGATCATGCTATCGTGATCTCAGGAGCTCCCGGCGAAGGCAGGCTGGCTTTCGTTGTCGACCTTATTGAGAGTATACAGTCCGAGTGCCTCGGCTCCTCGGCTGCGCTCCGCAGGGACTTGTATTTCACCATGCCAATGGAAGGATCTACCAAACCCGTCGCTGCAGTCATCACCACTGCGGCGAAGCGCGTGCCCTGTCTCGATACCCCGCCCTCTCTTGCGTCATTTGTCTCCCGCCTCTCACGACAGCCTTTCGTACTACCTGGTTTTCTGAAGGATTGGCCAGCCCTCTCCGAGCATCCTTGGAATTCGCTGGACTATCTTCGCGCAGTTGCCGGACCCGGCCGAGTGGTCCCTGTCGAGGTAGGCAACGATTACCGTGCTGACGACTGGACGCAGAGGATGATGCCATGGGAAGACTTCTTGGAGCGTCTTGGGGGATCCTCCCAGAATGGTGCCCATCCTATATTGTACCTTGCTCAGCACAGTTTGTTCAAGCAATTCCCTGCTCTTCGAGACGATATCATCCTGCCGGACTATGTCTATTCTTCGCTCGATGCACCGGATGGTTATCCTCAGTATGCTCCGCCGAGCAACGAGGACCAGCTGGTGCTGAACGCTTGGCTCGGACCGGCGCGTACGGTGTCGCCAGCACATACTGTGAGTGGTATACTGCTTATATGTACCGTCTGTGCTCAAAATCTCTTAGGATCCCTTTTACAACTTCTATGGTGCGCATGCCCTTGTGGTCATCCCCGGAGGTCATAGACGTTAACGTTCGTTGCAGCTCAAGTCGTCGGACGCAAATCTATTTGGCTTGCTCCGCCAGGAGTCTCTCAGTATATGTATCCGTACCCTTCCACCTCATCTCAAACCTCATCCATGAAAGACGAGGATCACCCACGCAATCCCGCCGCTAACAATGAAAGCCCATCTATGAGCAACACATCGCGCGTGGACGTATTCGTAGCGACCGGAGACGAGATCTCACAGAGCGAGGAGACCTTCCCTGACTTCTGGAAACAGGTGATACCGGAGGCTATGCATGTTACTCTGGAGCCGGGCGACCTGCTCTTCTTTCCTCCGGGGTGGTGGCACGCAATGCGGAGTGAGGACATGAGCTTCTCGGTATCTATATGGTTCTGAAACATTGTATGCAATTTATACGCCCGAATGTGTTGAATACCACGCGAGCTACAGCGGTTTAAGTACCCATATTCCAGATGTGCCTGCAAACCGTGTCCAATCATGAGCAAGAGCGCCTATGGTACAACAGAGGCGCCCATCGTTGCCAGGGCGTCTAACAACTTGTCCACAACCACCATCTCTCCCTCGCCGTCCAAGATGTCGGGCAGAGCAGGCGGCCTCTACAGCGGCATCCAATTTTCGTCTTCAAAGCCCTTTGCGTCTGCATTGAGTCCTTCAGTGTCCCTACCCGCCCCAACCACCCAGCAAACACCCGCGGCAAGCGCAGGCACATACACCTCGATCCAGAACGCCGGTGCAGCACCCAACACGGCGGGCAGCATTCCCGCCGCCGCGCCCGCTGTTACTGATAGTAGCGCACAGACGAAGGCCACAGCCGGTATTCCTCCCTCTCCTACAGCGTTGCCGTTGCAGAGCTTGTTATTCACGAGATCATCGTCCATGCCTCTCCCGCACATTGCCCACTACACGGCCTCATTCTAGGATGGTCCGCTGCACTTGCCTTTGCACCCACGCGCCGACAGGCTCCCAAGGCTAAACCGGCCGCACCTCGGCTGCCCGTAGGCGCCTCGGTTACTCAAGCCACTGTACCTGCAACGATCTCTGCCGCCACCATCTCAAGCACGGCGGTCGTATTTGCGCCTCCATCCCTTGTGGAAACACCATCCAGCAAATCCGACAACCCATCATCTCAAGCACAGCCCCAAAGTCAAGGATGGGGCAGGAAAGTGAAGCCGCCGTCGATGGTGCTCGATGAAGATGTAAATGGCTTCAAGGCCCAGCGCGGCGGCAAGCGAGACGGCGGGGGTGGTGGAAAGAAGAAAAACAAGAAAGTTTGTGAACCCTTCCAAGTGTGCGGTATCTCGCCTCTCATCACGGATTGCAGAACAAATTCCAAGCCGTTGCTATTTGGAACCCCGATGAGCCCTATGACCCCATGCGCCCGAATGATTACAATGAGTTCAAGATTTGGCAGCGCAGGGAACGTGAAGAGCGCAGGGAGCGCATACTCGAAGAGCGACGACGCGGCGAGGATCGCAAGCGCTACAGGCGCAGCAGCAGCTACTCTGACAGCTACCACAGCGCGTCGGAAGACGAGCGCCCCCGCAAAGCTGGTGAGCTGCCTCACGTAAGCGCTCACGCATTCGAATAAGGGCTCATGTCACTCTGTCAGGCCGTTTCGATGATCATAGTGAAGACGAGGGCGGTTACGACCGGCCAAGAGGCATTGGTAGTACTACACCATCTAGCTTACCTCCGCCAGTAGCCGTCGATGTCAACATGTCGGGGGATGAAGCGTACCAACGCCGTCTGGCCATCTCTAAAGGCGTCCGCCCTGTCGAGCCTTCCGCACCGGTACCTTCGGCTTCCTTCATCGCATCCATGAGCCCTTCACCGTCTTTTGCCACCGGCGTATCTTCTACTGTCCCATCATACGGGTCACTGCCTCATTCCTCATTCTCCGAAGAGACCGACGACATCCACGGGCTCGGTCAGGCATCGTCCTATTCGGCGTCAGTCTCACCGCCCCCGCCCGTGAACATCCCTGCGGTCGCGCAGACTGGCGAAGAAGCGTATCTGCGTCGTTTGGCCTTATCACAGAAGGTCGCTGCCCCTCGCGCTCCAAGTCCGGTACCGTTTGTCAGCCCACCTCCAAGCACGACACCCTCCGTCCCTCCACCTGCCATCCCTCCTCCATCAGCGAGTGCACCCGCATCTGGATCGGTGATAACAGAGGACAAGATCAAGAGTAGCAAAGAGGCCGCAGCAGCGATCGCGGCCCGTCTGAGTGCTCTTGCGCCCAAAGGTGGTACTGCAGCAGCGTCGTCGGGCAGTATGCCACTCCCAGCAGCCACCAGTGCGCGGTCGAGTGCACCACCAGAGGAGTCTTTTGAGCCTGCTGCGAAATGGTGAGCAGGC
>CCBP010000028.1:53561-77925 GCA_000765035.1 Trametes cinnabarina
CGCTCGTGGAGGATCTCAGGAGGCAGGTGGCTAAGCTGGAGGTAGATGTGGTCCTTTTCCGGACCGACGCCACGACCCTCACGGATCTCAATGGTCATCGATCGGGAGACGACGTCGCGAGACGCGAGGTCCTTTGCGGTCGGGGCGTAACGCTCCATGAACCGCTCACCCTCCGAGTTGAGCAGATAGCCTCCCTCACCACGCGAGCCTGCACGGATGGTCAGTATACGCGTGGTAATTTGATCATTTATATGTTTGCACTGACCCTCCGTGATGAGACAACCAGCACCGTAGATACCAGTGGGGTGGAACTGGACGAACTCCAAGTCCTGCAGAGGAAGACCGGCACGGGCAACCATAGCGTTACCGTCACCCGAGCACGTGTGCGCGCTCGTGCAGCTGAAGTACGCACGACCGTACCCACCGGTGGCCAGAACAGTCTTGTGCGCACGGAATCGGTGGAGCGTACCGTCCTCCATGTTCAGCGCGATGACACCAACGCACTCGCCATCCTGCATAATGAGATCGAGCGCGAAGTACTCGATGAAAAAGTTCGTGTTGTGGCGGAGAGACTGGCCGTAGAGCGTGTGGAGAAGAGCGTGACCAGTACGGTCGGCCGCGGCCGCGCAACGATAGGCCTGACCACCTTTGCCGTACTTGAGGGACTGACCACCGAACGCACGCTGATAGATCTTGCCATCCTTCGTTCTTGAGAAGGGGACACCGAAGTGCTCGAGCTGCACCTCCGGTTAGCTAGGTGAATCCGAACGTGGTGATCTGAAAAAATTACCTCAATGACGGTGCGAGGGGCCTCACGACACATGTAATGGATAGCATCCTGATCACCCAACCAGTCCGAACCCTTGACCTGCGAAGGGTGTCGGTCATCCATATATAAGTACAGATGTTGACAACGTACCGTGTCATACATATGCCACCGCCAGTCATCCTCAGTCATGTTCTATAAATGCACGTTAGTAATTGAGGACGGTTGGCTGTAAGATCTTCCATTCTTACACCAAGCGCAGCGTTGATACCACCCTACCGCATATATGAGCGTCCACTTCCAACAATGACACCAAATGAGGTTACCTGAGCAGCGACAGTGTGACTGCGGGTGGGAAATAGCTTCGTGATACATGCGGTGTTAAAGCCAGCTTCCGCGAGACCGAAAGCTGCACGCAAACCGGCACCGCCCGCTCCCCTGTGAGAGATGGACGAGTGAGCAACGCAAAGGCTGGGAACACGTAAACGTTACATACACGACGATAGCATCGTACTCGTGCTCAATGAGAGGGTACTTGCCCCATCCCTGCGATGCGCGGCGAATTGGATGTCAAACACCGCACAGGAGATAGCTTGAGTGCGGGGCAGACGCACCTGGACCTCCTGGGCCTTGACAGGGTTCGTCGCAACGACCCTACGCGCCGGGGCAGACGATGAGAAAGACCGCTGAGAGCTGCGCAGGGCCCTCTGGAGGGATTTTCTGAGCATGTCGTGGATGTCGCGGACGACGATGAGGAGAGGGAGAAGGAGAGACTGGCGAGCGAAGGCGAGAGACGGTCGAGGGCGTCACGACGAACTGGACTCGGCATCCGCCCACCGAAATCCCGTCCGCGGCCGAAACCAATCACCGTCCTGTGATTTCCCCCGGTCCATTCCTCCCGGCGTCTACTCGCTCGCTCGATCGCTCTTGTCTGGTAATACTGTAGTAAGTACAGTGCACAGTGTGTGCGTCTATTGGTCCATTCAACGCACTGAAGAACTGGTGATGATCAGTGTCTTGCAAAGAGCAGATCCAGACATGCATGCTATGACTACCAGTACTTGCTGCTTCTCACATTATTCACTCCGCATTGGCCATAGGTTGCGTATTGAGCGGCTTGATCACTAGTCATCTCCTTGCCCTATGCCGTTTTCTCAAGCTTGTATCCCATAGAGGTCCCGGCAAAGTCGATCTCGGTCAACTGTCAAACGCGCCATCTTCCCCAGGCTCTCCGTCAAGGGGACGTTCTATGAGCATTGTCCTCTGTCGCCAGAGCGACAGCATTAGCCACTAGTCGCCTTCAAATCCCGAGGCATACCCTGTGTCCTATGGGCAGAGAATGCGTTATGCTATCAACATGTGTACCACGTCGCTACCGCGCTTTTCAACCAGCAGATCGTGCAGGACAAGCCCGAGACTGCACCTGCCGTGCTCCAAGAAGGCCGCTATGTCCCTGCTGAGCCAGCATGCGACTATGCTGAATTCAGTGAAAGTTGTGCGCCGTGAAGCACGTCGATGACTCGCGAGTCGCGACCGGGGGGACTATGTGAAAAATCTGGCGGAGTGCATGTATCCGCGAGCCTCGGTCACGAAGCACTAGCTCCTACACTTACGATGTCTATGCGTACCCCGATCTCGTGGTTGCCGTAGTATGCCGTCCTCTTCGAGGCCCGTTCGACGCTCACAGGAGAGCATATCAGCAAAGCACTCACTTGCATAACTGCACCAGACCATCCAGTGCATCTGAAGACACTCTTACACGATCACTTGATGCAGAGACAACAGCTTTCAATGACTATGGTATGGCACCCAACGGGTCATACGGTGCAGGCTTCGGCTTGGGCTCCCGCGAAACGCTCTCCGCCGACGCCGCATCTGAAGGAGGGTCTCGTGGCGACCTGAACAACGAGGGCAACGGCGCAGCCCGCGGCAGCACAGTCGAAGTGCGAGGCGGCACGCGGGGCAGCGTTGCGGCGATAGGCGAGTTCGCGCTCGAGAAGCTCGACTTTGTGTAGTTCCACGGCGCGTTGAGCGTCGGCGACTGTAGTGGTTGTGCGGTGCCCGAAGGGATGGGTACGGAGGGCGCAGACGCGTGAGAGTGCAATGATGGATTCCGCGGTGAGGAGAGGCTCGCAGGAATGGGAGCCGGAGCAGGCAACCTAGCACCAGGCGGACTAGTACCCGGAGCCTGCGGCGGAAAGTAGTCTTGAGAGCGTCGTGCGCCTGTTCCCTGTGGACGGGCCTCTATGGGTATCGCCGCCGCAGGCATGGGCGGATGAGGCGTCGAATGCCTTCTGCTCAAGGCTTCAGCGGCCTCCTTCTCTTGCCTCTCCTTCTCCCGCCTCCGCCGAACCTCCTCCTCACCGATCAGCCGTTCGTCCTCGACCTCCGTCACGCTACCCTTCAGCACGTCCCGGACGTACGACAGGCACTCCAAGGCTTCGCGTTTGCGCTTCTCCACGGTTTTCTTCGCCGCTTCATCCTGCACGTCGCTTTCGTCCAGCAGAAGCGTGTCGACAACCCAGCTCACGGTATCGCCCAGCTTCTTCTGTAGCGAGCGCAACTGCGTTATCTCCCTCTCCATCTCAAACCGACTGCGCGGCTCCCATGGCGGTCGTTCTGCGGACGGTCTCTCCGGCGACAATGGATAAGCTGCGTTGTGCGGCTGAGGTGTAAGGGGTAGGCGGCCCAATGCCGTCGCGAGATCGGGCAAGTTTCGCTGTAATCATAGGTCAGTCACGCCCAGATATTCGACATGATCGGGTGCACACACCTTGAACTCTGAAACGGCGTTCATGACGGTCTTGTTAATTCCCAAGCTCTCTCCTCGCTCTATAATTCCCCGTGCGAGGCTCTCCGGCAACCCCATCGGAGTCGACAACTGCCGATTATGGACAGCCCTGCTACTCCCAGCCTCAGGCCGAGCGGACGGTTCCGGCGCAAACGACTGCCGACCCTCGCCCATCTTCACTCGACGACGGACCGGCGGGGAGATGGGCGGAGGCACTTCTACCGGGATGCCGAGCAGGTTCTTGTTCTCGTGGATGATGGATACGCCGGTCGTTGGTGTTGGGGACATCTGCAGAGTGAGAGCTTGACGGAGTAAGAGGGTGGCGTGGTGGATCAGAGGTTCGTCGGGGCTACCGCCAGCCGCTGTGGCGTTGCTGGGGTATCGTAAGAGGTATGTGAGTTGACTGCTGTAGTCGGCTGGTATCACTGGTCATAGGCGTGAGTACCTAGGCGCTGAGAGGGAACAACCATCGAGAGCTCACGTTTATTGCGGATGCGTACTAGCATAGCGACGCATATCCAGAGCGCAAGGTCAAACGAAGGATCTATTGCAAAAAGACCGTCCCAGAGGACCATCGCATCCTGCATGTTGAACTCGCGCGTGAACAGCAAACGAAGCCAGCGACTAAATAGGTTCATCAGTTACATCCTGAACGGTGCAGGAAACGGGTGACTGACATCCCATAGATCTGAGGCTCAATGCCCGCGCTCTGCATCGCCTTCCAGAGCTCCGGATCTACACCCTTGAGAAACACCGACTGCACGCGGTTACATGCTTCGACGATCGGTGCAACATAGGGCTTTACGCGCGCATCTTCCGCGGAGACATTGAGCTGCACATGCGTAGGCAGAGGGGAAGAGTCTGGCTGGGCCTTTAGCTCTTGCCACTCGTACCATCGCCCGACGCCCTTCATGACTGCCGTGAAGAGCAACCAGGCATCCGCCGCGACCCATTGGTGAGCGCAGAACTCTTTCAATGCAGGATCGACGTCGACTTCGCTATCGGAGGGCACGGAGTCGTGATCGACGGCATAATACAGAGGAGCAAGGAGCTCGTGCATGCCTTGGCGGTATCCAATATCAGGGTGCATCACGGAGTACAGAAAGAGAATGTTGGTCAGTTCTGCCTGCACCTCGGCATCCCTGAAGTATGCGATATCTGGAAACCTGAGGTCATGCGTATGATCAAGGTGATACAAGAAATTAACATAGACAGTGCGTGCGTACGTTCGCTCGACATCTTGCAGTATAGTTTTCCGTAATTCCATAGCTGTGAACCACTCTCGCCATGGGTTCTAGGATGTAGTCAGCGGGAGATCAAGACCTTGAACCACGCGCAGCTGACCTCATCGTGCAAGCTGAGCGGGTTATTCTTCTCGAGGTTCGCTGAGGCATTCGCCGTCCTCGGAGGAAGCGTACCAAGGCCTGGAACGACAAAACCCTCCTCATAACCGCCATCCGGGGCACGCATCTTCTCCATGAGCAGCGTCCTGTAAGCCTCTCGAGCAGCCTCCAGAGGCTTCAAAGGCGGTGCTGCTTCTACGTCTGCAACGGCTTGTAATGGTTCATTGGGGACTAAGAACAGCTTGGAGGAATGCAGTTCAGCATGATCAGTGCACCGTCGCGAGCAGGGATGGTAAGCACCTTCCAAGCCATGCTCCTTCCCGCTACACCCGCGCCCGCATCGACCCCTTGGAATAGTCGCCCGCTCAGCGCCGCATCCTTGATCTTATTTACCGTCAGGTGCGAGTTGAATAGGTGATCGTACGCGTCCCTGGTAGCGAACAATTATGGGTTACAGCGATGAATCTGTGAACCTAGAGCCTCAATCGGAGGACAGACTTGATTTCTCTGACATCCGGTCTAGTCCGCGATTCGGCCATGGAGACGTCTATAGAGATTCAAAAGAGAGGATGTATCCAGGAGTCCGCGGAGTAATTAAAAGAAGTTCGAGGAGAGCATGTCACTGGATGGGGATCAAGCACACTGGGTGCTGCTGGATTCAGAACGACGGCCCACGGGCGTTATGATGCTAGTACTACGGAACGCCGCCGTCACAGACCGTCACTGGTAGTGGCACTTGACCACACGTGCACTCCATCTTCATAAAGTACTAACTTAAGTATGGTCAATATATCATGAGGTTTCCCCGGTACCCCAAACCGCGATAACTTCATATTCCCAGCAATGCGAGAAGGTCCAGCCCAGGTTTGCCTCCTTCGTGATGCGACGAGAGACGCTGACGAACTTGCAACTCAGGCTGTACAATCCCTGACGTGGTTATCATACACGAAGATATCTCTGCTACAGAGCCGGAGAATTACTTCCAGCTTCGCAAGTAACCTAGTCCATCATCCACCCTCCATCAATGTTCACGCATTGGCCTGCAGGTATGTTACACCGTGACACGAAAGCACGTATGGCATCGGACATATACACACACCTGTTATGTAGCGAGACTCTGGCTTAGCCAGATATGATACAAAGCTCGCGATGACTGCCGGGGGAGCCGGCTTGATACCCGACGGTAATCCTACGCTCTGTAAGACGACGTAAGAGCCTCCAGGCATGCTTCCTATGCTCAAAGGACGCTGACCGTCGCCATCGTAGTTCCATGCCCTCCATTAGTCTCATCATCAGGATGCCAGGCTATCCTTGTTGTCAGTGTCGTGTTAGACGGAGGTGGGCTGACACGTACACATGGGCGTCGTGATTGCGCCGGGACAATACCCATTGACAGTGATATCATGAGCCCGCAACTCGACAGCTAACACACGCGTGTGAGGATTCAAGCTGCTCAAGCCCTGACGTGCGATCGAATGCTGTGTACTGTCCCACCTGCGCTTTGCACCAATCCGCGGACAGCGAACTTCGATGCACTGTATGCAGCGGCATTGAGGAGGCCTGGTAAAAGTGAGCGACAATTGCTTCATGACGACTGTTGGAGCGTCAGGTTAATACCTTGCTTTCCAGCAACGGACGACGCAGCTTGAGCAAATCGTCTTGAGTACTTGTCGCAACAGGATAATAGCCTCTGATCTGAGGGCATCATATACATACCTATAATGCGACCTCCTCGACCCTGTGAGATCATCCGGCGGGCGGCATGCTTAATGGCTAGCATGACGCCGCGGGCATTCACCGCGAGAAGTGTGTCCCACGACTCCACTGTGAGGTCGACGATAGGTGCGAGCTGGCTGATCCCAGCATTTGCAACCATCTTCAACATAGTGAGCTGTCTCTGTACATGTATATCGATCACAGACATAGGACAAGAAGGCTCACCACATCTAGAGTTTGCAGTCGCGCAACGGTCTCTACAAGCATGGCCTCGACATCCGCTTCTTGCGAGACATCAGCATGCAGGGTAATCGCTCGTTGTCCCTTCGCGCGAATGGCCTTTGCAACTGCTTCGAGCTGGCTGTCCTTCTGAGGCAAATCCACGAGAGCAATATCTAGACCATCTTCCGCGAGTCTCAATGCAATAGCTTCGCCTATGCCCTGTGCAGCTCCAGTTACCAGTGCGACTCGAGTATCATGCGTCATTATGCGAGGACCGACGGGGACTGTGTGGTAGCGGATGTGAAGATCGCAAGCCTGGGTGTGTCTTATATGTGTCGTGTCTGAGCGATGGGAAGCCCATGACTGAACTTTGCCTCGAACAAGAAGTGGATGTCCTTGAGTCTCGAGATCACCTGACACAGCGGAAGCGATTTCTCGCTGGAGCGGTGACTTCGAACTTGCAGTCGGCCTGCTGAATTTATGCGGTCCCATGCTTCAAGGTAGCATACTCTCAGGCTGACCCGATTGGAGGGAAGCAACTGCGCCCCGTTACGTATGCGAAGGGTTGCGTACCGGACAAAGGTCTTCGATTTATTGCGCTTTTGAGGAAAGTCCACCAAGGCGGCAGTGACGTCGAGTTTATCTGTAGCGAGCCGCAATACAATCTCCTTCCCATCTCTTGCGCAGCTCCGGTCACAAGGGCTACACAAGGAGCTCTTGCCGTATCAATTACCATAGAAGGCGATAAGTTATGAACGTGCTGAAATTCAACTCGACAGTATTCCCACAGGTGAAAGCGGCATTTGAACGAGAAGCATTCCGGCACCGTACCACCTGAGCGCATCGGGACCGTCATTCCCGTAATGCTGACGACGATTGCCCAATATGAGGGTTCTGAGCCTAGTATCATTACAAGAGCTTCAAGACCATCCGCACTTTACTATGAGTTGGTGATCCCAGCTTAATAGAAGCGGGTCACATGTTACACGAATTGCCGTCATCTCGAAGTAGCGGCTCAGTACTAGGAGGTCCTCATGGTGAGTCCTTTCCCGGAACTTTGAATAACCTGAATGAGGCGGGTAGTGAGTCACACATCACTGACGCCAGTTTTATGATGTAGGCTGCACTCACCAAACTTGAACAGGTCGCTCTCGCGATTGGTACCCGAGCGGCGGCGTCGGTGACTTCAGCAACATAAATATTGTCTAGTACGGATGCGGGACGCCAGATCCCCGCATTTGCGACCATCTATCCTTACAAGGTCAAAGTGATCTATACTACCGCAAGCCTTTGGAGGACGTACGACGTCAAGTCCCCCACGTTTGTGCACGGTTTGGTCGACCATATTTATAACGTCGCACGGTTTGGTCGACCATGTTGATAACGTCGCTTTCGAGCGAAACGTCTCCAGCGACCCCGACACTGCGCCTTCCTTTGGAGCGGATGGCGTGCACTACCATATGCATGTCGACCTGCTTCTGCTTGGTGGGGAGATTGACAACAGCAACGTCGAAGCCGTCGTCTGCGAGACGCAAAGCGACGGCTTCGCCGATGCCTTGTGCTGCTCCGGTCACGACTGCAACCCGAGGCGACGCATCTTGAATGTTCGACATTGCTAAGAGAAGAGCTTGGATATGGTGAAGAATTGTCCGCTCCGCTTTATATGCAATCACTCGCTGTCCTCCGACACCAGCGTCTGCAGTGGACTGTGCGTTCGCAGGTCCTAAGCGCTAATCCCCGCGTAGCCCGAGAGCGACTCTGTTTCATCCAAGTTGGGTCGTCGTACCACGACGTAGGTCTCCTGGTCAGCACAATTGAGCGTTTGACTGGTTTGAATGCTCTGGCCATCTGTGGAGAAGATAACAACGAGCCAGAGAAAAGCGGAAACGTGAAATTTGACTCTCGTACCTCCACACCATATGACGATGCCCGTCGTCATCTCACGCGCGTGAGTTTAAGGGCCACAGGTGTTGTAGAATTATCAATTATAACCAGAAGCAGGGTATGTCTGCAGCACTGGGGAAGTGAGATCACTGATACATAGATAAGAGCAGACATGACATGCGTGTCTAGTAGCATAATGCAAGGGGGAAGGAGACCACAGGACACTAGACAACCTCTATTTGCTCTTCGGGAGCTTGCCGTTCGGAGGACTTCTTCCAAGCGACGAAATCATCCAACATCGTGGGCCATGCCTGGAGGTCACGATAAGCACAGGTCGGTCAATCGGCAGACGTGCCAGAATCGCACTTACGCCGTCAGTTTCGTAGTTCGATAGGTCCGGGTGCACAGTGCGGCAAAATTCCAGCGTCTATGGAACGATAGGGCCGGGCACGGTTGTCAGCTCAAGAATCCTAGACTTTCAACCGGGGAACAAGGACAGCTGCCGTGTGATAGTGCGGCGCCGCGCCCGCGGGACTCCCTAATTTGTAACAAGACCGGGCGCATCGAGGAACTTACCATATTCCACAGGTCTTTGTTCACGCCTTTGTACGTGCCCTTGTCCTGAGAAAGATCAACGATAGCGCCAGAATCAGATGTTCGGACTAACCGCAATGAACTTCAATATGTCGTTCATGATTGGGTACTTGGGAGCCACCAATACGGACCAAAACGCGCACGCAGTCTGGCGCGATGGATGGTCAGGATTTGCTCTGTCTACAGCAAATCATTGCCGGAACTGACCTCTATGTCGATATTTCGCCCAGCTCTACAATCGTGGAGGAGTTAGGACTAAGTTACGCCGCGAAGCCTGCAACTCACGGTGGTTTCGCCAGGTTGAAGCAGAACGTATAGAGCTCTAGGAACGTTTTATCCTTGTTGGCAGCGTACTGAAAATATTTTTGTCGGTTGTATGGACCGGTTTCTGAAGTCCCCTGGGTACCCCTCTTCTTGGCTGGGGTAGCCGGAGGCTGGACGGATGGTGGCTGCATAGGCGGTTTGTCAAGAAGCAGAAGATCCTCCAAGTCTCTGATTGCGAGGGACAGGGTCTCCAGATTCGATGCTCTATTCATTGTGGAGCATCAAGTCAAGAGATGAGTTGCCTGCAGAGATCAAGGAACTCTGCAAGTAGCCAGAACATACCGCAATTCACTGCATCCCTTCATCCATTCATCTTCCTTGAACTTCGCCATCTCCGATGCATGCAGTTGCCAGGCAAGCACGAGCGGTAGCGCACCTTCCAATGAGATGCCTAGATCATTGCAGAACGTCTCAAATCCTTCTGGCCCTATCTCCCCTGGGCTGTCCGGGTCAGTGTTGTACCGGTCGCGCGACTAGTTGTACGACTAGCAAAAGGTCGAAAGGTTGCAGCAAATAGTCG
This sequence comes from Trametes cinnabarina, assembly GCA_000765035.1. Classification (NCBI taxonomy): domain Eukaryota; kingdom Fungi; phylum Basidiomycota; class Agaricomycetes; order Polyporales; family Polyporaceae; genus Trametes; species Trametes cinnabarina. Next base: position 63,722 of record CCBP010000028.1, read on the forward strand.
CAAAAGCGACCGTGACTTTAACCCCAATTAGGAAGGGACCTGCATCGGGCGCTTGAATGGGTGGTGAGGCCGACGAACACTCAGTACGAAGCACCTGTACATCCGATAATACAATAATATGGTACTCTACGATTGTAGAATCTCAGCAGTCATGGCGTCCAGTTCGAAGTCACCCGATCCCTCGGCGAAATCAGCGCTGTCGCCCGCGATATTTGGCTCAGAGTCTCCGGCGCCATCGAAGTCCAGCAGTTCGTACATCTCTAGCTCCTCGTCGAGGCCACGGCTAGCGAAGCCCTCGATGCGTGCCACCCATTGGGGAGCTCCGAAGTCGAAGAGCTCCTTTAGTGTCCTTGAGAATGGCTGAGAGTCGGGACCGTACGCGGAGGCGTAGTGCGAGGGAAGCAAGGGATTGGGGTCGGAGTCGTCTTCGGCAGCCCGCATCAGAGCATCCGAGATAGCGCGCAGTTCACCTCCTGTATGCGTGCGAGCTCCACCATCCATCGATTCATCTTCGTCTGCATCAGCGGGACGAGTACTTGCTGCATTATTACCTGCTGGATGAGATGCGGCCACTTGCTGGGAGTTGATAGCTGCTGCTGGGGCTGGAGTCTCTTGCGGCTTCCCGCAATGCCGCTTAAGCCGCTCCTTCATTCCTTGGCTACGGCTATATTCGTCGCGCAAGTGCATCTTGAGCTCGGCCAAGGCAGTGAGGGTGGCACTGCCCATGCGGTTGCGCTGCTTGGTGAGAAGCTGGCCGAAAATGCTGAAGAGCCGTTCGCAGGAGGCGGAATTGGCACAGACCGAGAGAATGCGCTTTGCAAGCATGGTGAGCGGTGGTTCTGGCCTACCAGAGACGCCTGCAGCCTTCCAGATGTCCAAGGGGTCAATGGGAATATTCTATGAGTGTCAAATGATCAAGACCGAGCAGTATCAATAGTGTAGACTGGCTGAGGGTACACACCTGTGCCTGTGCACGTTCAAGTTTTGACTTCAAGTGGTCCTCTAGACGCTTGAAACGACCTTGTTTGTGCAGATAGTCACTGAAGTCGTCGTAGAGGTCCTGAGGGGCTTCTTCTGCACGAAAGAGACGCTTCCAGAGCTGCACCATGAGGTGCTCTAGCTCCATGTCCACAAACTCAGATAGTTCAGCAAAGGGTTGAAGACGATAGAGTGGGTTGAGGATTACTGCAGCAACAAAGATGGCTTGGTCAGCCTTGGCCCAGCGGTCTTCTAGGCTCTTCAAGACCGCCGCTGAAGCGACTGGATCCGCAATATCTGGAGGCAGATGGGAGAATCGGTAGTACATGGTGCCAAAGAGCAGGAGGACCTGATCGAGACGACAATGTGATGCTTGAGCGACATGAGCCGCAATTGCGAGAGGTTCGAGGTGCAATTTGATTCTAGGAGCAACAGATATGTCAATACTGTGACAGTAGGCAGTACTAGCCCTGTCGTAAATGACTCTGCAACACATACCGGTTGAGCGAATGCCAGAAGTGTCCATCCTCGATCAAAGCAAGCATCTGACGAGCCTTTGCTTTAGCAGCTGCTGTCTTGATGCCTGCCATAAATGTCGAGTCGCCTCCTGCAGCCTGATCTTCTGCCAATATCACTGCGAGGGCAGGCTTGAGCTCAAGGAGTCGCTTGAAAGCAAGGTAATGGGAAGTCCAGCGCGTTGCAACAGGTCGGATCACAGCATATGCAGACTTTCCATTCGAGGTCTGGACCTCCCGGATGCGAGCAAGGACGAACGTTCGACGACGTAGCCATGAGATGAGTTCTTCTGCATCATCAGTTATCGCCAACGTAGGTCCACCACACTTGAGGTAATCACCGACAACGAGGTTGACCTGAGCAGTGCGCATTGCGATGAGATCACACAAATCAGTGGTATTCATGGCGAATGCATCACAAACTTCGCATACTCACCTGGTGCGCATAACAATCCAAGACGATGAGCCATGGGTACTTTTTGAGGAGAGCAATCCGTGCTGCCCGAGACTCTCCTGAGGCATCTGATGTGAAGGCGACCACGACAACTTTCCAGTCCTCGCCAAGACTCTGCAGTGTCTCCTCAATGTGCTTCAGGAAGACTGGGGCTGTCTTCCGCTCAGTTGAGGTGTCTAGAACGCGTACAGTATGTATCTAGTATAATGAAGTGTCAGTGCCACAGTTTCCGAGTCCAAGAGTAATCAGTGCAAATTTTACTGACCTCTCTCTTCGCATTCATCATAAATGCAACCAGGTGATGATTGTTGATCCCGGTCCACCCATCTGCCTGTAGCGTAGCCTCCACACCAGTAGTACGCTCCTTAGCCGCTGACCGGTACATCTTGACCTCATCCCGTATAATACGGGAAGTGAGAACACGCCGTGATGGAGGCTTGGCAGCAGGCAAGAACTCATCGCAGAATGTGAGCCAAACCGGGTCTTCAACCCATGATAATGAGAGGTTCTTGGATGCTGTCAAGCGGGCAATGAGTGACTCAAAACGGGCTTGTTTGGCAGGTGTCCAATCCACATTTGGCAACAGGCTAGACGGAGATGGGTAGGGTGCGGGGCGGAGGTGACTACGGCTTGAGCTTCTGGACAGTGCACTGCCGCCACTGGGTCTACGTGAGTGAGAACGCGAAGCAATGGAAGGGGAAGGAATGGGAAGTTGGTCCAGAAACGATGAATGTGGACTTGGGGCAGGACTCGCAGACGAAGACGCAGCCTGTGAGGAGTGGTACGGGCCTACAGGCCATGGGCTGGAATCACGTGAGAGCGCAGAATTTAACCCAGGAGATCCTTGCAGAGACTGGTGCCACCCTGATGGAGGAAATGCTGTATGAAGCGGCGAGAGACCAGCCAGAGGAGAAACGGCCCCATCACGCATTAAGCCTGAGGGTCCAGCCCCCGGTGTCTGCAGCTCAAGGACTCTAGAATGTGAGGCGTGAAAGGAAGGTGCACCATCTTGAGGAATTGCAGTGGGCGGGACAGCCTGAGAAGGTGGGAAGCTGTTCTGGAATTGTGGTGGATACAGACCGGCCGTCTGAGTGAAGCCTTGCTGAGGGTCAGCGTCACTCCGGCTCTGAGAACCTGAGCTTCCTGATCGCGCAGGCCCAGTTGCCCTCCGTTGTCGCTTTTGACTGTCCTTTGAGGCTCTTTCTTGGACGGAGCGTGGCTGGTGTGCACAATGCTTAAGATGTACCAGAAGAGTCACAGTACGGGAATTCAGATGGCCTCGGGTTTTCTCAATCTGCATGTCTAGAGTCCATACTGTGGAAGGCACCATGATCAGTCAATCTATCAGCAAGATTGAAGGGAAGCAAAACTTCACGATGGGCTGTGATCGACTCAATGGTCCTGGGAGAAGCTCTGATGTTCCGGGAGACTTCTTCAGCATCACTAGCTCTGATCTCCTCGATGTTGTGCACCATGCATTCTTTACAGTATACTTTATACTTCATCCCACTCAGCATTGCGTCGGTCTGCTTTGAGCTAGCCCCAGGGTGATCATGGAAGTATGCTCTCCACCATCCTCGTCTATTACCCTTGCTGGCCTGTCTTTGAGACGGTTCCGGAGGCATCGCAGAGTGGGGAAGTACCGAGATCAATGGGTAGTAGATTCAGAGACAAGCTGGAGGAAAACAAGGTATGTTGAGGACGCTCCTTAATGTTGCGATTGCAAGCTGATATCGGAGTCTCGGCGGACGAGCACTGAACAGCACACCGCGGGAGCAGTGGTGCGCGAGCCGGCCCGCTCGGAACACGACTTTTAAGCCCGTGGGAATGGTCGTGCATGTCCATGGTCGGCATGATAGTTGCGTGAATTATCAAATGGTCGTATTTGTAAACATACACACGACCATATGTCTGGTACAACACTGGTCCGGGTCCTGATACGCCTTGAATAGCTGTCTCGCCTTCGCCTCGCTATACGGTTCTGTCGCGCTGGCTTTGGCAGATGCTGCCTTGTGAATAGAAGCCCCCGCATGCGCGTCACTGTAAGTGTTATGACGGGTATTTCGCAAGCAGCAGAGGAGGGAGAATATGCTCATTAAGTTGTGTGCAGGGAAGAGAGACCGCGACGAGCGCACCTGCGGTACGGGTTGCCCTGACACGGCTGAGTCAGCGAAAGCAGCTCCATAAATGGTGCGTGGCATACCTGATTTGGACTGTGCGGGGTCAAGGTTAGGGTTCGGTACCACAGGACGATGCAAATGCACCACATACGAAGTATCGTGCTGGTCGTCGGTAGTTTTCTCTTTACTCCTGAGAGTAGTGGCTTTCGACGTTGTGCGTTTTGATTTCTTCGCAATCGGGTGAACCTGAGCACCGTGGTCAGTCCAGCTTCAAGCGGCTGCGAACGCACTACGTTCCAAGTCGCAAGCATACGCACTCCTGCATGACCATCTACGGTATTTGAAGGCTTTGGGATACTAGAAGTTGTCGCCGCTATTTCGCTCGCAGAGCTCTTGAGGCGAGAAGATGCACGGGTGGCTTTCGGAGCGGCGTCAGTCGTCGCGTCTTCAGCGCGTTTTCTCTGTCGATACATGTCAAGGCCGCAGCGGCGACCATCTCTGCTGAGAACTCACCTTCGGAGGCATACTGGCAGGCTTCAGACAGTATGAAGTGTACGAGGGGAGGTGTGAGATTCAAAATACTAGACTTTGACAGTACTTGAGAAGCCTCAAGCTTGTGCCTTAGCCGCACCTTCCGCTTTGGCCATTCAGTGGTGGCACAATCGGCAAGGTCCGCTGATTGCCGTGGGCGCCTATACCTGGTCTATCGGACTCTATCCCCCGAGCGCCTGAGTCAGCTTCTGCTTTTCGCTCCCGATCTCTGTTGCACGCTCATTATCATGTCTTCCGAGATCTTCAACCCGAACCCAACCATCTTTGCGCCCACGAAGTCAAATAAGGCGGCGCACGCGTATGCAAAACCACACTCGCTTTGGCTAGATGACGGTGAACACACTGAAGACGAGGAGTACGAACAGTCGGATGAGCCCGAGAGTATAGACCAGGATGAGATCTTTGGTGCGTCCGGAGTCCCTCCACTGAGATTGCGCCAGCTTTTGCTTATATTCTACCGGCCTTCAGAGCTTATTCGGTCAATATCTGATCCGGAACATCGAAGCATGACTTTGGAACAGCTCGCGGTCGTTTCCGCGCCTCAAATCACCTTCGACCCCAGACACCGAGACCGAATCACAGTCGAGTTCACGCCGACGGTGCCACATTGCGGTATGAGCACGTTTATTGGTACGTGTTATGTTATGACATGATGATATGCCTGTCTCACTGCGAGTGCTGACCGCCCGTTTGTTGGTTCAGGTCTGTCAATCCGCGTGCGGCTCTTGCGGAGTCTGCCGCAACGATTCAAGGTCGATATCCGTGTCAAACCCGGCTCGCATCAGAGCGAACATTCCTGTACGTCTACGATGTTGCTCATGATGTACCCCGGCGCAAACCGATGGTTCCCCTTGACAGTGAACAAGCAGCTCAATGACAAGGAGCGCGTGGCGGCAGCCCTGGAGAACCCTGCTTTGCTTGAAGTGCTAGAACAGTGCCTGTCGAGCGCTGGGCATCCCGATCACGACCATTGATACCTATACCCTTGAATTCATTTACAGGAGGTTGCGGCAGCCTATAACTAGATCATATATGTATCTCTAGGATTGTAACGTTAGCAAGCTAAGTGCTTATCCTTTGCAAATTTTACGTTCGCGAGGAACTGTTCCACCTTCTTACTGTAACACCTTGTTGTGCTGAAGTTCGCTCAGGGACAGAAACTACCAATGATGTCTGGATGAACATCATTTGAAGTCCGGTTTGTGACAGCATCTCATCGAAGCGGGAGGACCGAACGTCCGAGAAGTGTATGGTTACCATTGATCCCTCCACAGCTTCATCTGGACCCTGGCATCTGAGACACAGTAGGCCGTCATCTAGTCATAGCTCCGCATAGTGCATAATGCACTGGTCGTCCGCACTGACCTCACTCGCAAGCGTGTGCCTCCCTGACGAGCGGTGATCTCCATCTTAAGCGCTCCCGACCTTCCGGATGACGAAATTATCACAGGCGAAGCCGAATGAAGACCGCTCTCGAGGAGGCAGCTGGTTGGCCGAACAAATGATGACCAACGATCGGAATTTGCAAGGCGAGCGAGCAATTGTTTCAAACCCTTCTGCGGGCTTGGTCGCTGCGTCGGCCAGCTTGAATTCACTCTCTTTCGTCTTTGGCTGACATTCGAGCCAGGATGAACGGATGCACCCATCAGCAACGACGAATCACTAGTCACAACGAGCCCAAAATCCAGAATGTCGACGAATAGACATGAAAGCTTACAGCCACTCGAGGCGTGGAACATCATGCATCAAGCTTCAAGCTCCTGCGACAAGTTGTAAGCCTTGTGAATGATGGCGACTTGAAGGTGCCTGCGTGCTCTGGCACAGCAGCACTCATAATCTGAATTCGCCTCTGTGTACGGTCACATGTTACAGCGGCGCCATGAGAAACCCCGTAGTCAAGGACCACTGCAGTAATGGTAGATGGTTACGTTGTAGACATGCGTCTTATGTGCGCTTTAGCCTGAGAGCGTTGTGGGTGTATGTCGGATCTTAGCTCGAGTGCGCAGTCTAGACTCTGTCAAGTACATGGTAAGCTCCGTTATCGGCTAGTTCGGGAGCTGCAGCTGCATTGTCGGCGTGGGCTTCCTTTTGTTTTTCATCCCAATGAGCACTGAGCGCTACACCCACATGGAAGCGTCGAGCAGGTGCGTCGCACACGGGACTATTGTTCTTTCAGGCTTCTGGCGCTCCGAATGGCATTGTCCCTACCTGAGCGCTAACCGCGCGATTGCACACCCGCAAGAGAGGCGAAACATGGAGAGTGGGTCACTTACATTCGGTGAGGAGTTCAGTGACATCTTGATGGCTGATGAACCTATTGCAAGTTTCTCGTCAAGTACTTACCGGTCGCAACTGGGCAGGACCGGGCGACGAGCGCGGGTCGGAAAAAGGCAACGGCAGGTGATGCACCTGGTGTGGCTCGGGCGGGAGATGATGCGCGGGGCTGCGCACATGGTGCGGCGAGCGACACGACGCCGAGCGCGGGGAAGGGAACACTGGAAGAGAGGAGGCCGTCGTCCGCGTACAGCCTTTTGTTTTCCAGACACGGGAGCGCACGGCTGTTGGCCACGACCCGGACTCACAGACCGCGTGCAGGCGAATACAACAGCTCCCTTATTTGGCACAATGCGGCAAGTACAACGTCCGGTCCTCGTCCTTAAATCCCACCGCTCCAGTCCATGGCAGTCCACCCAGCGAATAACCCCCCCCCCCCCCCCATTCACCAGTCTGGCTTTCTGTTGCACCGTGTTTCATTAGATCGTTCGATAATCATATACACGATCGCCGATGCCTTCATCAATATGCTCGCATGTAAGTAGTCTCGTCCTCTCAGCCCTGATTGCACATGTGGCTGATGGATTGCGCGGCGATGTCAAGGGATCTACGTATCCGATGAGCACAGAAAGCCTGTTGGAGCAGCCTACGGGCTCACATAGAGTTAAATACATGGGTGCTGGCGAGCGTGCCTCGCACGACTTCACCCTCGAAACCGACGACCGTCCCATCGATGTCTCGCTCGTTCTCCCACACTACCGCGCCCACAACCAGCCATACGACCACCGGCTGTCCATGTACGTCGGATCTGAATCAGGCAGCTCCGTCAAGGTCAAAGTGGTAAGCACCCGTCCGGCGCGGCGCCCTCCCGACTCCGAGCAACGCCTCACTGACGCCTGCCGACCCGCCCATCACAGTGCCGGAAGTTCACGCCCACGCGGACGACGAACTTCAAGCTCGAGGTACACTCCGCCTCGGGCGCGGACGTTACGATCTGGCTGCCGTCCGATTTCAAGGGCCACATCCACCGGTCGTCCTCGTGCAAGAAGGTCTCCTTCTCATCGGGCTTCACGAACCGCATTATGCGCAACGTCTGCCTCACCCAGTCCCGCCGCCCGTCCGTCGTCTCCATGTCCGACCACGCCGCACACCGCTTCTCCGAAATCTACGTTTCCGAAGCCCGCGTGGGCGCCGAAAAAGAGAAGGCTGGCGCATTACCGCTCGGGTTCGCGCCGGGCGACGGGGAGGAGGATGAGGTCGTCGTGGAGACGGCGGGCTCGGTCACGTTCCGTATGTGGGACATCCACCGCGGCGAGCCCGAGGCGCGCTGCCGCGAGGCGTGCAAACGCGCATTTGGCCTTGGCTGGTGCTCCAAGCGCAGCAACGAGGTCGCCATCGACTGGGACTTCCTTCTGGAGGATTAGGTCCTTACCGCCGCATTCTCCATCATCACCATGCATTCCTCTTGCCCTCGCCTCTATTCGCAGCTGGCATTATCGCTGCACCCGCATCTCCGTCATCATCGTTCGATCTTCGCCTGGTCCGTACTATATCCATCGTACCTCCTCAGCACTGTAGCACCAGCACGTCCTCGCCACATTCCTAGAACACTTCCTGTAGCATCAGCTTTCCCTCTCCTCTGTCTGTGACCCCTGCACACGTCTGCCCATTATTCGTTCGTCCAGACATGCTCGCTCCACACCCTTAATTCTATTTTTATAATGTATCGCCAGTAGGACTGGCCGTACTTTCCATCATTATTCTAGACGTCATCCCGTCATGCTCCCATGTCAATAGTCAATCTATGCACATGGCCTTCCTTACCCTACGCTATAGGTTATCAGTCGACCTAACCAACGTCGAAACTCCATGATCGGCGCAAGTGCTCCAGGGAATATCACACACATCTACTATATGCCGAAAAGTATACACAAGGGTATCGTAGAGTACGCACAATGCAACACAAAAGCACCAGAACCGTCCATCCACGACAACCCGTGAGCGCGGAACCCGCGCCCTTACACGCTCGCGACGATCCTGAAAGAAGTAAGAAGGGTCAGTAAACTCCGTGAAGAGGACCGGACATCACGAACGACGACGTACTCCTCCGCCTTGTTGAGTGCCTGGATCATCGAGACCACTTCCTTGCGGCGGTTGACGACGAACTCGGACTCCTTGAGGAGCTCGTCGAGCACTTCAGGCTTGTAGAGCTCCTGGAGCAGCTCGCGCTGAAGGTTCTCCTTGGAGTGGTTCACGAGCGTGAGCGTAATGGCCTTCGGTACCATGTCGATCATCTCGCGCTTCACAATGTTGAAGTACGAGTGGATGAGCAACTCTGCGTGTCGACCGGTCAGCGCATCTAATGCTCTCTGAGAAGAAAGGCTGATACGCACTGATGACCTCAGTCTCCATGAGCTCGCGTTCGTTCAAGGCAGCCTGAGGCTTGATGACCTGAGGAGGCTAGAAACACGTATAAGTCTCCCTGTAATGCATACGGCATCAATGAGACACATACCGCCTCCATGGCCGCGACACCCTTCCTCTTCGGCTGGTTCTTCGCGAAGAACGAACCGAAGAAGCTCGGCTCCTCCTTCACATCAACCTCTAAATCGCGATTGTTCAGCTGCGCAGGCGTAACCTTGCCGGGCTTCTCCTGGTGCTGCGGCTTGTTAGCGTTCAGCCGCTCGTTAACAATGGCCATCGCCTTGTGGCCATTCAGGAAGTCCGGATGTGTCGTGTTCACATAGCATGCTTGCATACTAGACATGGGTAGAGATCAGTATGTAAGCACATGCGAGCAGAAGTCGGAAACGTACGCGACAAGGTCAGACACAAGCTTGGTGGTGGGTTGCATTGAGTTCCGAAAGAAGTTGACCACAACCGAGTTGAAACGCTCCCGAAGCGCGGGAAAGCGCCGGAATGTTTGCTGCATGGGAAGTCAGCTTTCTAGCACATCTCAGCAGGTAGAATGACATACGATCTTCGTTAACAAGTGGTTGAGAATGCGGATCAACTCGTCATAGACAAGCTGACAGCACTTGAGTGAGGGATCCTCCAGCCTCCGAATCTGCTGCTTCACAATAATCTCAAATGCTTGGGTTCCAACGAAGAGCGACGGCGTAGAACCCTGGATAAATGAGTCAGCAAACCGTGTCCCCGAACACCAACGCATGCGCACGAACAGAAGAGTTATACAGGATCGTCCGGATGTCACCATCTTTGACCTGGTCGAACGGATCGATGGTTTTGATACCCTGGTTGAACAGCTCGTGGAAGACGAAGCTGATACGAGCACCACCCGAGAGCTCATTCAGCGACAGGTCGTTCGTGTTACCGTCAATGGTTGTCCGGAACTCCGAGCAGAACTCGGTGATCACCGACAGCACGATGTTCGCAGAGTTGTCTCCCAAAGCTCCGCCCAATGTCTGCAACTCAGCATTGTACTTCTGCAATTGCTGCGAGATGCGCCCCTTGATGTCCGGCAGCGTGGCGCGGATGTGCGCCATGAGGATCTAATAACGATGATTAATGCTTTCTCAAGGGCCGAATTTGCATAGATACTTACCGCATTGAGCTTGCGCGCAAGGAAAGGCGTGCCGCAGTATTGCGCCTTGTTTGCATACGAAGGGTGAGTTTCAAAGAACTTGCGCTCGTATTCTAGAGCAGCGGAGATGGGCTTGTTGTTCTCGATGTCACGTTGGCCACGGTTGACCACAGGGACGTAGCCCAGACGGAGAGGAATGACGCGGCCAGCCAAGATGTCCACCACATCAGTACCTTGATCCCTATTGGCAGCATCAGTACCATACACCGTAACAACGGTTCAAGTACGCACATGAGGTCGACTTTGGTGAGCACACCAATCGTCCGTTGTCCTTCAGGATCCACCTCCCGCGCCAACTTCAAGCCGTCGGAATTCGCCAAGTCGGTGTTGGCAGCCGTGACCGCAAGAATGATGCACGATGACTTGGAAATGTATTTGAGCAGCATATCCCTGATTTGCTTCTCAATATCGCGCGGCTGGTCACCGACAGGCACTTTAGTTAGGCCGGGAAGGTCGACCAAGGTCAAGGTGAGAACGTTGGGGGAGTAGATGCGTAGGTTGATAGGGAGGGGCGAGATACCAGCGTTCTTGCCGGTCTTAGCCTCGGTGTCGCGGACAATTTCTTCCCGAATCTTGTTGAAGTCGTAAAATTTCTGCCCGGGCAAGTGCAGAAACTCTCCCCATTCATCGGGGTTGGCTTGCGAATCACCATCGGCTTTCAGGTCCTGACCGTTGGCTAAGAAAGAATCAGTACATGGCCGACGTTCGATGATGCAGCAGACGTACCAGTTCCGTTTTGTTGAGAATGAGTGGGTTTACGGTGGATGAGTTGCAAGACCTGGGGGCAGATACAGTGAGCTGGAGCCACCAATCAAACAAAGGTAGACATACCAGAGGCCGCCTGGTAACGATTCCAGTACCTCGAGGAAGGAAGTCGCGACCAACGATGTTCTAGAGGATAAATGTTGTCAGGATGTGGTCAACGCGGTGGCCTATCTAAGCATACCTCGAGCACACTACTCTTGCCACTGCTCTGGCTGCCGAGCACGCAGATTTGGGGAAGGTCTAATTGGGAGGCAGACGAACCGACTGCTGTGAAGACATCCTGCAGTTTGTTTACGATGTTAACAATCTCTGTTCCGAGGCCTGAAGTAGCCATAGCGCGAGTTGGGAAAGGGGGGGATGATGGAGGAAGAAGATAGAAAGCGGAAACACGCTGATGAGTGAAGTCAGCGCTGTGTTGTAGCGTGGCTCAGTCGACTGTACACTGCCGCGCGTCGCGCACACGGGCGCTTACTAATAAGCGCAGCCTGTCTTTACCGTCGGCAACCGCGACGAGCCGACTTGTTCACCTTCAGTCATCTTCTCCACGACGCCATGCGCAGCCCCGCAGCGAGTGCAGACGTCTTGTCGGTTTGCTGGCCCTCATTTATGAATTCGACTTTGAGATCCCTCAACACACATCAAGCTCATGGGTTGTGCTCATTCTGGTCCAAACCTCCGAGGAACTGCTGGGGGTTCAAGCTATCAGAGGCTATCAGAACGGTCATCATCTTGCTGGTCTGCTATCTCCCAATGCGCCTCACGCGATCATTTCTGGACGCTGTTCAATGTGATTGCTATCTCTAATATTGTGTGTATCCTTTCACAGACTCGGTTGTCTTCGCTGCACTTCTCGCGGCAAGTGAATTGTGTATAGTCTGCTGGGGCTCTGTAGGCCGAGCACAGCGGCTGCCCGTGGTAAGAGCGCCATGTGTATTAGCATTCTCTTGCATCCCTCTGCCATATCGGTTGGGTATCACGGATGTGGATCTGGGAGCTGGGATCTGGGTGCTGTTCTGTTTTGCACATCCCCATTCAACCGCTCAAACGAACCAGCAACTGTCGAAATCTGAGATTTCAGGTAGATCCCCTGCCTTAGCCGTATGTAGAGTCCGACATGCATCGCTCCTCCGAGCTCTTGCCGCAGCACCGTATGGCGTCCATGTTTCGTGGGAAACATCACGTCGCTCTGTCTGAATATAAAGCGTGTGCAGGTAGGCAGATCCCTCTTACCCTCGCGTACTCAATGTCTTCTGTAGCGTCGACCTCCGCAGCGTTGAGCCCAGTAGAGATTCTGCTCCAACAGTCTCTACATCTTCCCGACTATCGGGATGTGCACATGTACGCGTTCACGCGACGTACGGTCTTCCCGGACGGCTCAACCTGGATCGATCTACCGGAACCCATCGCCGCCATGTCGACGATATTGAGACAAAGGGCATACTTCAGAGAGTGTATGTACGTTCATCACATGTAAACGGTCACAAGTTGTGCTCATGGCGATGTACCATCTGCAGTGCTAACATCGGGATTCGTAGAGGCCACAACTACTGCAGGTGCTGCAACCGACGCGGCTATCCGACAATATGCTCTACCGGGAGAGTACGATTACGATTCCGATAGTGACCTCGAGGAAGCCGGGTTCGACAACCTCGACGAAGAGGACTCTATGTCCCCTTCTCGCGACACTTCTCCGGCACCGGCAGCAACGAAGGGCAAACGTAAAGCCCAAGGATTCTTCATTCCTTCGCCGGAGGTTGCATATCGTTCGATCCTCCTGCCCAGCGTCGCACATCGAACGTTAGTCGCTTAGTCGCTTCAACATACGGCACTCACAAATACACACCTTGTACAGCCTCTCCGCCTGCGTCTACTACATCTACACAGAAAAGATCAACTTCCTGCCCCTTCGCTCTCAAGATCCAATAACGAGGCGTCGTATACTCGCCGCTAGTATAGGAGATGGTATAGTACCTCCATGTTCGCCCAAGTCTATCTACCGATTAGCGGATCTGGTGAGCCACTCGTTGTGTCCACTGCGTGGTTGTGGAAGGGCAATTATGCTGATATTCCGTATAGTACGGCATGCCGGAGTTGCAGGAGATGGCGTATAACGCCATACTCGACTGTATAACGCCAGAGAATGTCGTAGAGGAAGCCTTCTCAAGCTTCTTTGCCAGGTGAGCGGCACATCATCCCTCTCCTGCGCTCGAATTCTAAGACGATCTGGACGTATCAAGGTACGAGAGACTACGCGAACACGCGGTCTCATACCTGATGCAGATATATTTCCATCCGAAAGTCGAGGCGGGACTGCACGACACTCTCGACAAAGTGGCTAAAGGCCAGCTACCTCACGCAAGCGGGATACTGCGGTCTCTGTTCGGACTGCGTATGGCTTTGACGCAGGCGGAGCGGCCGATGACGCCGTCAGCGCCGCCCCTCTCTGCTCGAACCTCTTGAAGCCCTAGAAGCGAACGAGGTACACCACGCGACGGCTGGACGCCCGTTTAAGGCTTGCCCTGGGCAGCTGGGCTTTTTACGAGGACGTCTTATGTTTTCTCAAATGTGGGATCGATTGTGTGTTTGGTCTTGCATGGGAACATTTCTCGAGATTCTGCCTCGATGCATCGTAGAGAGCCCAGCAGTTCGAGAACAGAACGCCGCTCACGCCGTATATGACCCTCGAAATGATAGTATCGTTATGATGAAGGTCAGGGTGACTCCGTACTTGGCTCTATTCGCGTGGGTGTTGGTGAGCGCTTGAGCGCTAAAGCGCTAATCCCCAGTCGAAAACCGCCCCGGCGCACTATGGCGCAATCTGACAATTTCCGTCCTGCCGGAAATTGGCCGATCGCGCCGTAGAAATGGCACTAGCGCGTGTCAGGAAGAGGCACAATATGGCTGGATATGCGCACAACCTGCGCGATATGGCGCTGTACGTC
>CCBP010000028.1:78158-128914 GCA_000765035.1 Trametes cinnabarina
TACCCGCTCTGTGTATGTCTATATATGAACAATGTCAGTGAAGTATTATAGAAGCAGAGTGAACCAATATACCGCGCGCTCGTCATCCGTGAGTGCCGCGAATGCCGTCAAGACATCGTCCGGACCATCGAGCTCCTGCTGCTCTTGCGCGAAGATGTGCCTGTGTGCGGATGTGTCAGTGTATGGTATGCGCCGGCGAGGTTGTAGGACACTATACGTACATTGCATGGTATTCCTGAATGCAAGGTGCCGATAACATGCATACGAGAAGAGCAGAGAGGGTCTCGCGTCGGTACTATGTACCTGCATGACCGCAGGGTCAAGCGCCTTGTAGATCCTATCGAAATCCTGCGCGCTGATGGTGTCGTTCTCTTCGATGAACGCATGCGCATACAGGTTCCTGTACCGAACAAATAAATTCCATCAGCTCACTCTGACTAATATGCAAGGGACCTCAAGTTACCGCGCGGTTTTGTGCTTCGTGAGCCACATCTTGCCGGCCTTTTTAATGGATGCCACCTTGATCTCGGAACGGTCCATATCTGCCGAAGTCGATGATCCTGGGTGCCTTGCGACGGTTGCGCCGCTACCAATGGCGGGCCCGCGTTCTTGCATTGCCGTGGCTTTGTTGCCAGCAGTGCATAACCGTGGCTTGGTGAGCTGCGCCACTAAGTTTGGCAACTTGGGGCCGTCCGCGCTACGAAAGCTGGCACTGCCAGTACTGCACATCAGTATGATAATCACAGCTATCGGAAGACATACTCACAGCTATCGGAAGACATACCTGTGCTTCCGGCTCAGGCTGTCGCCGTCTCTTGCGAGCACGAGGTACAGGCTCGTCGTCCTCATCCAGAGGGACATTGTTGTTCTTGGACGAGCCTTCCAGGAATTCAGCGAAGGATTGCATCTGTATGCGGTTGCCCCGGTGGCGATACCAAGTCCGTAGAGGGAGCAGGTCACCGCCTCCCTCCTTTCGTGCGCACATTGCAGCACACTCGCACCAGCATCATGACGCGCTCGACATGGGGATGTGTGAACAGGTGTATTGACCTGGTGCAGCACTGGATACAGGTAGAGGGAGGACAAGGTTGCAACCGCGTACTACTAAGACTGAACTGTCCCATCTGTCGAATTCAGTGAGGTCATCGAGCATTTCTTAGACAGGATGAAGCTAACATTCTAGCGAAGTGGTGTTGAGAACGAGAGGAGGAATGGAAGGGTGATTGACTTGCAGGACAGGTTTGGCATTTCTGCAGGCTAATGCAGATACCGCCAAATAAGTTCTGCGTGGCGCGTATCGCGCCCTGTCGCGCCAGACTGGGGCGTACTACCGCGTAGTGCGCCGGGGCGGTTTTCGACTGGGGCTAATCAGCCATGACGCTGTTGGTTTTAGGTACACTCAATTCACTTTCTTTATCGTCACTTTATTTCATGTACTCAACCGATGACGTCATTGTCTGTAACTACTCACCAAGTAGGCGCCCAGCCTACCGTTCAGTCACAGTTCTTTCTCCCCCGAGATCGCGACTTTCATGGACAAAGTATGTATGCACGAGAAGCAGAAAAGTTGCTCTGTTTGACCATGGTAAGGACAGAGAGCCTCGAGTGCAGACTTGGTCGAGTGAACGGTCAACGGGCGCTTGCTGACTCAGCCGCAACGCTCAGCCCTGGCCAATGACGAAATAAAGTGAACGATAAAGTAAGTGAATTGAGTGTACCTTTTGTCTGAATTCATCGAAACACGGTTGTTGTCGCAGGCCACGACATGTTCTTTAAAATTCACCTCCAATGCTGTTAAAGCAGTTGAAGAGCTACCTAGCTCGAAGCCTCCAGCTACCGCAGCACAGTGGTTACGAACATGTGACATCGCGTGAGACGAGGGGCGGCTTGTTCGTGGAAGGCCTCGTGTTAGGGTGAAGAGTATAAAAATCAAGGCGTCCTGAGCATTGAAGTAACGCCCCCATTCTGCGAGCTTTCACTCATGTTTGGATCTACTCACTCCGACGCAGCGTCTTTGACACGCTTCGAACGAGCTGTGAAGCAATCAATGCTGACTCCCGATGATGTCTATTTGTATGCATTCACTCGGCGAACAGTGCAAAAGGACGGTAGCGTCTTGATCAGCCATCCTCGGTCCGTCCGAGCCATACGGTTCATCCTCGAGGAAAGCGAATATTTTTCAAAGCGTGAGCAATCCGACAATGTCGTTATACATGCTTGTTGTGCTGATACGAGCTATGAGTCCTGACTTCGGGATTCGCAGAGAGCCATGCAGCCGTAGAAACCACTCCGATCCGGTCACACGCTCTTCCAGGCGAATACGACTACGATTCTGACAGCGATCTCGATGAGACGGAGGTCGATGAGGAGGAGGTTCCTGGAAGATCTGATACATCGGAAGAAGCATCGAATCACCCCGACGAAGAGACACCCGATGGAGTTGCCAAGGTTGTGTCCACTTCGGCCACGAGCGACTCGGTTGAAGCTCGGCAAGGGGGAATCCTACTGCCGAACGTTGCCCACAAAACGTCAGTAGCATCGTGACAACCTGATCGAATTGCATACTCACACGTCGGCGTCAGCTTGCACGCATGTATCTTCTATCTCTACACAGGCAAAACTAGGTTTCATCCGCTGCGATCCTCCTCAAGAAACGCAGACAAGGCCAAAGGAGGGCAAGACTACCAGCCGCCCGGCTGCTCTCCGAAGTCGATGTACCGTCTAGCAGAGTTTGTAAGAGCACATTCATCTCAGTGTTTGTCGACAACTAGGGCCAAGTCTAATGTTTCCATGGTCAATTCTCCCAGTGCGGGATCACGAAATTACAAGACATCGCCTATGAAGCAATCGTCGCAAGGTTGACTCCAGATAACGTGGTGAAGGAGGGGTTCTCTCCTTTCTTTGCGAGGTCAGTACTAAGATGCTGGAACGTTGACGTCGTATCAACGCTCTGAGATACTCGCCTTGCGGCAATGAACTGAAGCCATGATGCTGCAGATATGATAGACTCCACGGACACGCTGTAGCAACAATGCTGAGCCACCGCCACGATTCTCGGGTTCAAGCCTCGTTGCAGGCGGTGTTGGACCAATATTTACTAGGGCAGCCCCCTCGTATTGCACGAACGCTCGGACCGCTGCTTGGCATTTCACCCTCTCCCTCCTTGAGATTGTCCCATTCAGCCAGCTCATTCGGTCAACCCATGTCGGCATCTTCAGTGCCACTAGTAGTGCGATTGCTCCGTTGCACCATCGCGACGCTTTCTGACCAGCGAACCATAGATGACTTTTGGATCCCGAAGAGCTATGGCGAAATCAAGGCTCTGGGAGCTGCCAAAATCCGGAAAGACAGAAAATATAGGTGCTGATGAAAAGGCGTGAACAATGCCAACGGGATCTAGGAGGGGCCAAAGACCTCTGTACAAACATTCTTCCACGAACAGCCTCAGCCGAGGCCTCAGCACAAGAGGCCTGATGGTAACCCCTAGAAATATATCTGAGTATACCCAGTCCATCGACGCAATGATATTGGCGACGAATAGCTGCTGCCCATCTTCTACTCTTTCATTTCCAAGACATGTACTAGTATCGTTTTTAGTACATTTTATGATTCAATGCTGTGAACTCTTGAGGTGCTTTTTCGAATGGTAGTATCTCTACAATGCCTCATGTGCCTTCTTCCACACTCTCCCCGGAAGCCCAAACAGTCCTCCTCGCCTGCAAACTTCCTCCAGCACATCATTGCGCAAATCCACGCCCATAGCCCCGCTAAAGTCCACGGAGACACCGCGGGGACGGCTGGCGTCGAAGGCTACGCTGATCTCGACCAAACCCGAGATGGGCGGCCGCTCGGGCGTGGTCATGACGATCCGCGTGCGGTGCTGCGACGACGGCTCTCCCAGAGAGAACGCGTCCATTCCAGTGCCGCCAAAGAGCGAGTCCGAGGGCGGCGGTTGCGATGGGAGGTATACGTTCACAGGTATCCGTCGAGGCTGGATGGTACCTGGTGCAGGGGTATGTCACGAGGCGTACACATTGAATGCGTGATTGCGTACCCTTGAGTACAGCCTGAAGCTCCTCCTCTGTTACTGTCGCATCCTCTGGTTCGCCATCCATAGCCCCTGCGTCGAGCCCTTCAGGCACCCATTGACAGCTCCTGAGCGTTTCGTTCAACCAGCATTGTTCTCGCACGATCTGGCCTCAGCATATAAGTGAAAGGTACCCCGTCTGTGTATGCCGGGTTACTTACCTCCAATATACCCCATACTTCCTTCAGGGTGCGCACGGGCACGGCCTCCAGGATAAAACCGGGTTCATCAGGCGTGGTCAACCGCAATTGGAGAGGCGGATGCGCAGACGTTGGCGAGGTCTACGTCGATGACGTCGCTCAGGTAGACTGGCTTCATGCAACATAAGAGTTCACTTACGTATAGGGCTGTATACCTCTCAGGCGACACGGGCGATTGCGAGTTTAACTATTTCGAAGCGGATCAGCTTGGAATTTGAAGCCGCGTACCGAAGACGTACCAAGAGATCGACCCAGCTGCCCGACCCGAAGGTCATCATCTGCATGCTATCCACATGATCCAAACCACTGAACGGATTGACTACGACCTCGATGTCGTGCATCCGCGACTTGCTCATCACGACGCCCGGATACCTCCCGCTGCCCGTGAAGTCGAGTATCCAGGTGAACTGCTGCCCCTGCGGCCCTTGCGCCTCTCGCGCTGCGGGGAAGACGTGCTCCATATCCGCTGCGTTCGGTACAGCAGAGGATGACGGTCGCGTGTCGAGCGCAGACATTGACATAGAATCCGCGTGGTACGCAGGGGGCGCTGTGGGGGAGAGGACCAGTGTAGCAATGGTAACCCCTTGGGGTTGTGGATGCGATGTGAGGGATCGGCGGAGATGCTGGAAGGGTATGTCGAGCTTTGGCAGATGAGTAACCTTCGCATTATGTGGCGGAGCTGATCGCAGGAGCTTGAGATAGGCGAGCGGTGATATGTGAACGACAAAGGATATGGATGGCGTGAAAAGGTATGGCAGAGGCAGAGCATGTGATCGTAGGAGAAATATATCGAGAGGAGCTACGAGGCTAGATTCCTGTCTAGCTATTGGTCAGCCCCACAAAAAGCTTCAATATGCCAATGTACGCACTTGCATATGGTTACTGCTTCGCTACCTGCTAGCTTCTCGATATCCAGCGACATTCGGTCGATGAAGTTGAACCAGCGCAGGCCGCCGTCACCTTCACTCAGAGCCAGATGATCCAATTTCATGAGATATGCGAGATGGTTTGAGAGCAGCTTGCCAAGCCTCGCGGCCTCCACGCTGTCGCGCTCGGCGTCGTCCTTCTGCACCTCCATGAGGAAAGCACGGATGCCGTCTGCGAGGAAGCCGTCCAACGATATCGAATTGCCTGTTGTTGCGGTGCTGTTTGGAATAGCGTATGCCGTTTTGCAGGTGATGACATCGACAACTGGGCGGTCGGGGATCGAACGATTGACGGAAAAGTCGAGGTCAATGACGAGTACTTTCCCACCGAGGACCACAGTGGAATGACCGTCCCGCTCGGGATCGTTGAAGGCCTCCATACCGGCCGAAGTACCCCATTCCAAAAGTCTCTTGAGAAACCATTCGGGCAATTGCGTCCTGTCCAAAGGGATATCCTCGCCGAAGGTGATGCCTTCTCGCTTTCGTAGAGAGTTCGTGATGTACCGCACGTTCTGCTCAGCCTGACCGAAGATCGGTGAGCCAAACTAGGTGCACAAGGCATTTCCTTTGTTACCTGCAGCACTGCATGGGAAATGTGTGTCTGTTGCCTATATAGAGATAGGAGCTTTGGATTTGACAAGGGGAGGGACAGATGGGCATTGAGGGAAAGGGCAGCCTGGTTGGCGGTGTCGACCAGTTTCCTTAATGCAGTCAAGTTTTCATCTGGATTCGAAGCAAATGGGTGTAGGGAGTCCGAGGAGAAAGTGTCTTGAGCTGCGAATTGCTGCAATGCGCTGAGAACCGTGACAGGAAGCGGCGTCTTAGCCTCCGGTGGCTGCGACGACATAGTATTGTTCGACAACCTGGCTAAGGAGAGGTTAGCAAACTTTGATTAAGATAGTATTGCTGATAAAGAGCTAACTAGAAGACAGGTTGCACAGGTCAAAGGGAGACGATGCTCGGTGTACCAGCCTGAGCGCAAGGCTCGTAGTACTATGTCTAAGTATAATGATATATGAGCAAACGAGTGAGTCAACAACGCGTGCACACGAGATTCCGGTAAGTGGGTATCGTGCAGCCTACCAGGATTGAAAGGTAGTATACCGTTACGGTGCCTGCGGACCAATTGCGACCTACGCAGTACAACTCGTCTTGCCAGGTCGTCGCGTACTACAAGGCTTGCCGCCGACTCGCGAGTCGCGATCGGAGAACGTTGGTGAGCTGCGCCGCGCGAGACTCGCCGTTAAATTAAGTACTGTATTAGATTAGATGTGAGGTACCTTCGAGTTCTCACGGATGGATCGCCTGGCCTGGCGCTTTCGCTTCACGCACAACTCTGACCCCGACTAGGCCCAACTCGCGAGTGCGTGGATGAATCCTCCTCTTCCTGGTAATCAGATATTCTCCCAAAAGTCTACCAGGTACCTTGGAAGATTCTGCGGTCGATGGAAGCTCATGCGCGCCGCCGTTGCATATGGCAGGCATCTGCACTTTGTCTCGTGACTCGTCAGGCGTGCGCCGCGAAGGATTCTTCCGAATTCCTTGAGCAACGACACCATCGACATGGTCCCAGGAGGACGTTTGCTTGCAACGGTCGTACGATGCCCCTAGAATTGGAAACTCTTCAAGCCTCAGCCTTCAAAGAATGAACAAGCGAAACATGAGCTGTATTGCAGCACCGCAACACAGCCGCCGCATTTCATTGGGCACCGGCGTGGCAAGGCAAGCCCTCTTCAATGAACCGCAACGACAGGGGTCTTACTCAAATAAACGCATCGACATTAAACGGGCTTCTCTTGCCGCAGCTCTCATCGGAGCACCCGAGGTTCAGTCACGAGCTGATTTTCAGCCATGCATATGCATGGTCGTATTACGCCGCGTGGCTTCTCTCTCGAACAGCCTCAGCCTCAGAGTCATCTCTTGGACGTGCCTTGACGCTTTATCCAGCTATATAAACACCTTATGCGTGCTTTGGTGCCGTCGTTGTTGCTACCTGGTCTGGTCTCGCGATGCTCACACTCAATCTCTTTGCTCTGGCGCTCTCTATCAGCCGCGTCTCCTCGGCTGCTACAGGCTCCATTGCCCCACCTGCAGAGCTCTTCTCGCCTCTCATCGCCCAGAAAGTGCTGAAAACCGCGCAGTCGTTCCCGAACCCGGCTCAGTACCCTCAGTACACCGACCGCGTGGAGGGCAACTGGATCTGGTTCACCCCTGACCAATGGACCACCGGCTTCTTCCCGTCTACTCTGTATGCGATGCATGAGCGCACGCATCTTTGTGGCTCGAAGGCCGGCAGCGCGTCTCAGTGGCTGGAGCTGGGTCGCGCGTGGAGCACGCCAGAAATACCCCTTGAGACACATACGGGCGTCGGCCACGACGTTGGCTTCCTTAGCTATCCATTCATGGATGAGTTGAAAGTGTTCGTGCCAGACCCTACTGTTAATCTATGAAGACAACGAATGATCTCTGCCTCAGGAATCCAAAGAATGCGACCGCGATTCAAGCCGTCAATGCATTCGCGAAGGAGTTAGCTGCCAGGTTCAGCCCTATCGTGGGGTGCACTCGGAGCTGGGATTCTGCAGATCCTACTGATTTCCAGGCACGTGCATCAAGTTGATGTTCCATGGCTTAGCGTGACTGAAGGAAGCCATAGGTGATCATCGACAACATGATGAACCTCGAGGTAACGCCGATTGCACACTGTAGCCACCGCTTGTTGAGAACGTTATATGACAGGTCCTCTTTGCCTCCGAAGCACTCACTGGGAACCACACCTTGCGGGACATAGCCATCTCACACGCAGATAAGACGATGGTGAACCATATACGTGCAGACGGTCGGTGTCCATGCTGTCCAGTCGCTTGTATCTGAGCGCTGAGCGTGCTCACGTAGGCGGTTCGTACCATGTCGTCGACTACAACTCGACCACTGGTGCTGTCATTCGCCAACGGACCTCACAAGGCTACGCCGATTGGAGGTATGCACACTCCTCTTCTGCGCCTGCTCGATTCATCGACAAGTGCTTGCCCTATCATCAGCACGTGGAGTCGAGGCGAAGCGTGGGGCATCTATGGATTTGCGAACAGTACGTCGCTATGCACACGTACGGATATCATGAGTGACTTTGTGGGTGCAGTGTACAAGCATACTCGCAAGTTCGACTATCTCCAGACCGCTCGCAAGATGGCGAAATACTGGATCACGAACACTCCTTCGGACGGGATCATCCCATGGTCTGTCTTTATCATCGAATTGACAAGTGGTTTCTGACACCGAGCTTTCACAGGGATTTCAATGCCCCCTTGGACCCTCCTCGGCCTGCCGATTCCTCCGCGGCTACCATCGCAGCAAACGGGTTGCTCCTGCTTGCTGACCAAGAGCTCTCCATCCTGAACATCACTGGTGCTGCGTACTATACCAGTGAAGTTATCAAGGTCTGCAACCGTTTGCTATGGAATAAGACACGGGGTGCTCAGTCTACTGGTTGCAGATGCTGAACGTCAACACCAAGCTCGCCTGGCGACCCTCTTGGCAGAGTCTGCTTGCGAACGGCACAGTGAACAACCCCGTGCACAACAATCTCACTGGCATCGTCTACGGTATGCAGATGATTATACTTGCTTGGCACATAAAACTGAGCATGACTGCGTTGATTTTAGGTGACTACTTCTTTATCAAGGCAGGGAACGAGCTCGTCTCCCGCGGACTTGCACATTGCTGATTGTCTCACTCGGGACTTTTGAACTTCATATGACATTTGCACGATCTCGAATACGCCTTGTATCCTTGTTCTCGGGTTGCCACCTACGGCACCCTCTCCCTGGCACGTATCTACGGACGATTTCTTCATTTTACGAGCATGCTGGGATTACTTACAGTACCGTACGTAAACGCCATGTCGCTTTCGAGTCTCCGTGAATCTATTTTCCCAATGCTTGGCAGGCTCTCTTCGATCGAAATTCAATGGGTCGGTGGCGTAGTTGGTTATCGCATCTGTCTAACACACAGAAGGTCCTCAGTTCGAACCTGGGCCGACTCATTTTGCTGTACGGCTGGGGAGAGTCTCTTGTAATCTATCTAACGCGGCGGTGGAAGCAGGCAGTAAGTACAGTAGCTAGCACTTGCCACAATGAAGAGACATATTTATCGGGCGCTTACACTCTCGAAGTGA
The DNA here is from genome assembly GCA_000765035.1 of Trametes cinnabarina. Taxonomy (NCBI): domain Eukaryota; kingdom Fungi; phylum Basidiomycota; class Agaricomycetes; order Polyporales; family Polyporaceae; genus Trametes; species Trametes cinnabarina. The sequence continues at coordinate 87,543 of CCBP010000028.1, forward strand.
GAGAGCGGAAGATCTGAGATAACGAAAGGGAGGACAGGTTTGAACGATGATGATCATCCACTCTCACCCGTCCTCCGAGGATTCTACACCTGCCCGAGTCAGCGTCGGGCTCATCTTTCTGACTTATACACTATGTCCTCTGAGCCTGCTGCACAGTCTTCGACCGTCTCCCCGCATCCGGAGCAGAAGGAGAGCCATGAAGAGCCTCCAGCAGTGAAGCCCGCTGCGGCGGATCCGCACGGCCAGGTCGTAACTCCCTGGGACGTCCAGGGCTCCGTCTCCGAGGACGGCAAGCAGCTGGCGATCGACTACGACAAGCTCATAGACCAGTTTGGTACCCGCCGCGTCGATCCTGCGCTCTTGGAGCGTTTCGAGCGACTGACGGGCCACCGCCCGCACGTCTTCCTTCGCCGGGGGATGTTCTTTTCGCATCGTGACCTCGACAAGATTTTGGACCGGTATGAGCAAGGGAAGCCGTTCTTCCTCTACACTGGCCGCGGGCCAAGTAGCGATAGCATGCATCTGGGCCATATGGTGCCGTTTGTCTTCACAAAGTATGAATATCACCGACATCGTGCATTCGTCCCTTTTTTAACATTGTCAAAGATGGTTGCAGGATGTCTTCGACGTACCCCTCGTTGTGCAGCTTACAGACGACGAGAAGTTTCTGTTCAAGCACGAGCTGAAGCCAGAGCAGACGTACGAGTTCGCGAAGCGCAACGCACGAGACATCATCGCCGTCGGCTTCAAGCTTGAAAAGACCTTTATCTTCAGTGACTACGACTTTGTCGGCGGCCCATTCTATCGCAATGTCTCCAAGATCTCCCGACAGATCACTATCAACCAAGCCAAGGCGACCTTCGGCTTCAACGACTCGTGAGTTTGACCCAGTCCGTCTCCCGCTCCCCTGTACCAACTACGTCTCCCTCTATGAACAGCGACAACATCGGCAAAATCCACTTTGCCTCCATCCAAGCCGCGCCCTCCTTCTCCAACTCGTTCCCGCAGATCTTCGGCACCGCGTCCAACATTCCCTGCCTCATCCCCTGCGCGATCGACCAGGACCCGTACTTCCGGCTCACGCGCGACGTCGCCGTGAAGCTCAAGTACCCCAAGCCCGCGCTCCTGCACGCCAAGTTCTTCCCCGCGCTGCAGGGTCCGCAGACGAAGATGAGCGCGTCGGACGTGAACTCGAGCATATACATGACCGACACGCCCGCGCAGATCAAGAACAAAATCAACAAGCACGGCTTCTCCGGCGGACAGGAGACCGTCGAGGAGCACAGGCGCCTCGGCGGGAACCCGGACGTGGACGTGGCGTACCAGTACCTCGGCTTCTTCATGGACGACGACGAGGAGTGGAAGAAAATGGGCGAGGTAAGCAACTTTCGAACAGTGCAACGTTGTTCCGCGGCCGAATGGGCGTGTAGGAATACCGCGCGGGCCGCCTCCTCACAGGCGAGCTCAAGGCGAAGTGCATCAAAGTGCTGCAGGACTTTGTCAAGGATTTCCAAGACGTACGTAGTTCTCAGATGACTCGTCCTGATGACAGCCTCGTCCTGACTGCCACCTCTAGCGACGAGCAAAGGTTACGGACGAAGAGGTCAAGACGTTCATGGATGGTAGCCGCAAGATCGAACCCACATTCGGGAAGGCTAAGACCGCTGCCACTGCCGCGCCCGGGGCAGAAAGTAGTTAGCAAGCTAAGACCGCTGCATAACCGTTGCCAGACGTTGTATGAGGAACGATCACCAATGTAATTTGACATGTTGCAGGCATAGAATATACACACTACACACTCAGTGTTTGCGCTAGACGGTGCACCCATGTTCAACGAGTAACAATTTCAGCCAGGCGACGAAAAAAGCTCAGTTTCTAGGCAAATGAGGTCCCGGAGGACACGAGAGAATGGCATTGATGTATGGGTACAAATTGCTACAAAGTTAATAAGAAGACCTGGTATGTACGTAAGTATGTTTGCTGTATCGTAAACTCGTACGAAGGGAGCGTGAGAGGGTCATGCATGCTGCCTCGACGGGTGTCCATAGTTTTCTAAAAAGCGCAACCCCCGCGTCTCCGACCGCCATCCACCCATATCGTCACACCCTTGAGCGACCGATATTACCGAAAAAAAACACAACGACGGTAGGTAGAGAGGGAAGGCGCGGCGGCGGACGAGGCGTCGACGCCGACAAGACGTGGGACATTTATGGCTTGCGGAATTCGCACAACACCGTGTAGATGGTGTTGAAAGCGGTGTATATCTCTTCACGGACCTGACGGTCGGTGAGGATGACACGTTAGCATCTTCGTATGACAAGTGTCCTGCTCGTCGTCCGAGACAAGGATACATTACCTTAGCACCAGTCAACACAATCTTCCCTGATACGAATATGAGGAGGACGACCTTCGGCTTGATCATGCGATAGATCAGGCCAGGGAAGAGCTTTTGGGTTTGTCAGCATTGAGCAGACAGGTGAAGACAACAAAAACTACTCACCTCAGGTTCATAGGAGCTGAACTGTCCGTGGCTGTACGCGAGACCCTCCAGACGGATGGGGAACTTCACGTCACAAGAGCCAACGATGTTCTGGATCTTGAACTCGGAGAACTTCGCGTCGAAGCCGAGTTTCTGAACGATCCGAGCGTACTTGCGTGACGCCAGCCGCGAGTCATCCTCCGACTTGGCACCCGTAACGACCATCTTGCCCGACGCGAAAATGAGCGCGGTGGTCTTGGGGTCGCGGATACGCATAATGACGGCGGCGAAACGCTAGAAAGGAAGCACGACGGAGGGAAGTCCGACGGCTACATATCAGAAATGTGATGTACCAACCTTGGGATTGTACTCCGCATTCCTGGCATGCAACGCGATCGTCTTCAAGTCCAGTCGGCAGTCCAGATTGACCGTCGCGACGATGTTCTGGAGGGTGGGAACAATGCCCTCCACAGCGGTGATATGCTGCTGCTCCAGCGTCAGTGGGGCAGGAGTCGCCGGGATGGTCGTGGGAGGGGTAGAAGGGCCAGCATTTGGCTGGCTGCTGCCGACCACCGTCTGGGACTGCGACTGTTGTTGCGACCGCTTGCTCTGTTGCTGCTGCTGAGCAGCTTGTGGTTGAGAAGAATAGGAAGGGGCAGAAGGGCCAGGCAGCGCGAGGTTCGACGGCCCAGGGAGATACTGGTTGGAAGAGTAAGGGAGCGCGAGGCCGTTGGCCTGCTGAGTCTGGGACTGCCCATACGGCTGTGGTTGACTCTGCTGGTATTGCTGCGACTGCGTAGGGACAGCTGGACGAGCGAAAGTAACCTGGCGGGAGGGAAGTGCGAAAGACATGGTGGGATGCTTAAGCAACCAGGATATTCAGACCGTGGGAATGTGCGAGCTGGGGGGAAGGGGGAGAATCACCGTATCCCCCCGGCCATATATACCTCTCATTTTAAACTCCGATTCAAAAAATGATTGCTTTATAATCTGAGGCGCACTTCGATCACTGATCCTTATCTTCGAGCAATTTCTTCACATCGTCCTCGACGTTCTCCACCCCTTCGCCGTTGTCGCCCCCTCTCTCGAGCACGTCTGCCACAGCGACGAGCCCCTGACCTCCCTTCTCGTCTCCCAGCATTGCAGCTACCTTCGTTGTGAGGCTCGAGAGAATGTCCTATCCTGTGGCGTCGCGTCTTGCGCGCTAGAATCGCGGGCGCCAGAGATTATTGGTTGGCAACGGTCAGCGGGAACAATGGCCCTCTGCTTCTTCCTATCAACGCAATCTTCCCCTAGGACGCGCTGTGGCTCCCATCGCTTCCTTGTGGTTTCCGCTGACATTCCCTTTGTACTGTTGCAGCGCGACAGTTGCGGGCGTTGGGATGTCTGTGCGCTCTTGGTGAGCCTCCCTGTCCAAACTCTGTACGTCTGGTCAGGAGAGCGCCACCCGTAGAACCAGTCTTACACGCGCGTCGTTATGACATAGGACGAAGTGCTTTGCTGGGAGGTGCTGCTCGGTCAGATTATCAATTGCCATAGGTTACCCTCAATGCAAACTGGGACAGTACTGGACTGAATACAAGACAACATGCGTGCCATGTGAGCAGCAGCGAGACAAGCAAGGACATCCGCAACGAAGGAAAGGCCATTACTCCATGATACAGCACAATACAACATTAGATAGAGGTATAAGCTTATGAGAGTCCGTCCGGACCCATCTCGAGATGAACGTAGAGAAGTGCGCTCAAGGCAGGACAAACAACCGCGACCCGTCCGCTCAATCAAACTCAAAAATCCCTTCCCTCCCCTCCTCAGCTACGGCGACATGCCGCAACAGCGGATCGAGTGATGCCAACTCGTCCTTGATCCCGGCGCGTGCGCAATCGTCCAGCTCTTTGAGCAGCGTCGCGATCAGTTTCTATGGGTAGATGAGCGCGTGCCGCATGAGATAGATGGACCATGACAACCACTGATGGCGAGTCTGATCCACTCACCTTGAGCTTGCTGTCGATCTGCCGAACCGCATCGCCCAAGGTGGATGTCCAGCTGGGAGGCGGGCTGCCGGGTCCCCCGCTGTATATCGAACTTGGACCAGAAGCGCCGCCAGGACCCATCATGCTTGCGTGCGCGATTCCCCAGAGGCTGTTGTCGCCATCGCTCGCCGGTGCAGCGTCCATGCCAGAGAAGAGGTAGGACACCCCGGGATGTGGTGATAGCAAGCCCAACGGGCCCATCATGTTGTGCCCTGCGCCGGAGAAGGGCGAGGGACCGAGGACTTTTGAGATCTTGTTGTATACTTCGGAGAGGACATCGAGGAGGGATAGCAGCGTCTGGTGGTAGTCCAGAGGAAACGGCTAGGCGCATTTATTAGGTGAACCGCGTAGCACAGACGTCGGCTGAGGTGAAACTCACCACGTGTGGTAGTGTCATGTACGTTTCTGACGGGTCCGTGTACGAGAGCGCATAGTCAGCTCCGGCCGGTCGCTTTGAGCCTTTCGTCCGGAACAATCGCTGGGCAGAGGTTGTAGTTGTGCGTACAACGGCGGCAGACACGGCGGGAAGCGTACCATCTTTGGCCTGTCGCTGTCTTCCTTGAGCAGCTCATACTCCACCAAGACGTTCGACAGTCCCCGGAGGAAGTCCTGTGGCTCCTTGACCTCAAACTGGTTGGCGAGAGCCATGCCTAGGACGGCAAACCGATATGTTCTACGCTGGATCTGTCTAGGCATACACGTCCTTGCTTAGCTTGACACTCACCGTTGCTTCATGGCCGCGTTGGTGAACGCACGGTCAAGCTCCGCGCGCGTTATCAATATGGTGTGGAACCAGTGACTCTTCCTGATTACGATGTCAACCATAGTCGATGTTAACGTTCAGCCACAGAAGACACGAGCTCACCCTTCATGCACGTTGCGCAGATAAGTCAGTGTGATGATCCTCTTCTTCACCAACTCCCTGAGCATCTCCAGAGACGTTCCCTGAGCCAACGGATTTGCATTCGGGGCGACAGAGGAGGAGCCCGCGGAGGAGCCCACGCCCTCGCTCTGGAGCGACTGCACGTCCCATTCGCGGTTCATCGTGGCGGTCGTCGGGGTGGCCACCGATGAATGGGGAAGACCGGCGGTGTTGGGCAGGCCTGCGGAGGGAAAGGAGAGGGAGGGGCGCCCCCCGCGCCGGCGGCGTTGGAGGACTTGAAGGTGGAGAGGAGGTTCTGAGCAGAGGATTTGCGCCGCATGGCGGGTCGCTGGGTCTCGATGGGCGCCATGGACATGACGGTATTGAACGCGGCCATGACTGTGAGATTTTGGCTGCGTGGGCACCGCCGGCGGAGGGCGAATTGATTGAAGCGACGGTGCAGTCGCCAGCTCCCCAGTGCCAGTCGCCGTTGCGGGGAGCTCAGGCCCACTGCTGTGGTTGAGGTCGCTGCTTACCCGGTTGATTGCCCGCTTATTCCCCGCATAAGCACTTTCTTACCTGTTTAGATCGAGTAAAACACCTGTGATCTAATCATCCTTCGCCTTTCCGCAATCTAATCATGATCGCGACTGCAGTGGGCAAGGGTTTCCTCCGCAAAGTCTTTCCTTTCTCCATCTTCTCACTCGTCCTCATCCCCGTTCCCTCACTTCTCTCCCTCTCCGTTGTACGATACTTTTCGCCATGGCCGACATTAACGCTATCGCCAAGCAGTTCACCGACTTTTACTACACAACGTTCGACACGAACCGCGCGGGTCTCCAGAGCCTCTACGTGCGTCCAAGGATCCCCGTGCCATCTCTCATCCTTCGAGTCTGACTACATCCCTGCTTTCGTTGGCAGCGCGATTCTTCCATGCTGACCTGGGAAGGGACTCCCATCCTCGGTGCTGCCAACATCTCGGAGAAGCTCACCGTGAGTCTCGCTTTCTCTGTCATGATCGCGTCTGTGATTCGTTCTGACCATTCCCTTCAGACGCTGCCCTTTGAGAAGGTGCAGCACAAGATCACTACGCTCGATGCTCAACCGTCTTCGCCCACCGTCGCCAGTCTGCTCGTCAGCGTCACCGGCCTCTTGGTGGTGAGTGCCATTGCAATCGCTTGACTGTGATTCTGTGACGGGAGTGCTCATCCACTTTGTGTATGCAGGTTGACGACAGCACGAACCCCCTGCAGTTCAGTCAGGTCTTCCAGCTAATACCCGATTCCGGCAGCTACTACGTGTACGTGAACTCTTCATAATAGCTGTTGGTGATTCTATCTCCTGAAGCGCCTTCCCAGCTACAATGACATCTTCCGCCTCAACTACGGCGCATGACCAAGTATGTGCAGTAACCGGGTCGAATGCTGCTGTGCGAATGCGAGAAGTTACCATCTGGAAGTAGGACGATTGGTGGGATGTCCTGAAGAAAGTTGTACCTCATACCTGTTGTCGCTCTTAATCATGTCTCTGTGAATTTCGTGATGCCCTGTCGTTGCTCGGGCTTCGCGATATGCCTTGTGGCGTTCTGCCGACTCTAATCCTGGAAGAATCACCGCATCACATTTGCGCAGCATTCCATATACAACCTCTTTCTCAACCGCCCTCCATGTCTGGATCCTAAATACGCGGCCGCACCCATCACGCACCCCTCTCTACGCTTTCCGCCTTAGTACTATGCGTATACACACTTCCATCCGAGACAGAACCCGCACGGGGCGCAAAGTAGATCCGGGCGCGAACGAGAGCGATGACTCACGGCCCGAGCGCGCTGAGCTCATGGCTGCAGCGCGGCCCCACTCGCGGACGTTCTACAAAAGCCCACGACCGTGCGCCGCCGAGTGCACGCAACGTCCGTCTGCTCGACAATTCAGCCCCATTCGACGCCGTGATGACTGCCCAAAAGCAAGACACCGAGACCCGCGCCGTCGCCGTGTTTTGCGGCTCGTCGACGGGGACCCACCCCGCGTTCTTGAAAGCAGCGCAATGTGAGTGCTTGAGCACCGAGTCCCGTCGCCCGCGCGATCGCGTCGCGCCAGAGTTTGCCCCCGCTCGACTGTGTTTTGTAATGCACTAACTTTAGAGTTATGCAGCACTCGGTAAAGCTCTAGCAGAAGCGAAGAGACCATTGGTATACGGAGGCGGCTCGGCGGGCATTATGGGAGCCGTGTCGGGCGCGGTGCTCGAGCACGGCGGCGACGTCACCGGTGTCACCCCGTATGCAATGGTTGCCGCGGGCGGAGAAGTGGACCAATCGAAAGGCATCCACAAGCCTCATATCCAGTTGAAGGAGAAGGGGAGGGAGAAGGTGAGTGTGAACGCCATGGGCGTGGCATTAACTCTGGAGTTTTACGCATTCCCGGTGATTGTGTTCTTAAGGTCGAGACGGTACGGACGCGCCACTTCGAAACTGTTCCATATGTATTGATTGCGCCCCCGTAGGTTGTCGTGAACTCTATGCACGAGCGCAAGGCGGAGATGGCGAAGCGATCATGCGGATTCATCGGTCTACCCGGTGGCTACGGTACATTCGAGGAGGCAAGTTGCTCACACGCGCCGTGCAGCCTTTATAATGCTTAGCAGCTCCGAGTCGCTTACCATCCATACAGGTTCTAGAGGTCGCATGCTGGTCACAAGTAGGCATTCACAGTAAACGTACGTCCCTGATTTCACTCGCTAACGTCGCACCGATGACCCACCCGCCCTCGAACAGCCGTGATCGTGCTGAACGTCCGCGGCTTCTGGGATCCCCTGCGCGAGCTCATCCGGAACGGCGTCCGCGAGGGCTTCATCATCGGGAAGAACGAGAAGCTCGTCCGATTCGTGGACGGGCCAGTCGACCACACGGAGCACGAAGCGTTCGACTGGGGCAAGGCTGCGGTGGACGCGCTCGACCACTGGGAGGGCGTCGCGGCGAGCCACTTTTACAACTGGCATCTCCGTAAGGACGGTCGAATGGACGAGGATGTATTGGGCGCGTCGTAGCCTGTCGTAGCGCCGGACGCCGTGCGTACGCCTGGTTTTTTGTTCGATAGAGGGCGCCATGTTTGTTGTACTATATCCGGTAGATATGGACACACAGGCCGTGAGGTATACATAGCAAAGGCTAGAAAGTGCCGGGTTACTCCCATCCCTCTTCTCCCTTCTTCCTGCCTCTGTAATTGCATTCGACGAGCAGCGGCACGACTGCGCCGTAATCCGGTTCCGCATAGTAGTCCATCAACGCCCACCCGCGTATCCTCACATCTTCCACCATCCGCTGCTCCTGCTGCTTGTTTGATTCCCATGAGCGCCTGCTGCCCTTCTTACCAGCGTCTGCCCCTGATTTCCCGCCTCCGCTCAACTTGTCGAGCAGCCACGAGCCCACGCGTCCATTGACGCCCTCGATCCCCATGCCCCACCTCGGCCAGCCAAAGCCCTTGGCAACCAAAGGTGGAAAAGCGAGCGGGAAAGAGGCCGCGGAGAAGAATGTGATGTTAAGCACCGGGAACGGCGGATTATTTGGCGGCGGAAGCAGGATCTGCGTCGCGAGCTCGACCTTCTCTGGTATATGAAGAAAGGAGGGAATGTTGTACCTGCAGGCGCGTTCGAGAGGTGCTCAGAGGGGCTCGGGAGGCATACGAGGGCGACTTGAAGGTGAACGTACCAGTCATGCGTACGCACGAGCGTGCCCTTCAGCGTCCATGTGAAGCCCTCCTTCTCGCTGTCTGGCCAGGCGGTTGGATGGATGCCCAGTCCCTCCAAGCCGCCTTCCCACTCGCTACCATCCCCTCCGAAGCGACTCAACATGACGACTCGTCCACGCACCTCCCCCAGCTTTGGGATCCGGTTCTCCAAGAACCACATATCTCGGCCACCAGGCCCGCGCATGATCTCGTCGTGCACAAGCCGCGAAAAGAGCGGGAGAGGCGTCTTCGTAAAGTCTTCCTGCTTAATCGACAGCACGAGCGTCTCACGACTGGTCGGCGGGGCGGTAAGAAAAGCGTGAATTATCCCGAGGATGGTCTGGAAGGAGGTGCGCTGTGGGAAAATCCCGTGGTAGGCGATGAGCCTGCCGTCAACGACGGCGAGTCGCACGTCTAGGACTCGGATTCCGGAGTGCAGTTGCACTTCCAGGGGGGTTTCGGGAGACTGACATTGTGAGATGGGCCAGCCGTAGAAAGCCATCCTGAAAGGAGGACGTTGAGCATGGCTGGGAGAACTCCTTATGCAGTTTGGCCATACTCACGTATCATGTGTGCCTATGGATCAGGGTGAGCAATTACTCAGTCCAAGCTTACCAGACTACGAACCTGGGAGGACCAGAGCGGAGAGCGGGAGCGAATCGGGCATCTCCGACAAGAACGAGGCCAGGTTTCTGCGCGGCAATATGGTGAGCTTGTGATGTCGCCGTGTAATCTACGAGATGCAGAGACTTTAGGAACAGTGGGTGTAGGCTGCCCTATGCACTACGTACTCTACCTCGATAGATTCGCCAGGGACAGTCCTCTCGAAGCCGGATAGTCTTCCATTTGGCACCGAAGGTCAGGGGAATGACGGCAGATGGCTCGTTATCTAGGCCAACAACGGGCTCGAACTTTGACTCGCTGTCTGCAGGAACACAAGCAGCTTCGAGATGTAGCGTATTGCAAGTCGGAGGGAGAAGGATGGCAAGACAAGAGCTGGAGCTAAGGCAGTACCCTGTGCCAGTATCGTTGTGGGGCGCTGGGAAAATGGCAAGAGTGTCCGCAGTTTGGTTCACGACAGTAAGTCGCATGGGTGTGTGCATGATGGCCCGCCGAGCTCGAGAAGTTCACTGATTCAGAGCGTGCAGATATCACACTAAGTTGACAGTATGCTGCTTGATATACCAGTAGGATATGAGCTTGTTAGCCCAGAATGCACAAGAACTCACACTACTACTCGTCAAGATGGGAGTGAGGATCTAAGGCTAGGAGGAGCAACTATGAGCTGCGAAACGTCACATGCACAAAACAAACGCCCATCCATACCACGTCGCTACGAAACGCCAGCGTCTGAGTGAGGGTACGCTGGCAGCTGTTTCGCAAAGGATTGCGTGGGCAACTCCCGCACTCAGAAAATTGATAGCTTGCCGATCTCTTAGTGCTTGGCTAAGTACTGCGCTTTGCATAGGTCCGTGAACAACAGCGGGAATTGTTCGCACCGGGTAGCTGCTCAAACATGCTAGTCACATGTAATAAGCGCCGATTGCGCGTGACAATATGTACCCAGAGCGGTGGACTCGTCGTTATATCACAATCTGTGGCTCCCGCTTTCACCACAGAGATGAGGGAGCGTATGTGCGCAGTCATGATTAGAGCAAGTCGAATCGAGTCAGTACGTAACAGGAGAGATCGCGTTGATTATGACCCCAGAAGCTGTAACTTCTCCCATGTATCTCCTGTAAGCCGTCATAGGCAAAACTCAGTACACGAGTAGATGCTAGCATATATACCGTGCCAGAAATCGAGATCTGCCAGTGCAACAACAAGATCGGTGACGATTCAGTACACATAGAAAGAGCGATTCGCTCCTTCTAGGGTCTGCCGCAGCTTCCATGGTGACTGTATACAGTAGTCGGTGATTCTGTGCACTCAATACATACGGATGCGTAACCTTTGACCCAATTCTCAGATCTCAGGCCTCAGTCCTCAGATTTCAAAGGGCGAGAACCAACACCATGCGCCTATCAGACTGAGCAGAAGTCAATATAAGTAGTAGACGATGTACATGATCATTCACAAAGCTCTCGACAGCACGTTACATAGCATTCGGAAACTCCTCCTCAAAGGCCGCTACTCTAGTCAGTCAAGCTGGTCCTCACAGCCGATTACACAAAATGGATATAGATACACACACGGAGATCTGTCGCAGGCTAGATGCAGCCTTTACAAACCCGTCTGCCCCTCCTTCGACCGTCTGCCGGGCGACCCCATTCCGCGATCGCGATCGCAATGGAACCTGAACAGCCCGACTGTGTTCCCAAACCCTGCGACGCAGAATCCTGGTGTGCTTAAGAAGGGCGATACCCGCGTGAAATGCAGACGCGGCACGGCGGATCGACGTTTCGCGACACCAACGGGCCCGCGTACGGGTCCGGTACCCGCGTCATGCGATCGGCGCTTCGGCGAGGGAGGTTCGCGGCTCAACGCAATGAGGGGCGAAGCGTGCAGCCGTCCTTCCGCAGGGTCGAACGTCCAGAGCTCCCACCTTTCGAGTAGAGCAGGGCTCAGTCCATTCGGACCATCTCCCAGTACATGCGACCTCGGGTCTCGACTAGACGGAGAAGACCTCGCAGGGACGAGAGGATGCTTCACGATAGGTGGCCGCGGACGTCGTCGAATGCCCACGATCTTGTCGTATCCCACATCCCAGCCGCCGCGCTCGACGGTGGCGTCCGCGACGCGAACGACTATCAGGCTCTGCCATATTGATGGCTGGGGATGCGACGCGAGGAAGCTCGACGCAGGGGTGATGTCTTGCGGGCCGATGGGCGTCTCGTTCTCGAAGTAGTCTGCGTGTGTGAGGAAGAACGTCTCCGACGTCCGGCGCAGGGTGTCCTTCTCGGACGCGCGCCGTGAGTGCACGCCATGCCCTGACACAGGGAAGGCGGTAGGAGGCGAGGAGGAGGACATAGAGGGCACACGTGACCGCGAACGCGAGCGGCGCGGAGTGTTCGACCCGGACCCGATCGACGCGTTGCTCCCCCTGCGTGAGCGAAGCGTAAGTAGACTCGGGCGCGGAGCCTGCTGAGGGAGGTTTTTCGGACATGAGCAGCGACGAGTCGGCAATGTCAAATATGCGCGATAAAACTGCACGATGTCGCCGACGGAGAACGTGATGGAGAAGTTCTCGATGGGAAGCTCGCCGCATGTCGTACACGTCGTCGTGTGCACGGGTGAGATCTTGAGGCTGTCGATCGTCCCAAACGGGCCTTCGAGGATGAACAGGCATTCGCGCGTCTCCAAGTGCCAGAGGGAGATCGCACCAGCTTGGGTCGCAGCCCCCAAGATGATGCGCTTCGCGCCGTCCAGCTCCACGCAGCAGACATGGACCTTCGTCACCAAGTCGGCAGGGTTGCCCGCAGCGATGACGCACTCCCCAGTGAAGACTGGATTGGCGCTTTCAACGTCGCACAGCTCTAGCATACCATCGTCCAGGGAGAATCCAACGAGAAGGCGGCCGTCTGCTTGGACCGGGAGCAGCATAGACTTCATCACCGAAGCGGCTCGTGTTGGCATGACATAATGCGGGGTCGCAACAGAGAGGATGTTCCATTCGACGACTGCGCCGTTCTCGTATGCAGCGTACAGGTAGCACGCGACTTCGGGTGCTGAGGCTTCGAACCCGCCTTGGTGGGAAGCTGCGCTATGTAACACCTTGAGATATCCCGCAAAATGGAGGGACGACACCCTGGAAGCGAGGTGCTCGACCTGAAGGAGCGGCAGAGGTTTAATCTGGTCGGCCCCGACGAGGAACACCGCGATGGTACCCGAGCCCGTTCCTGCAGCGCAGACTTCTCCGGTATCGCTCACGGCAATGGCGGTGATTGTCGACGAGGTCGACGGGGTACTGGCGTTGCCGAGGAAAGAGTTGAGGGTATCCACAGACACGTGCGACTGGGTATCCGTCCGCCATATCACGAATTCGTTCTGGAGGCCCACGGTGGCGATGACCTTCCCGTCTCGACTCGCTGCAATGAGCTCGACGTCGGTCGCGAAGGCCCTTGGAAGGGTACTGAAGGATATCGCATCTTCCACGGAGGAAGGCTCGTCGATAATGGGTGACTTGGGTGCAGAAGGGTGATTTCGCTGTGCCTCGAGCAGTTCGGCGTCCTTCAGGAGGTACAAGAGCAGGCCATAGAGTAGAGTGGTTGTGACGATGATTGGCATGACGAAGAATTTGGTGAGCCAAACGATAGGTCTCGTGGTCCGAGCCCAGAGGCGGTGCGCACGAGAAAGACGAGCACGTTGCAACTTGTCATGGTTCACTGTCATCTCATCGAGTGCGTCGTTCTGCTCTCCTCGGCCTGGAACGAGGATAGTCGGCGATTCCACGCGGATGTGGATGAGGGGATCGCTGGTAGGGTTCAGAGTCTGCCAGACACGCTGGGCGGGGGAGGTGTTGTTGGACGCTGCAAGGTGAGCCTTGGAAAGTTGTGAGAGGGGGTGGCGCGGCGGGTGTGGCTTCGCGGCCTGTTTGCTAGAAACAGCCTGAGGTGAGGTGGCATAATAAAGGGTGGCAGTGATCGCAAGCAACTATGGCGATACTGTGAGCGATGGTGGGGTTTCATTGTCAATTCTACAGACGTACCAGAAAAAGGCTGATGTTCTTCGCAGGTCGACCACGAGCCAGACTCTGCAAGTTGGCCCATAGTGAGGCCATCTTCGATTTCTCAGGCTCCGGCGAGATCTTACGAGAATCCCGAACGACCGTCGGAGCAAGACTGGCGTTCTGTCGTAAAAGCTCATCGAGCTGTTCAAAATGTCAGCTCACAATCCACGAGATGGAATGACTTGGACACCTACTTCCAAGCGCTGGATATCAATAGAAACGACCGTCACGAAGAACGTATGCACCAGGAACCAGTGCGCAACGAGGACCACAATCGAAAATGCGCAGAATTGCCTGATCGCCCCGGTCGACAGCGCAGCGATGACACCGAGGACGGCGTTATATGCGACGACTTTGAGCGTGTTTGATGTGCCTGCCCGACTGAGCCCCTGGGCGATACGCTCTTTCACCGACAACGAGATCGAAGTCTTCGCCACGGCATCAACCTGCCGTACATTTCAGCGTACAGCTCGCCTCCACAAAACAGTGATGTCACATACGATGCTGCCCATATTCTCGACGCCGATGAAGAGGACGATGATGGGGAACAGTTCCCAGGGCACCATCGTCACACGAAACCCGACCAGAGCGCAAACGCTGACGCTGGTGATAGTGCTGACGAGAATCTCTACGATGCCCGTGAACGCAAGACCAATGCGCGAATGCACCATATCCATGCGCCGGAACAGGCGGAAGCAGTATACCGCGAACGCCGTATACGCAACGAACGAGAACAGCGACAAGATAGACAGCCGGCTCCGGAGGGACGTGTTCTTCTGATACTGTGCACAGTTCAGCCGCATGTCACCACCGTACGGGATCGCGTCCAGACTAACCTCTAGTGAAATCAAGTGAGGTTCTTGGGCGAGCACGATAAGTTCACCGACATTTCCGCCTGCGTCCTCCAACGCGTGCAACCACTGGAAATGGCCCTCCTTGCCGAAACACTCCTTCTCGGGAAAGAAATACGTGAGGACTAGAAACATTGCGCCGTCAAACTGGTTCGCCGTGGGATCTCGTAACTCGCGTCCGGCCAAAACCATGTCCGGTGTGATCGGTACCCCCGAGATAGTGACGTTCTGCGACAGGTTGAGAGTGTCCAAAACGTTGCCGTCTGCTATGAGCGCCTGCTCGTCGTACGACCAGAACGCAGATGGACTGAGCGAGAAGCAGGTGCGTTGACGAGTGTGCAGGCATGGAATGCCGCGCGCGGCCAAAGCCTCTGTAATGCGCCGCTCGAGTTTCAACGTTGCGAGCAGAGTGCTCTTATCAAGGGCTCCAAAGCCTTCTTCAGGGGACACACTGCCGACCAACACACGCTCTTCACGTAGGATGCTTGCCATGCCGCACCTCGCACGAGCAACGGAGTCAGCCGTGACGCGGAGGGCGGAATCGCCATCCCAGAGGTGACGGAGATCGTGTTGCACGAAGTAACTAGAGATGTCGTCCGGTGTTAAGAAGGAGTCGAGTACGCGCAGGGTGAAGTCGGCAAAGTATTGGGTCTGGGAAGAGTAGTAGATAGCGATGGCGGGAAAGAGGAGGGAGGTGATCACGACAGAGGAGACGAGGATGAGCCGTATTTGATGCGTTGCGCAATGTCTAGAGATCCCGAAAGTACCAATGAGCGACGAACAAGAGAGAGGTATGTGGCATACGCACATGCCGAAGCGGTAGAAGAACTGTGTCCCAAAGAGCCGGGTCCGCTGCAGCATGCGCTCCATGGGAGAGTACATTGCAGTCTGTGTTCGAGAGCTATTTAACTTTCGCTGGGATCCAAGATAGTACTTCTGGCGTGTCCTCACGCCGCCAAAGAACATGAAACCTAGCAAAGGATCAGAGATGGTCAGCGAGAGGCTCGTTGCGGATGACAAGACCCTTCATCCGTGCGAGCGGACTAGATGAGGACTAGCAGCAGCGGTACTCACAATATGGCCTAAACGTTAGTCTCTCGCAAAGAACTATGCAAACCAAAGATACAAGACACGAAACCAACCAAAGTCCATGACAGAGTGTAAGATGTCCAGGTGACCGCAGCTCGCAAGGAGCGAAAGCCTCCGCCGAACGCGCTTCATGGCCCTGCTTCACGGGACGCGCGGATGTAGGTAGACGCCAGGAACAGCGATCTCGGAGCGCCCGTACCGTCGGACGGCTGGCTTTGGCAGGAACAGTTTCCTTTCGCCCATCATTGCTTGGTAGCATCTGCAGCTCTCCTGCTGCTACAATATATGGGAATATCTCAGTATACAACACACATGAATATGCACGACAGAGCGGCACATGAGCGAGCAGCGGACGCGCGTTTGGTCGCGTCCCGGCATCCTCCGCGCCCCATAAGCTCGCCTAGACGCCCAGTAATTGTAGCGTCACCTCCAGTCGTCGACCTTTCACCGCGACGCCAACCACCTCGGCATGCATACCCTCCACCACGTCTCCAGAGCCGCGCTCAGGGCATCATCGAGCAGACGATGTGAGTTAACACATGACTACACGGACGTCGTACTGACGAACACGGGCAGGGATGCAGACGACCGCGGCGCGAAACGCGATCACCAAGTTCGCGATGCCGGCCATGTCGCCCACCATGACTGAGGGCGGCATTGCGTCGTGGAAAAAGAAGGAGGGCGAGTCCTTCGCCGCTGGAGATGTTCTGCTTGAGATTGTGCGTATCTTGCTTGTGCGCACGTGTTGGTAAAGGCTAACTCACCACTTTTGCTTTGTAGGAGACGGACAAGGCGACTATCGACGTCGAAGCGCAGGATGACGGTATCGTTGGGAAGATATTGGTATGTGGCTTTTGAACCTCATGATGGCCCGCCAGCTCATACGTCCTCGCGTCCAGGCTCCTGACGGGACTAAGAACATCCCCGTGGGCAACACCATCGCGCTCCTCGCCGAAGAAGGAGATGACATCTCCAACCTCGAGGTCCCCACAGATGAGCCCGCTCCCTCTCAGCCCCCTTCCCAGCCCAAGTCCACACCACCACCTCCTCCTTCTGCCTCCTCTTCCTCCGCGCAGCCCTCCGCGGCAGAAGCCAAGAAGTCCCCGCCTGCCCCTCCATCCGAGTCGCACATCCCCAAGACTTCGCGCCCTCTCTTCCCCTCCGTCCTGCGCCTGATTCAGGAGCACCATATTCCGCCGGAGGAGATCGAGCAGATCCGCGGGACGGGTGTGCGCGGGATGCTCACCAAGGGCGACGTGCTCACGCACCTCGGCCTCGCGTCTGCACCGACGGGCACGTATCACGAGACGCCAGCACCTGACGTGAAGACGGACAAGACGACGGGCGCGCAGACCGAGAATAAGGCAGCGGAGGCGCCTTTAGACGGTGCTGCTATCAGGAGGTTGATTGTAAGCAACATGCTCGAGGCGTCGATCAAGGCGCAGGCCGCTGCAGGTAAGTCCCTCCCCGGGAGTTCTGGTGTGAGGTCCGCAATTGCTGATGCGTCTTACAGTGCCGAAGGTGGAAGCGGATTTCGACTCTATCATCGCGGATTACCTTCCTTCCGCTAAGACCTCGCCCGCGACACCTGCTCCGGTTGCTCCTTCGAAGCCCAAGAGCGGTTCCGACTTCATAGACGGCTTGATTTAGTGTATTCTCGGATCGTGTTTATAGACCTCTCTCTGTCGTTACTCAGTTCGTTGATCTGGCATTCGGTGGACTGCAGCAAGAATACAAGAAGAGCTATGGATACATGAAACATACTGACGACGGATGCACGAACCCTGGTCTATATCCATGGAACCACGAATCCAAAATATTAACGTCACTCATCCAGCGGAAGACACTAGAGGACCGTCAGTCTCAGGGTCTCTGTGAGCGAAGTAGATGATACTCACCCAAAATTCAATGAATGCTTGAGAGCGTCGCCCTGGCCGTCGCGGAGCGGGCATCATGAATTGCAGGCTGAGCAACCCTTCGTCATCAATGCGCAGAGAGGCCTTCAGCGAGCTCTGCAGCGCCCGCAATGCCCGTGTAATGTGCGAGAACTTGTACCTGTACGAAGGCACCATGCATCAGTACCTTCCCTTCATCCTCGAACTGGGTCGCTCCTTCTGTCCACCAGCTGGTCTAGCAGGACAACAGACCAAACGGGTGCTCACCGGGCGAGAGTACTCACGTGAAAGCGACCGGATGCGCGCACTCGCACGTCTCGAGCACCTCCCGGTCGTTGGGGTAGTCCATCTCCGTGCTTCCGAACTGCCCGACCGCCTTCAGTCGGAAGCATGGCGGCGCGGATGAACGTGCAGCGCGTCCGGGAGGCGGTGGGGGGTTGCCGATGATGGTGAGCTTTTCGGTGGAGGGATCGATCTCGGACAGCGCATCGCGAAGCCAGGAAGACTTACATGTGAGGGTGTGATTAGTGAATGAGCGAAGGTGTCCAAGAGAAGGGGAGGTACCTTCAAGATAATCTTGAGGACGCTGCAACGGATGGTGTGTTAGCGGCATCGCGCACAAATCTCGGGGACATACACTGCATCCGAGTCGAACGCGAGCTCTAACCGCGGCTCGGGATCCCAAGTCGTGATCTCGCACGTCGCCGTCGGTCCGCCCGACTCTTCCGCGCTGCATCGTGCTCCGCGATCAGTGGCGTGTACTTAACAGTGATTGGAACCTGCGAATCGCACTCACACGAGCAGCGTGAGCGGGTGCCCCGGCCCCGCGTACGACATCCTCATGCCGGTGCCCTTCCCGGGCGCGAACCACTGATCGAGCCTTGCATTCCCACTCACGTCGTCCGCGTCCGCACGTCCCTTACCCTTTCCGCCCGCCCGCCCGCTTCCCCTGCCGCCGTCCGAATCATCTCCGTCCGCCTGCGACTTTTTCTTCTTCTGCGATGTGCCCGGGGCAAGGCCCGCAGTGCCGAAGATGTTGAGACAGTCCATGAGCGTGCCGAGCGGTATCTCGAATGCGGTTGCGGTCAGCTCGTCGTCATCGTCTTCGGGCTGGGAACGCTGGGACGGGCGTGCGGCGTCTGGGTTGTAGACAAATTCGTCGAATACGTGGCTGAAGACGAAAGCGGTTGCTGTGGGGCGAAGCGTGGCTCAGCATCACATCTGGTCAAGCACACAGGATCAATACGGAGATCGGTTGTGCTGTAGTATGGTGCCCACAGAGGAGGCGAATTCGCCCCACAAACGGCGCGAAGTAGTGCGTGGCTATACACAGTGAGTTGCACATGATATCCACATACTGTCCCTTCATTCACGAAGAACCCAGCGGAGCGCCTTCTCCCGTCTCTCGTGGCTTCGAAGACTCATGTTGTGTTCACGTCTGTGAACTCCTCGGACGCCCACGAACGCTGTTTATATGTCACCAACGTCCGGGATCCACTATTGAGTCTGACAGGGATACCGAGATGTCATGGACGGCACAGAGCCGTGCCGAGCTGTTCATCTCAGGCTACCGCAGGCCACGGTATGTTATCCCTGGGAGGCAGCGGACCTACGTTGGACAGCACAGCAGGTGTGGTCACGATCTGTCGTATTACGCCACAGCTGCGGGTGGATGGAAGACGTATTGTGTCTCGAGGCCACACGTTGTTCGTCATTGTGCCGTGATATTGTACGCCATATCCCACCTACCTGGAAGCCGTTGCGAGACAAGCTGAGAATTCACCGATCATCCATAAGTCGCGCGCGGGTATGACATGTACGCTGATGTTTTACGTCTCAGAAGGGGCTAGACCGTACCTATGCGCAGCCCATTGCCTGGGCACACGTACAGGGCCGGCCATCTCCCTGGAGATCCTCACGTTATTTGGGCGACGGCTAGAACGAGAAGCAGAGCGGCACGGCAGTAGCACACGGTCTCTAGATAATGGACCCGCAGCTGTTGGACTGCAGCCCGGGCATTCCAAAGACGGAGATCTTGTATGATCTATTGGAGATTGGACAGTGAGAGCGATGCTCACCTGTAAGACATCTGGCCTCCTCGACGGTGACGGTGAAGCCATCGGGGGTTATAGATACGCTCGCGCGCTAGGGGGCGAGAACGTCGCAGGGTGATCAGCACACCCCAGAAGATAAGGCGAGAGGTGGGAGTTATGATAGAAGAGCTTACGTTTGCAAAGTTGACGCCTCTGAGAAGGGCAGCGAAGTACCTGAAGTCGTGCACGGATGCGGTGAGTACCTGGAAGAGGGATTGGTTAGAGATCGCCTGCTGCTGAATTGGCCACGCGCGCGGAGAAGGAGACGCACTCTGGGCTGGTCCTCTGACATGGTATCTAGGGTTCTGCTAGAGTTCTGGGGTGCAGGGTGTCCCTCCACCGCTACGCGGTTATAGCGAGCTATCTGGCCCGCTCTTGCGAGAACCGGACAGGTGGACCACGCACGGCGTATCTCGTCTGGAAGATGAGGCCGCTGGAGTGAGCCGTGTTCTCGAGCTGCCTGTATGCTGGTGAACAGGCAAGGGGTGCCGGTGAACCCTCGGACGCAGTCAGAGGCAGGAAGAAGACGAGCGTGAGAAGGCCGAACGCGTGCAGAGCTGGTGTGGGGGACTCGGGACGCGTGCAGCCACAGCCCAGGGACGCGCCGGGGCGTCACACAAAGTACGGGAAGCGTGACTATGTGTGCGCGGTGTGACGTGACGCGCAAGATGAGGTCAAGTCTAGGCCCGGGACGCGACTGCACTCGCCTTTCCCGCTCAGCGCAGCTTCCCAGCCCACCATCTCTTCTCTCCCTCCCTCCACCACTACCACCACCTTCACCGTCATGGCCACCCCAACATCAGCCCAGCAGTGGACTTCAGACGCAAACGAGGCCCTCACCCTCTCTCTTGGTGAGCAAGCCCTCCAGCCGCTCCGCTTCCCAACGCGCTCATCCCCCGCCACCCAGTTCGCGCCCCAGAAGACAAAGCGTCCCTCTGGGCACGAGAGGCGTACGAGGGATTCCACCCCACATTTACCTATCCAGTAAGTCTGCTGTTTGTTTACGAACACACCCGCTACAGCGTACATGGTAGATATTCGGCGAAGAGGAGAAGATCTACGGCTACAAGGATCTGTCGATAGAGGTACGCGTCGACTATACGCGCTCAGCGGTCTTGTTACTGACTCCGCGTGTTCAGCTCAAGTTTGCCTCTGGCTCTCTCGTAGAATATCTCAATGTCAAATACTCGGAGAAACTTCCCTCATCGTCCACCGTCGACGACATCGAGGGCACGCTCTCCAAGTTTATACCCCCAGGCTACTATACCGATGAGCAGAAGTTCCTTGAGCGCGTCGAGCAAGATGCCATCAACTTCAAGCCGTTTGGTCAAAAGATCTACTCGTATACCCGGTCTGCGACCACCCTTACCAAAGGCAAGAATGTGGCTATCCCACAACTGCTCAGTCCAGAGGACGAAGAGACTGTAGACTTCGAAGTGTACCACGTGAGTGATGCTTCTTTGTCCAGAGCGGGATACGGCGTGGCTACGCAGCAGGTGGAGTTTGAGACATATCCAGCCGCTCTCTGACAGGCCCTCTTATGCTGCTGCTAGCTGTTACGGAGGAGGGCGTTCAGGCGTGAGAATGCCTCGCCCACTTGGGCGTCCTCTCATGTCGTACCTCGGCAACAATTGCTGCTCTGTCCTATCCTGGACATATGATTTGACGCATAAGGCGATCTGGCCCTCTTCGTATCAGACCCAAGCTCCGCGGCGGGCCGAGATCGTGGCGTCGAAAGAGGTGCTGACCCATCACTTTGCAGAGCACCTGGCAAACGCCTGGCTTTCGGGAGTTCCACAGGCGAATGCAATTGTTCGTCCTGCTCTACATCGAGGGCGGGTCATACATTAGCGAATCTGAAGACTCGTGGGAGTTTGTCGTGCTCTACGAGAAACGGAGGAGACGGTCGTCCCCGGATATCACCACCTACCACTTCGTCGGCTATTCGACGCTCTATCCGTTCTACTGTTTCCCGGAGCGCGTACGGCTACGCATATCGCAATTCCTCATCCTCCCGCCGTATCAACAAGATGGGCACGGCTCTGCTTTGTACACCGCTATCTATCAACACGTGCTAGGAAGCCCAAGCATCGCAGAGCTGACGGTCGAGGACCCGGCCGAGGCGTTCGAGGACTTGCGGGACAGGAACGACCTGAAGATGCTGCTCGCGAACGAAAAGTTCATGCGCGAGGGCTTCGGGCCCGAGGCTGCGTCCAACAACGGCGGAAAGGTTGCGCGCACTAAGCGAGGCAAGGCTCGCACGATGCGTGCCGGCGCGGGCAAGATGGGTCCTCCTGCTGAACGCGGCTGGCTCGAGAAGTGGCGGACTGACCTGAAGATCGCCGGGGTATGTGTCTCGCGTACAATGGTGCCTATCACAGTCTGCTCATCCCCTTCTCTTTTGCTGCTTTCCGGTGTTGCTTGGTGGTCGTCGGCGCTTTCGGTTGTGGATTGTACGCGTGCTTACAGCGGCAGTTTAACCGGCTGGTCGAGATGCTCATCTTGAAGCATATGGACCCGACGGATGAGCGAGCGCAGCGCGCATACCGACTGCAGGTCAAGGAACGGCTGTATCGCTTCAACTACGTAAGCATAGGTTCCGAATGTTCAGTGATTGCGGCTGCTGACGCTGTATGAATAGGAAATCTTGATGCAACTCGACAAGCAGGATCGGCAACAGAAGCTCGAGGAGACCTTCCAGAGCGTCGTGGCAGACTACAGGCGCATCCTGGGTCACGTCCTCTGACCGTTTGGAGCTTCGCAGGGGCGCTGCAGGGGTCTGTAGGATTATCACAGGAAGAGAGGGACTGGCTCAGCTTTGAGATCTCGACTTGGTATGATGAGGACACTGTCGCTTTTGACTGAGATTCAATATGTCGACCGGTGCATCGGGCTCGTCGCGACATTCTCGACTGTACGCGCGTGTCTGTGGATGCGGTCAGAGGTCGGCCTGTGTAGCGTGGCTCGTATGAGTAGTAGTAGTAGCTAGTAGTAGTATCTTTATGTAGCATTTTGCCTGTTCCATCGCAGAACCCTCTCGTATGGGCATTGTGAGCTGCGTGAGTGATAGGTCATCACATCGCATATGGTCGGATTTGCAGGCAAACTGCACAGATACAGGCAGACTTCACAACTATAGATGAGTATTATTCTGACATGAATCATACGGAAGCGGGACAATTCGCGCTGATCTGCACGATGATCTAGTCTGAGGGGTCCGAGATGGGTCAGCTGTTCCAGTCCTGCAGCGAACGTGAGAACGACGTACCGTCCGACCTCGCCGACTCAGAAGCCGACGAGAGGCAACCACCCCGGGAGATCCCAGTCCCTCCTGTAATCGTACCTGATCTTGTCGACGAACCGGCCGAGCACCCTCCGCAACCGCCGCTTCCTCTCCTCATGCACGCCGCGGACGGCATGCGCATACGCGGGACACCCGTGGAGATCTTTGAGCACTATGCGCAGCCGAAAGATGTGCTGGGCGCGCAGGGCGGCTCTGGCCTCGAGGCAGGCGGCGAGCGCCCGCTGAAGAATGTCTCCATCGTGGTAGTCCTCCGTGTCGTGCATGGCGATAGTCAGGTCCTCGAGATCAGGACATAAGGGGTGGCCGTTGGGCTGGGCGCAGGCCAGGGCGCTCAGGAAAGTAACGGTAGGGTGGGAACACTCGACCGCTGGTGGTCCTCCTGCTTCCAATGTGAGGACGATCGGAAAGGATAAGCGGCGGAGCAGAGGGAGGTGCGCGAGGAGTGCTGTCCAGTCGCTGACACCCATCTCGTTCCGGGGTATGTTTGTGATGACGAGCTCGACGATGGGCGAGCCACTGAAGTCGAGTACGATGCTCCGAATGCGATCCGGGGTTGAGTAGAGTGTATCATAGCGTATGGCGAAGGAGGTGTAGGGATAATCCTCGCGCTCCGGGTGACGATATCTACCGAAGCAGCGCCCGATGTCGAGATCGATATCGAGCCTGTCGATGTGATTGAGAAGGGGAAGCCCGCTCCTGTCGCGAAACAAGCAACCAGTCGGGACGGGTCCCTCTGAGTCCTCTTCGAATGCATTGAGTTGGTGCTCGACGACTGAGTGAGAAACATGTGCGTGGTCGCGGGGATGCAAAACCTGCTGAGGAACTCGGATATGTATGAGGTGGTGTCTCTCAGGTGGATCCAGCGCAGCGATGCGCTGAGAGTGACAGGAGATGGAGGCGAATATCCTGCAGACTCCTGACCATCGGAGTGAACGACGCGGAAGCAGTGATTATCGAGGAGCAGGTTACGCAGGTTCGTGCATCCGCCGAGGAACCGACAGAAATCGTCCAGTGTGACGCTCGATCCGCCGAGAGCGCGTTGCAGGGAAAGAGATGTCAACAAGGACGGTTCAATTGCCAAGGGGTTAGCAAGGGCGACATTGCGAAGCCACAATCTTTGAATGGCGGGGAATTGGTCTCGTCGCGGGACCAAGGAGAATATCTCCCGGTGAGAGTAGACGTAGCGCATGTCATTGCCAATTGGGGGGGCGGATTCGAGCCAGGAACTGTCGTATTGATAGTATTGCTCCTTGAACTCAAGGCCGATAGTTATCCGCAGCTGGGTGAGGCTTGGAAAGTCATGCTGGAGGAATTCAGACACTACTCTGGCTTGGCCTCGATCCAAAAAATCGAAGGTAAGTCTCGAGATGGAAAGCAGACGATTGGAAAGTTCCTTCAGAAAGGGTACCAAGTTGCGTGTCCGGCAGAACTCGATATGCAATGGAGCGGAGGCCGCTCGGTGTAGATAGAGCTCGAAGAGCTCGAATCGCGTGGACTTTCCGACGAAGATATCCTGCCAGAATAGCGGAGCGCCGCAAACGGTGGCACGCCAGGATCGGCAGACGTTGAAGGTACGGGACCAGGACCTCAGTTCTTTCCCGAGATGAGTGGCGCGCTCGAAGTCTAGTAGCCCGTGTTGAACGAAGGATAGGATGAGTACAAGGGTCTCCGTCGGGAGACGGTTGATCAAAGGTTGACTTTTGGGAATCGTCGACCCAGGAGCGGCGATGGGTTCAGGTTCGCTGGTAGAGATCTCCATCCCCTCCAGCATGTATTGAAGCTGTGAAACCGCTTGACGGGGAGACTTGGTCCAGAAGGGCATAGTCGACGGCTGCCCCGGTGAACTTGGGCGCATGGATAGGCGATAGTCCATAACGCTGTTAAGAGGACAGCTGTCCGTTGCGTTAAATACAGTCTACTACTGCGCATGAGTATGTGCTACCAATCTACGCTCAACTCAATGACTGACTTTGGCTGAGACACTCGATCGAGACGCGCTGCCAGCTGGCGGTTAGTGCAAGACTTGCTGCGAAATGAGCCCGCTAGTGAGTAATGCAAAGGGTCAAGGAGGGTAGAAGGGCTTACTGAAACGTTCTTAAGCTGCGTTCGCTTTATATGCACGAACGCTGCGAGACCAAATGTGCAGATGCCGAGTCGGACGCTGCTATTGCCTTGGGCTTATATACGGCCACCGGTGGCACATTGTACTCGTGGCCTTGTCTCCATTATGGTCCAGGTTGCATACTCGTGTGATGACAAAATCGATGAGCCCTATATGAGCCACCGCAAAGGGGAATTGTTGTTCGATAGTCGGCAGTCCCGTTAGTCGAGAGTCCGAGTCCCGTCGGACGACTCGAGATTCACGGTCCTACTCAAGATCATGATGCGGATTGGGTAAAGTGTAACAGTTACACGGGCGCCTACATGTCCTGTAAATACGGCCCGACGGCTTCGTTCTGAATCTCATCCTCCGAAGAATGCGACGTCTCCTCGAGCTCCTTTCGCACTCTCCAGGCTCTCCTCATGGGCGGCTGGTACTCGAGATCTTCTCAGCCTAATGGGGGGTTGTGCTATTATTGGATGCTACCGAGACCTGGTACACACTTCCACCGAGTCTGGCCTTGTACTCAACGGCGGAGGGATTCGCATGCATGCTAGCCTCCTTCAGGCGATCTTCGAGTTCTCTGAGACCAATGGGATATATACTCTCCATGATCCAGCACCGATATCTCCATAGGGTGCGCTCAAACTCATCACTGTCTCCTTCCTGATTCACCGGCCGCAATGGTTTTGCCGCTCTCGTCGTCCTTGAGGGTCAAGCCCCCAGCAAGGTTCGTGAGTTACTACGTAGCCAACTCTATCCTTGAATCAGGCTCGATCGCAATGCAGCCGCAGCCCTGCGCCTGGGCCTTTGTACAAGGGACCTGCGTCTCAGGAGAAAGCAAGCCGCTGTTCTCGTATTGCCATCCTGCTTCCTGAGCTGCTCTATACATCTCGCCCACCCATGCATCGTCTTGTACCCGCTGTACCCGCCACCCAGATGTCTGTTTCTACGCTCATTCCCAAGACCTCGTCAGCGGTCGAGAACATAGGCATGCGACTCTACCTTGTACCAAACGACCCCGAGCGCACGACACTCGTCTCCGCGAATGGTGTCGCTCACTATCAGGTCAACACCACCAAGGCCCACAGGCTGTCAGCACCGGTGCTGTCTATTCGCAGGCCTGCAGAGTCTCAGAGCGAGAGCCTTGTCGCCGAGGTTGAGTGGAAACGCTTTGGCGCGCACCCGGTTGTGCGGAGCCATATTTTCGATGGCTCGATGCAGCAGATGGAGGTGCGCGACTTCTTGTACAAACTAGGGCATCACTTCACGCCGTAAGTGGTATCATCTTATGACGACGATGAAGTGAGTGATCGACCTTCCTCCAAGGACGCGATATTTCCTGGGCGACGATAACCAGGAATACCGTTGGAAGCCATTCAAAGACATCGGGCATGTCGTGCGTGTATTGACCAGCCCCTTGTTCGATCTCCCAATATGCTCATGTTGCCTTTTCCTCAGCTCACGCACCTCGAGACAGACAGAGAGGTTGCGCGGTTCACCCAGGAGCTCGTTGCGGAAGGCTTCTTTCGCGGCGAGCGCAAGTGGTGCCTGCAGATCCAGCCGACGACGCTCGACATCGACATGATCGTGCTCACGTTCATAATCATGGAGAAGCGGCGCCGGGATCGTGTCTCCGCGGAGGCGATGAAAATTCACAATTGCGATGAGGACCCTGCGGAGGGCGGCGGGTGCGAGGCTGGCGGCGCGATGGGCTAACGCTTGTGCATGTTCATGGTGTATGTGCGTCTCCTATGGCTCTATTCTTTGGGTGTATAGTTCTCTTCCTCTCGGGTTGTTTGTCGTGGGTCGGTCTTCCTGGGTCTTACGTAGTGGTGGTTTCACATTTACAGTTTGTTGCTTGTGCGGACGAATCGACGCTTGATCTGCGTCAAGTTCGTCCGGAACCTGGGCACAAGACCATCAAGCGATGGTGCGCACCATAACCCTGATACTGATTCATGAGAGCGGGCTTTGTGTTTGTGACTAGGAGGCGTCGCTTCGCGGCCGGGGACGCTCGTTCGCATCAAGGCCGGTCACCGTGTAGCCAGGATTGGTAGACCGTCCAGTACCGAGGACAAATATCGCGACCCAGAACCGAATCATAAACTCAGTGGATTTGATATTACCGCGATCTCTGAGCACGGTCAGTCCTAAGTTAGAATCGGAAAATCTTCTCTGTCATCACAGTACGCTGGCATTAGGTTAAGTAACGATCATCATACGGCGACCGCCCGGCGGTGCGTACTAAGTCTGTTACCTCGCTCTTTGCCCCCTAAGATGACCTGTCCCTGCGTCTTCAGGCAGCTACTACTATTGTGTGCTGAACGAGCCATCGTGATGTTCTCCTCTATGATTCTTGTCGTCTTGCACGCCGCTGTACTCGTAGCAGCCAGTGTTTCTGCTACAACGAGACCGGTTATCCTCACACCTAGCGGCATGGATATCTGGGTTTTGGGAGAGGTCTTTACGGTCAGCTGGTATGTCCAATCTCAACCGTTCAGGTCTCATGCTGTGTTTACGTCGACCCACTAATTCTTCTCTCTGACTAAGGCTCAGTGCTGGATATAATCTAACCGGTCTCACCGGCACTGTCCTGTTCGGTCATGTAGATGCGCGAGGAAACCCTACGTTTTGGAAGAGTCCGAACCTTCCTGTCTCCGGAGATTCAGCATGGAATGTTGATCCCGATATCCATTCTAGATCAACCACTCGCGCAAGGATTTCCATTGACCGACGGAGAAGTCAATGTTCGTTGTCCTTTGAACCTCCGCACTGGGCCCCAGTATGTCGTCGCGTGTAAGTAGCCCATCCACTGAGAATCACAGTCTGTCTGGCGACCAACCCACGGCTTTGTTTTTTCAGTGGTGAGCAGTGACGGCCCTGACGACGATAGCAACATAAGTGCGGTTTTCCAAGTCAAAGACGATAACGATTTCGCTGGCAGCGCATCGCTGATCTATCCGGTCACGCTCTCCACCACTGGCAACGTCCCGTCCGCGACGATCACGCACACCAGCGTTGTGGGCACCATTCCTCCGCCCTCCAGTACACGGTCATCAGCAAGCACCATGACAGACACCCCGTCGTCGTCGTTATTCAGCGCTTACGCGACGACGACAGCAAAGAACGGGGGTAGCGGGATGACACCCAGCATCCCTCTTGCGGCTATGGCTATGGGTCTTCTCATCTTCCCCATCACGCAGTTGTAGGCAGGGCTGAATATGTTGCTCTAGTTTGTGATGGACGTACGTGCCATGATGCGGTTTCCGTTCTCAGATCCAATCACTTCGGAGTCGTTCTCAAATATGTGGATTCAAGCCCTTGGATGATCTCCTACGGATTTTGGGAGAATATGTACATGGGCCATTCCCCAAGAGGCGATGAAAACGCTCGGAAGCCTCGAACCTCAAACCCGAGTGCCTTGTATATTGCAACCTGGTAAGAAACGTCAGAAAATGGGAAACCACGAAACAGACCGAACATACGTTACGATGGTTCGTCGTCCCCACTGCAAGGAATTCACCACTTTCGGCCGCCTACGACAACGCTCATCATGAGGACCGGAAATTCCTGGGATAGCTTGAGCAGGGTTACTCCATCAACTGACCTTTTGGCGCACAGGCTCGAGGAGCTTGCGACATATGCCCTGCCTTTGCTTGTCGGTCCGGGTCATAGCTATGCGAAGCCACCAGCCATCGTGTTTGCCCTATGCAGAGAACGGGCATCCCAGTGTAACTCAGCACACAAAGTCTCAAGCGAATGTAAAACTTGAACGGGTGGCTTACATTAGGTGTGCCAATGCACTGTGCAACGAATTGCGGGAACTCCTCTCCCATCTGAGGAGAGACCCTATCGGTACCGTGATTTCCAATGAGTCGGCTCATGAAGAATCTCACCACTGTCGCAATGTACTGTTTCCCATCGCCTGAGAGAGCGGCCATGAAGGGCGCCGCGAGCTTAGCGCGTTCGTCTTTGCTAAGTGGCGATGACAGGTGAGCCGGTCCAGGCTGTTGATTGCTTTTATAACATGCATTTAAGACGTACGGTATGGCGAGCTCCGATTGCGGCGGGAACCAGGTCATGAAACCCACCAGTTCGTCGTCTTCGGTCGCCGTCCAGAATTCGCCCCAGCAAACATGTTCACGCACCATCATGCGCGCCATATGTGCGCGGGTGGTCTCGTTGCCCTCGCATGCCACGTACATGAATGGATCTGGAGTTCAGGAATGCCGCAGGCTAGTCTCGCGCATTGACAATGATGTGCACTGGAACTCGACTTACCACCTTCCATGGCTTTCAGCAGCAGGGATACCGCTTCCTCGACCAATGCGTCTGGGAATATCAGGTCATCAGAGCCCGAGACGTACGTCGCTCGGGGCAAAAGACCATACCTGACGGCGCCAGTACGCGCTGTATGACCACAGGCGACATGTTCGGAGGGAGAGAACAACACTCGTCTGTGAAGACATACCAAGTACCCAGCTATTGAAGTATTCGTGGAGCTCGTCCGCGATACCCGTTCCAAGCAATTGCAGGCTCATCATTCCTTACCCTTACAGGAATATCTACGTTTGCCAATTTGATGCCTGGCTGAGTGAGACAACGCTCCATCTAAGCGTTACAGTTCCCGTCTAACGATGTTGCACGGGGAGACCGGAGTTCCTGCGCTCACTGTGACGGACTTGGCTTCTGGTAGAAAACGTACAGGGGCCATTCTCCATAGGGAGAAGGGAACGTCCGGGAGCCGCGTAGCTCAAAGCCGAGCGCCTGGTATATCGCGACCTATATCACATAGTCACGGTAGAGGGCATGTCAGAGTCAGCCGACATCCCGTCGAATGCGATACGCCTACATTGCGTTGATCTGTCGTCGAGCATGCAACGAAGTCGCCACGGTCCGCGATCTGCGACATTGAATGGCATTCAAGACCGAAGTTCGCTAGGCAGCAAGAAGCAGTGACCCCATGCTACTCACCTTGTGCCGCACGGCCTCAAAGAGCTTCCGACAGATACCCTGCCCTTGCTTGTCGGGCCATGTCATCGCTATGCGTAGCCACCAGCCATCATGTTTGCCCTGCGAGCAAGGTGAATGAGCCCTCGTTAGCATGAAATAGGCGACCAGAGTGAGAATACGCCAAGCTCACCTGTGGAGTGCCAATGCAATCCGCGACGAAACGAGGAAATTCCTTTCCCACCTACATGCCAAACGATCTCAATAGCGTGAGAGGTTGCCGCCATAGGCTCATTACCACCGACGCGATGTATTTCTTACTCTCGTCTGATAGAGAGGCGACAAAGGGCTCGGAAAACTTGGCACGCTCGTCTTTGCTGCGCGAAAGCCATGGATGATCAGCATTTGCGGCCATACGTTTCCACTAGATACCGTACGGAATTGCCAACTCAGAACACGGTGGGAACCATGTCATGAAACCAACGAGTTCGTCGCCTTCAGTCGCCATTCAGAATTCGCCCCACCTGACATGATCACGGACCATCATACGCGCCATGTGGTGGCGGATGGTCGTGTTGCCTTCGCACGCAGCGTACATGAACTTATCTGGAGTCTAGTTTGAGCGCACCAGGAGGTCTCGATATTACACAGAGGACCCACCACTCTCCATAGCTTTGAGCAGCAATGAGACGCTCTCCTCGACAAGCTCATCTAAATATGTTGGCCGCGTGGGCATGAAAGTTGAGAGCAACCGTACCTGAAGGCGCAATTACGCGCTGCACATTTACGGGGGCCATATCGAGGTCAAGATGTTTTGTTTACAAGGACACCTCGGGACTGGAAGAACACCTTTAAAAACATCACCAACCAGGAGGCGCGTCATGGCGCGCCGCACGACGTATCTGCTGAACAAACTTACGATAGCCATCGTCAAGGCGAGCCGGTACTGAGAACATGCCCGATCACCTTGATGTCGGCCGAAGTGAAACACTGAACGGAACTGCATGCATGACATAGACACTGCCTTACGCGCTCCATATGAGTTCCCTGTGACTTATCATTGAGTCCGGCATTGAACGGTGAAACGTGGCAAGTGTACCCTCGAGCTCGCGGACCCCAGGTCTTTGATGCAAGATTCGCCGTTCAATCAGTCGCAGGACGATGACATAACAGCATCACTGATAGACTGGCGGCCATAACAGGTCAAGCGTTTGGGATTGCTGGAGGTCAAAATAGTCGTACAGCGCCGTTCAAAAGGATTCTCCTGGGATAACTGCCTGAGCAACGGTCTATTTCCAAAGTGCACCAAAGGTGGTAGATCGGTAGCTGACAAAGAGTAGATGAGAACCTGGACTCCTGACTTGACGTACAGCATAACATACCCAAGGTTCTCTCGTCCAGGATCATTGAACGAGCTGAGGGCAATCATCGTTTATACGTGCGCAATGATCAAAACTGGGTAAGACGCTCACATGTACCCGCGGTCGTCTGGTACGCCCAGCTTTTCCTTGAAGAAGGCGAAGAACTTCCTCGAGTACTCCTCGTTTGCCTTTGGATTGATGTTATCCAAGCTAATCTGTTCGTACATCGGATCGTTGAATCGACCTGAACAGTGCGATGCAGCAGAGAGCTTACGACAGACACAATCACCGCAGGATCAAAGGAGCCATTGAAAGTGAGCAGCTCGCTGTAGTTGTAGTGCACAGATATGTAGCTCTCCGGCTTCCCGAGCGTCTCTGCCGCGAACTGCGATCAGAGGAGTTACAGTATGAGCCACTTGCAACTCCCCGCATCAGCTGAGCCATGATCTACCTTGGAGAACTCGAGGGAGAAAGCCTTCGGGTCTGCGACACGGACGTTGGTTTTGAGCTCGACAGAGGGCATGTTGACTGAGAGGTGAGAGGGCCAAGAACTCACGAGAACGCTATAAGCACCCTATTTATCTGCTTGCGCAAGTCATGAGCTCAGACCTTTCCCGTTCTGGCCCGAAAGCAGCCGTGGTATGTCGTGACCCATTCTCACATCCTACGCAATGCAAGTCTAAACTTTGTGATATTCGTCGTCCCCCAGTACTTGTGTGACTCGTGAGACCCTCCCAATATTTATATTGCAGGCGGAGATCATGAGATCATGAGAATGGTGAGACACGAAGCGCTCGACGCTCCCACACACGGCTTTGACGTTGTCCCGGGCGTTCCTGACGCCGGACGCGTCCTGGTTGGCTTGCCCACTGACTCTCGCCATCTCGAGGGTCGACTAGTAGTCCGACTAGTGACTGGCTGTACTGAACGTTCGGTACGTGCGTCAAAAGAGGCGAATATCTCTGTAATGACGCGCATATGGTCTTTGCTGATCGCTGATAGTATATGTAGTAGCGGGTCACCACCAGCGCACGCTTCGCGACCATGGCTTTGCCCATTGAGAAGACCAGAGAGCCAGCTGGTGCTTCGGCATCTTGGGCGTACCGTCTCTTCAATCCTTACCCTATTGCATCGTCGCGTCTGGTCAGGGCTGGCCTGTTATTGTCGTCAGCAGTCCTTCTGTCGACTCTCTTGCCTATGCCATGGAGTCCTTCCGGATTCCTGAATATTGCGCTGAATGATGCAGGACTCCCAGCAGCTTTCAATGCAGATCCCAGCGAACACTGGCAGGACAACATCTGGCCTCTTCGTGAACAAACTCCCTGGGATATCTCCACCGACTTCCCCTTCCCGCGTAGTCTGGAGTATGACGTGACTGAGGGCACTTGGCTGCGCCTGGACGTCCATCCCAAGACCGGCGAAATAATCTTTGACATCCTCGGGGACATCTACTGCTTGCCTGCTGACGCGTACTCTGAGGCTCGGCTCGGCTCCGGGCTGGTTAGCAAGGCTGTCCCTGTTCTTTTGGGTGTTCCTCACGACTCGGACCCTCACTTCTCTCCTGAGGGCGACGCAGTTGTGTTCCGTAGCGACGCTGAGCTCGGTGTCGAGAACATTTGGATCAAGGAGTGGAAGGGCTGCGAAAAATCTAACGTCCGCCCGGCCCACGCCATGGCGAATGAACTGTCGTACGCTCTTGAACTCAAGGACAAGGAGGACAAACTATTAGCCAGCGGCGTTAAGGAGACCCCCGAACGCAAGAAGCGCCGACTCCTTCGAGAGGGCCGGCTTGACGGTGCGTAGACTGTTGACTCTCGCCAATTGTGACGAGTCCTGACTTCGCGAAGCCCGACGTGTAACCAATGAAACTTACAGATGGGTCTCGGATGCCCGTTTCCACCCGTCTGGCTCGAAAGTCGTCGCAACCAAATGGTACACGTCCGCCCGTAGTCTTGGTGCTGGGGAAGGGTGGGAGTACGACCTGCCGGATGTGACCGGAACCAGTACCACGATCAAGGCTGGCAGCGGCAAGCGCCTAGTAGGCCGCACCCTGCCTGTTGGCTGGCCTCCCGCGTATTATGGCGAACAGCAAGTCGGGCCTGAGCAGTTCATCTGGTGGGGGAACGATTCCCTTATCTACTCCAAGAACGTAATCGACACCAATGGAGCTTGGACATACAGCAAGGGTGCGTCTGGTATACTGGTTTATCTCACGCATCTAACACACAAGCGTGCTTGTAGACGTGCACAAGGGAATATATTCTATCATCGCGGTCAATTTGACCTCCCAGCGCACCGTCACCCTCGTCGATGCATTCCCCGGAGGCGCTAGTCGTCCCGAGCTTTCGCGTGATGGACGTACCCTTGCTTTCGTCAGGCGTGTGCGCGACAAGGAGGCCTTAGTGCTCAAGTACGCTCCGCTCCGAATCTTCAAGAGCTTACATTTCTGACATGACATACGTATCATTCATTCAGAGACCTCGAGACTGGTACCATTCGAAACATCTGGCATGGGCTCACATACGACCTTTCGGTCGTGTCGGCGCCCATGGGTACATACCCCTCTTTTGCGTTCACGCCCAAGGACGACGACATCATTATCTGGGCCGCGGGTCAGTTCCATCTTGTGCCGTTGTCTACAAACGAGCTCGGGGAGCGTGTCCTTGCCGGCGAACCCAAGGTCATCCCGTTCACCGCTCACATCGAGAAGCGACTCGCCGAGACGCGCACTGCCAAGACCGATATCCGAGAGGTTGAGACTGCCGACATGCAGCGAGTTTACGCCTTCCATGAGCTTCGCGTCGACGAGTCTGGCGAAAAAGCCGTCTTCCAGGCTGCCGGTTTCACTTACGCCCAACAGGTCGGGGAGAATGTGGGCGCTCAGCGTGTTCCTGCGCTCCACCCTACCGCGCCGTACTACTCGCCGTCATTCGTCCCTGGTACTAGCGACCTCGTCATTCACGCCCGCTGGTCTGACGTCAACTTCACGACTCTCGAGGTGGCCAACCTGACATCCGGCAAGGCATACGAGCTAACTGGCCTCCCCTATGGGCGGTACTACTCGCCCGTACTGTGCTCTTGCTCAGGGCGGGACCGTAAGATTGCTTTTGTGAGGACGGGAGGTGACTACCTCACTGGCGAGATCGTCGCAACGGCCCACTCTGGCCTCTACCTCGGCGAGCTCACCCTTCCCTCCGGTTCTGAGGCGACGAAGACGTCTACGATCGCGGTGAAGAACATCCAACTCATTCCCTCCGAGATTGACACCGACGACATGCTGCACACTCAACTGCGCTTCTTCGAAAAGAATAAGAAACTGCTCGTACAAGAACCTCGACGAGCCTTCGTCATCGATATAGCCGCGGGCCCTGACGAGTTCGGCGACTTCACGTATGAGACGCTAGCGACAGGCTTGACATCGGACGAGTTGGTGATTCCTATCCCAAGCCCATCGTTCAAGAGCAAAACGCCTGCTGCGGTTGTAGATTTCTTCCATGTCTACTATGTCCCTGCAGCCAAGCCTGACGATCCGATATGGAGCAAGCCTGCAAATGCGACCAGGGGTTTGACCAGGTTGAGTGCCAACGGCGGCCATTCCATCACCTGGAGTGGGGATGGTTCGAAGCTCTTCTGGTTCCTCGGTATGCAGCACATCCTCTCTCATTCAAGAAGGCTTGCTGATCGCTATGCGATAAAGGTCCTTGGCTCCACTACGTCGAGGTCAGTAAGCTCGACGTATGCACCAAGGAAGCCCTGCGGGACACCACCACCTTTGGCATCGAGTGCACGAAGAAGCATCCTAAATTCCAGGAGATTGTGGTGGAGTACCCCAGCGATGTCTCCCGTCTCAAGGTGGAGGCTGCTACATTCGCCGCTGAAAAGTTTGGCGAAGAGGCTCGCGAGAATGCCAGCTTTTTCGTCATCGCGAATGCCACGCTGGTGACGATGGAGACCGGCGACCTCAAAGCGGACATCCTACGCGATGCTGTCCTTGTCACACGCAATGGCGAGATCGAGGCTATTGTCGGCGTCCACGATGCCGTCATCCCGTACGGCGCTACTGTGCTCGACGTCGAAGGAGGTTTGTCTGTCTTGGCAAGAGTGGAGTTCTCTCGTGCTGATTACTGATACACTGGCAGGATATGTCGTGCCCGGGTTCATCGATGTTCATGCGCACTGGAACGGCTTCGACACCACGCACCCTGCTAGGTCGTGGGAGATGGAGACGTTCCTGGCATATGGCGTGACGACTCTGCACAAGTAAGCGTTCCCGAGATGCGCTCCCGTCCTTGACTCTTCATTCATTGCGATCACAGTCCAAGTGCAGACACGGTGCTCGCATTCTCAGAGCGCTTCCGGCTTGAACGCGGTCAGCTCGTCGGGCCCCGTATCTTCCAGACCGGAACAATCATCTACGGAGCTGGCGCCTCGAGCTACCACGCTGATATCGTTGATATGGAAGAGGCGAAATCTGCGTTAATCAGGATCAAAGTCGAAGGCGGTCCGTCAAGTTTCTCGTACAAGAACTACAACTTGCCCTCTCGGTATGTATGCTACAGGAGTTGTTCGACTTCCTCATGTCGCTGATGCTAGTTCCAGAGCATCTCGTCAGAGGCTTCTTCTCGCTGCCCGCAATCTATCGATGCTCTGTGTTCCCGAGGGGGTACGTTATCCCGAAGTTTGTGTTCTCAGGCCAATGCTTACCGTTTTATAGGGCATGAACTATGATTGGGATCAGACTTACATCGTAGACGGTCTGTACAACGTAGTGCATATGCGAGGCTCCCAGGTACTCAACTACTGTTTGCAGGCATGACTACCATCGAGCATGCGTTGCCCATTCCCGTGCTCTACGACGACATTCTCACGCTGTATGCGTTGAGTGGCACCGGATCGACACCCACCCACATCGTCAATTACGGAGGTGTGATGGGCGAACAATATATCTGGGCCAACGAAGACATCCCCGACAATACCAAGTACGCCAACGTGGTGTTCACATCATCACGTCGCTGATTGGACCTGTTCGGTTGTAGGCTTCGCCGCTTCGGGCGTCACGATATCCTTGAAGGCCTCAGCGAGTCCACAGCGCGGCCTAAGAATTGTCAGTATTTGCACAGTCATTCAGACGCGCGAGACTTACTGTTCACAATAGCCTACCAAGTCTTCAACACTTCCATCTCGACCGCGAAGATGGTCCAGAAAGGTCTGAAGGCACACATCGGCGCCCACGGAGAACCTCCGATTGGTGTCAACTACCATGCGGAGATGTTCTTCACTAAGGCTGGCGGGCTGAAAAACTACGAAGTCCTCCGGGCTGCGACATCCGATGCTGCAATCACCCTCGGAATCTTCGACTCGGTGGGCTCGCTCACCCCGGGCAAACTGGCCGATCTCGTCGTCTATCCCCCCGGTGTCGACCTCTTGGAGGGCGACATCAGCGGTACGAGAGACATCCGCTTCGTTGTCAGAGGCGGTCGCGTGTGGGATGCCACGACGATGACTGAGGTGTGGCCTGTCACTGGCCGACGCGAGCCACTTCCACCGTTGAACGCGGAGTAATTGCTTCTGCGCGTTGTATACCCTTTGACTGCGATTTCTTGGAGGAACATAACATGTACCCTACTGTTATATTCACCACGGATACACGTGTGATTGTGTTTCGCTACACAGCACTAGTGCTCCGATAACAACAGAATATATATGAGGCGGGGTGTGCCAGGTGTGGCGAACGATTATAGAGACCTTCCTAAATCGGACGAGTCAGCACTACTCCTGGAGCCATCAAATTTCTCACGACCGGGGCTAACGAACGGCGGTGGATATTATGCAATCGCATCGAGTTATATACTTCTCTGCTCTGCTTCAGTTTGTGCCTGCTCACCGCAGCAGCTTGTGAGACCGCTCGCGCCTGATCGGCACCATCAGGAGGCCGGGTGAGCTATCGGGAGTCGGAGACCGAAAGCTCATAGGTTCATGGGAGCCGCGAACTCAACTCTGTCTTCTGGCTAGATTCATTGCTATCCCCCTGATCACTTCAACCACCTACGCCTATCACCCACAAGAAACATGAACATGGCCTCGCCACAGTCACCTGGCACGACGCTCAGGCACTGCAAATGGTGCGGCAAAACGGAACGGCCCTCGCAAAAACTCAAGAAATGCGCGGCCTGCGGATATGTTCTCTACTGCTCCAAGCAGTGTCAGCGTGACGGATGGCTAGAGCATAAGTGAGTACCCTCTCACGGTCAACGAGGACTTTTTTCCCCCTTAACATCACCTTTTGCAGAGAAGCGTGCCGCTACATGAGAGAATCAGCCGAGCGGGCGAGTCCTCACTACGACGTCGAGGTTCGTCCATACGGCTTCACCAGCGCCGTTGCATTCTCCAAAGCCCTAAGCGACTGGACCGAAGCCCACTCGCTTGCTCTCCAACTGTGCTCGCAGGCCTACGTTCTCCAGCTCGGCGGTGTCAACTTCGTGAAGGTCCCGTGCAAGTACATGCTGGTCTCCCGGCTGGTGTGCCGTACGAAGCCGGAACAACGCACAACGGAACGCAACCCGGCCACCACGTTCGTTATTCGCTCACAGGCGCTCACCGAGATCGAGGAGTGGACGCGGGCGAGTCCCCTCAACGCTCAATTTTGGGACGGAACCGCAGGGGAGCGCGAGCAGGTCGCCGTGCGCGTGAAGGAGCAATACGGGAACGCGTACGCGTGTCTCATGCCGATGTTGTTTAATTGCGATGGGGTGTCCATGAGCACCTCGCTAAATCTCCCCGTGCTGCATATTCGCAAGCGATTTCCGCTCGACAGTGCGTCCATGGACATGCTCAAGGATGTGATCACTCTTTGCATCCGGAGTATCGATCAAGGCTTTCCTCTGCGATGTCCCGATGGTAGCCCTTCGCCTATACCGGTACCAGGGCACTTCTCTCGTAGAGGTGGGAAGTGGGTCTGGGAGCCGTTTTTCGCCGATTGGGACGATTATTCCCCGACCAGCGTGGAGTACCCTGCTCTGCACCAAGCGATTGCGGCCCTCAAGACTGGAATGTCTCCGAAGCACTTGCTTGCCGCTTTTCTCTCGCTCCAGTTCTGACTCAGCATACTCGGTGAGAACTCTGTCCAGTTTAATAGCAGTCATACTCATCTATGCGTGTGATGAGGTAGGGGTTTCACTGGGTCTCGACGTTTCCCGTTTCCGTTCCTCTCTGGCCCGACATGTCCCACATTCGAACATTTTGAAAGGGAAACGTGTTGAATAACTTATTGTTAACGTCATAACATGAGTAAGCATTTATCCTTACTGACATGAACCGTGATATTGACAGATGTCATAACCGAGTTGTAGTTGCATCGGCCGTCACTACGATGTACCATCTCGCGCTGTAGAGTATTCAGTTGTAGCCTGTATGCGCATAGCACGAGGATATGCCTTTCGATGTATCGCTGAAAAGCCCCAAGTTGTAGACATTCGAGCATTTACATTTTTCCAAGACAGTTCGACTTTATACATCGTGCGTAACATCATTTCGAGTGGTTGGAATCAGAATGCCCTACTCCTCTGCCCTTCAGGTCGAAGTCAACACGATCTCCTTTACAACGAACATCGCCTCCTGGCCAGCTGCACCCGAGAAGTGCAGCTTGAATTGCACGGGATTGCCATCGCCATCCTTGGCTTCGTACACAGTGTCGTCCATGAAGGAACTTCCGTCCGGGTTGGCACTTTCATAGCCGTACACGCCGCGGCTGCCGGGCACGATGCTGGCCTTCAGGGACCCTGCCGCCGGGTTGGTCCAGCCCTGGTGCCCCGCAGTATCAGCTGTCTGCCAATGCAGTAACCAACGTATATGCTGAACCCACCACAGCGAAGTCGTAATGGACGGATTCGTTCAGGATGACACGGAAAGCCGTGCCGCCAGCGACCCCAGTGAGGATGCTGCCGTCGTCGTTGCAGCAAGAGAAGACCATCTGCGTGAACGGATCGACGTCCTTCGGGGAGTCCCAGTAGCGGCCAGAATTGAAGTAACTGTCGAGCAGTTGAATCTTGAATTGCGTCTCGTTCTTCAGGGTGCATTGGAGCCAACGCCACTTATCCTTGAGACCGGGAGGCGGCGGGGGAGTACTCGCGGCGACAAGCTGCAAGGAAGGACGGTGAGTTGTGTCTCTGTAATGTGCTGAGCATGATCATTGAATACCCACGATGCCGGTCTGCTTGCCGATCTCAAGGGCAAGCACGGAAACATTGGTGATGACGGTGAAAGGCATTTAGTCTTTGGGAGTAGACGTTGCTCTGACTGGATCGACTCGATGAGACTGCAGAGGCGAGCATCGAGAGTTCCGTCTTATAAACCGCGGGGTGAAAGGCATACGCCTCTTCAGAATGGCTAGGACTTGCTGAGCTGACGTCTCTGGCAAGATGCAACGCGTTCAAGTGTTCAAAGGCAAGCCACTTCGGGTCCACACGGTAAAGTTCAGGGCGCATCTACCGTTCCGCTGCCCTCGCAACTCAGTGGCTCTGGACCCCTCTCACCGCTGAGCAACCTTGCTTCTCTATCATATCGGCGAGACTTCCCATCATCCTGGGGCGCCGTCACCTTGCTCCGAGACTTCTCTTCACCATAGGGCAGCGCTATCTCGGGCCTGCAGATGCAGTGAAGTCATAGGTGGTGGGGTCCCTATTGACCTGTCGAGGAACCGCGCTGGCATCCGGAAGATTTGCAAGTCGTTTTCATACATGCCTTTGCATCGGTCGGTCAGTTCAAGCTGATAGCGGGTTCTCCTAGGACAGTTCAGCCCTCTCCACGATACGCTTTCATGCAAGCCATCAAGTTACAAGTACTCGAATTGCCCGCGCGCATAGGTTTGGGAATGTGTAATTGAGTCCTTGCTTGCAGCGTCTCTCCTGGATCTGTAGGTGGGAAGTCTTCTTGAAGTCGCGGGTCCGTGGCCGATCCAAAAATTTCCAAAGCAGGCAGCTCTCCTACACTCCTCATCGTTTCACTCGTTTACGGGCACAAGCTGACGATCTCCCCCGCACTGTAGAGTCCCGGTCAATTCTCACTGACGCGGTTCGTCAGGCACCGTGACATGCTGCCCTCAATTTCAGGCTTCCATGCAACCTGGTGCATATAGATCCCGAGCAGATACCTACGACGCCCATGGCTCAAAGCGCGAGAAGTGAGCGAGAACACCTCCGCCATTCGGACCTTTCAACATCGACTGTCAGCATTCACGTCACGGCCAATTGCACAGTGGCAAGTTCCATGACTTCTCGGAACAGAGAACTGCGGACGTTGACACTCTTCCAAGCTTGCAAGGAGAGAGTTCTGTAGAAGACGTGCGCCATGACTATCCTGTGCATTGTACTGCATCATCACCTCGTCACTGCCCGTTTCGCACTGGGAGAAGTCCGCGGGATGGTGTCATTCGTGGACGTTCGGTGGATATGTTGCACACATACCTGCCGGATCTCTCGTAGCGCCACCAAATCCTATGGCTCCAATGCGCCTTCTACACAGTTGTATCGGCACGCCACTGGCGCACATTCCTTTCGAGCTGCAGTGCGGCAGTCATCACTTCGCTTTAACGAAATGGCATCCATTCCCTGGTAAACGCACCATGCTGGGGTCTCCTCTCTCAGGTGTCAGTGCCAGTCCTATCTTCTACGATACTGCCAAGGTATAAAGAGTGGCACGGAACGGGTCGAAGTTCCCAGCATCGCGAACACATTTCCACCCCGATCTCATCATGTCCAACGCCGTCGTCACCACGATCTCGACTGTATTGAGTCGGACCGCCGACATCGTCAACGACGTCGCGAAGGTTTGTCTAATCCACCGCGTCCTCCTCGCAGCCCCGAGCTGTACATACTGAGCCCCGCACTGACGTGGACTCTCAGGTAGCGAGCCAGGCCGTCCCACGCCCCGATGCACAGCTCCAGGACAAATATCGCTGGCTGC
>CCBP010000028.1:144293-172631 GCA_000765035.1 Trametes cinnabarina
AACGTGCTTCGACATGAGCAGGTGCGTTCCGCGCCTCGCGCCGTATTCGTTCACACACCATACGCCAAATGCCGGAATTGCTGTCAGACTGCGCTCATACCGTACGAGACGTCCGACTGAGTGAAGCTAAGCCAGGGCCTACCGGAGCTGATGGAACCGAGTGGAATGAGAAGCGATGATGCGTTTGCGTCGTTATCAAGCTCTGGCGATAGCAGCGCTGTAGCAAAGCTCAGTGCTCACTCATCTCCCGTGGACGGTCGGGGTGAGACGAGGGTGAGATGACGAAAGCCAACATGGAACGAGCGCCCCGTACGCAACGTAACGTGTACGGTAGGCGCAAATATCTCGATCTGATTGCCATTCGCTCTCCATGCCGGAGCACCTCGCTTTCTCACATGTTCGCCGCAGCGAGCATCAGCGACCCCTGCGCTAGGCCGTAGTAGAAAGAATTTGTACGGCGGTCTCCGAGGCGTGCGACGCGACAGCTCGCGGCACCGACTCTGTCAGATCCGCTGCCCGCCACGTCGTTCTTGCTCGGACGTGGGTATGCATGTAAGGAGCAGCAGGCCCCCGCGCACCGCTGCAATGTCCCACGATTATCCCGACGTGTTCGCATCTCAGACTCCGTGCCTTCGCTGTGTCGGGGCGAAGAGACTCGGCGAGGGCACGACCGCCTTTTCTGAGCCGGGGACGATCGTTGTCATCGTCGTCGTCCCGACTCGTCCGCGACCGGGTCCGGT
Source organism: Trametes cinnabarina (assembly GCA_000765035.1). Taxonomy (NCBI): domain Eukaryota; kingdom Fungi; phylum Basidiomycota; class Agaricomycetes; order Polyporales; family Polyporaceae; genus Trametes; species Trametes cinnabarina. Next base: position 145,034 of record CCBP010000028.1, read on the forward strand.
CTTGCTTCACTTCGTCGAACCTCTGGCCAGAGAGAGTAAGCGCACCAGCCACAATTGTCACGTGTACATGCGCTACTTTGCCTTCGCACCAGATGTCACGGCGGACATCCAAGAATGTGGCGGCCAAACAAACTCGGTACACAGTCGAACGAGAACTATACCAATGTCACAAATATGCACAAGGTGTCATATCCACAACTCTGTGTTGCTCAAGGTAATATAGTACACGACCATTAAGCATACAAAGCAAACATGTGAGCTGTTTCGCTGCAATAGTCGCCACATATGGGGGACAATTTTTTTCCGAAATACATCGCATAAGCTGCTCATAGCCATGAGATAGGTTAACTCGCCGTTCGACGATATACCAGATTTGTGCAGGCACAATAGTCCGGAATGCTCGCCGTGTGTGCCCAGAAATCGTGTCCGGCTGGAAAGCTCGCGTCACGCACAATCGTGTTTGTGCATACTGTCTCGGAGAACCTCGCAGCGTAGGCTAACGGCTATAGGCGAAGTTTCTCACCCCGGGCTAGCGGAGGCTTTTTCCTTATCGCACAACGACATGGCTCGCTAGAGCTGGCCGATGTCCATCACCGTTTATGGCAAGACCAGAGTGGTGAGTACTGAGTGCTTAGCTTAGAACGTGGTCCCAGGCTGCACTAAAGTAGTACTTGCTCATCATATTTTGTTTGCTCCTTCCCGATGCAGCAAAGTTGGGAGTCGCATGGTGACATGTACTCAAAGACGTAGAGCTGATTGCATTTGCATGATGTACACCGGAAATCCGCGGCAAGATAAATGTTTCATCAGGTGAGAACCCTGAGAGGTAAGCATTCATTCCAGTGAATCAGCCGTCGCGTCAGTGTGATGATATTACCGCATAGCTGATACCCACCGCAGGTTGTGCCATACAAGTTTCGAAATTCAATATTTGAGCGGCGCGTACCCAGGACGATGAGCCTGACATTTTCGATGCGCGGCGCATCCTCGGGGCTATCCACTTTGCTCTCTCGTCCTGGTGGATAGATTCAGGCTTTGACAGGAACCGATACGCGGACAATTGCGGCGGTCCTGCCACACAGGCCCGAATCCGCCGTTCTTTTCCCAAGTATGCGTTTATGGCCATCCGACGAGGATCTTCGCTGGTCGATCCTAATCCGGCGATTCAACGAGAGTTGGATCTTCGTCGGAATACCAGACGTGTTTCGTTCTGCCTCACAGAAGGACATACGGAAATGAAGGTACGCTGCAGACTGAATTGAGCTAGCTTCGCGGGAGGCAGTGGGGTTCGTAGCCTCTATGAGACCTGACTTGCCCTACGATCAGGCCGTGCTCGAATGCCCGGAGTGCGCGGGAGTATGGGTGTCAGCGGAGATGTAGCGGTTACGTACAGGCACGTTCGTCTTACTACCCGAGTACGTCCCGGTTCTCTGCTCTCAAAGACGTCTCGAAGTGATAGTTCCGCAGGTTGACGAGTGATAGTTCTGCAAGTTGACGTTACCTCCTTCTCCTGGCTCAGATGTTGTGTCCGAACTGAAGAATGTCAACGTGATTAAGCTGTCGCACCCGAGCGAGCGATAGTCTCAAGGTTCATAATCGCCTCTTCGTGGACTTGCAGACCTTGAGTTCCTGTTCTCCGGATACGGGTAAGCTCGAAGGAGGGAGCAAGTCAAACCTCACTGCAGTGCGTCTCCCACTTGACCATACTCAAATTAAAAAGGACAACCAATCGGTTCGATCCCTTGATACGACGCACAGTAGCCCAATCTCCAGCCAAAGTATAGAGACGAACCCTCAGGCATATCGGATGCACTGTAGACAGTCCCGTGGATTATCTTTCACCCCCGCAAATACCGGAGAAATCGATTGCCGTTGCGAAGTCTTTCGTAGCCCGCTTAATGTGGCACCTCCACCACGCCCAAGGAGTGGTCAAACCAGAGCTCGTATCGTTACTTCCACTTTTTGCTGCTTCTAACGAGGGCCGCTGAATGCTCGCTAAACATAGGTGGTCCGCGCGTGACACCCCACAGCCCAAAGAGGCAGATCGATACAACGCTACGGGTTCGGTGTGCGTCAACGCCTCGAGGTTGCGCTTCTGGAGCTGGCAAGGTCGGTGTAGATGCCATGGATGGTGCGCTGGCAGCGGTCCTGCACGGAGATGGACCCGAAGACCGGGGCGTCATGGCGTCGACATACGGGATATACCAACGTTCGCTTGGCGAAAATCCCGCTGTGTAGGCTCCACCTTCTGGGAAACACACCGTGTGAGCGTCAGAAAGCGCTAACTCAGACAATGTGCTGGTATTGGCGGAACTTTCGAGCTCTTGGGCCCCGCGCCGTCTATCTCAGCAATGAGCCGCAAGCTAGGCACGCACGGGTATATCTCAGGACTGTAGACCCAAAGCTGCCAGGGTCGCCGTTATCAGGTCTCGGAGAGCAACCACACGGTCAGCTTTTACATAAGTGGCATATTTTGACGTCCGCTAATCGGTTTTGAATGTCTGCGTGGTGAACTTGGCCAACGGCGATGCTTTTGCAGACCTGCCGACATGCCAAGTCCCGCAGCTTGACTTCCCAGACTCTTACTATGCGTCCCTTTCAATAACAACAAGTGATGAACTTGAATTACAATCCTTTGGATCTTGGGCCAAGAAGGCCCTCGAACACTGCTGGTTTACGTTATCCCGCTGTCCCGGATTATGGCAAAACTGCTTGGGCGAGCGAATTTTGCGATGCGCCTTGCAAGAGGTGTCATAAAACACCTCGACCAGGTGAGCATCCTCTAAGGCCTCGGGCATTCCTCTTAGCACGAAACCGGTCTGAGTTACTCCGACCCAGCAGATTGCTCGTCTCGGAGTCGATGGAATCCTCTGCTCAGCTCGAGTTCGGGGTACATCGACAAACCGTTCTCAGTCCGACTCAGTTGCACTAAGACTCATGCGGTAGGATCATGGCAGCTTTCGGCGCCATCGTGTACTGACGGACGTTACCACGTTCATCTCCGTGGGTCCTCGAGCGGCCGCGTTCGAATTTTAGATCGCGATCGATTTGCCACTCGCTCTCGCCGAAAGCATCCTTACGTCTCCAGTACGTGTGAGAAGCGCAAATTGGCTGTCCATCGCTCACCTTCTCCTGAACCGTTCGAATGCGAGGAATCACTGAGGAATCGCAGCTTGACAATCAATGGTCGCAGCGCCTGCTCTCGGTGGTCGTGTGATGCCTCCAAGGGCGTACCCCGCACAGCTACGGACATCTTGGACACAGAACACGCACAGAAACTTAGGTGCTTCCCGATGCTTCCCCCAAATCCCGTCCACGCCATTCTTCGACTGGCTGTTAGCTGCGCTCCTGCTCTTCGTGGACTCGGGTTTTGCATGGTCACCTGAGCGTCCAGAGCGACATCCGGCCTCACGCGCTGCTGAGTTCATGCATTGATCCCTTCTCCGAACGCCAGTCCCGCGCTTCTCGCCTTCTGTCCACGTACGCAGTCACCTTGGCCTTCGGGGACTGTCGACACGCGGGGCGATTATCGATTGTCTGAGGTGCGTGGTTTGCGCTAGAATGAAATCAACATGCATCCCTCGCGACGACCCCGGACATCCTTGAATCCTCCCGCCTCCCAAGGAGCAAACTGCGTCGCATGCGCTATTTCAAGTTGCAACAGCAGCTGCTGTAGTATTCAACAGCGTGCACGCATAATGTCGCTGGCCAGCTGGAGCGCCGTGGCCATTCGAGTCGGTCTATTTTCAATCTGGATGCACCTCCCGTCGGCCAACTTACGGTGCGTACTCAAGGACTACTGAGTTGAAGTCAGCGACTCCGATTCCCGCGTGTATGACAGCAGCCTATGGCGGTACTGACTGCTACTACGCAATAGATAGTACCGCCAACTGGAACGGTCAATGTGACCGGCGCCCAGTAGTGAACCATGGCCAGACCAGCAAACCTGTGTTTGCGAGAATTTTCTGCATTCGATAGTTATCCCCGTCTGGGGTTACGATTGATGTCACTCTGCCTTCACGCGCCATGTCGACTAGCAAATGGAAGGGGGAGGGGGGAACCCGCTGTAATCATCGACGCTCAACCAGTAGGATCCGAGCAAATGTACAGATCCGCTCCATGATACAAACAGGCCTGACTTCTCCACGGGTCGGTGGCGTAGTTGGTTATCGCATCTGTCTAACACACAGAAGGTCCTCAGTTCGAACCTGGGCCGACTCATTTTGCTTCTACAACGTTGTGGCCCTTGTCGACAGGCTTCGACTTCCAGTACCGTACAGCGCTGTATATGCCATGATTGCCCTTCGGGGATACTTAAGGCGAACTGCATTCAGCACAGGCAATTGCAATCGCGACGTCTGCATCCACTTCTCGCCGTCGCGCCTTGATGGTATATAGAGAGGGTGCTGAGTCTACACAGCCCAGAAACAATGCGGCATAGAGAAGGATATTACTGCTCGCATATCTCTGTTCCGGAAGAGCATGACACTCACCGCCGTGTGATTAGCAGGCGGATAGGAAACGACAATGCGAGGACGTCGCGAGAATGGTCTAAACGTACTAGGTAGCGTGAACCTGACGGACCGGCATGTCATTGATAATGGAAAATTGACCGGGAGTTCCGCTGTGCGGAGACGTCAATTTGTACATACCAGTCAAGGAGGGGAGATGAGGAATTACGCCTATTGACAGAATTGGAATCAATCACAGGCGCGCGACTAAGTTGAGAGAGCCGTCAATTGGCAGATTGCCGAATAGACATTGCAACCGACGACAAGACTGTTTGCTTGATACCCACGCGCGCAGTCAGGGCACAGTACTGCTTGCGAAGCTTCACAAAAAGTCTGGAGTGAAGGCGACTCAAGACGCCGACAAGATATACTGCATATGAACGCACGTCGCCTTTCCACCGCTGGCAGCAGGGTGAGTCTTCGACAGTGACACTTGCCCTGATTGCAAACGCAGCCATAGCCACGAGAGAAGTGGCATCCGGTGCAGCGACGAAGGGAAGTCCTGTCAAGATGATATGGAACTCGGATCGCTGCTCAGCAATTGACGCATACCGAGGCCGCACCGAGTGACCTGGAAGGTGACTGCGCCATGACCTATGCGTGTATCCCCGGAGTGGCTCGCCTCTGGTCAATTGAATGTTCTGTACCATACAAGGGATAATGGCCTAGCACCCTCTAGTAGACGCTAGCCAGTTTGATGAGGCTCTCGCAGGGGTATAAAAGGTGTGCCCATCGACACTCACCGAGCATGCAATTTCACCGAGTCTACCTCGCTCTTGACACCGTCCAACAAGTTCTGGATCAAATGCCTTCCACCAACGTTACCAACGTTACTGTGCTCGCCCACGAGATCGCTAAGAAGAGTGAGGCGGTGAGTAGCCATTATTGTCGACACCACGGCGGCACGATCGACTCATGGGATCCTTCTCTTCGCAGCTTGCTGCCCAAGGTACTCCCCCGCCGCTCAATGATCTCAAAAACAAGTTTCGCTGGCTCCAGTGTACCCTGAAGAACGAGACTCAGTTTGACGTCCTGCTCACCGACACTTACTTCGAAAGTGGCCGTTACTGGGAGTGGCCGCACGGTAGTATGGGGGAGTTCGAGCAGACAATCTTCTCGTGCACCAACGACGACCACACGGTCCTCACAGGGGTCGCGGGCGGTACGGCGTTCCGCATTGTCATAGACCAGTCGATGTCCATGCACTACGACTTCGCTGTGGTGAGCGCAGCATCCAGATCCTCGGCGCCATGCATGGATAGCTGAAAGAGAGGTGCACCAGGGCTGGAGCAACCCACTGAACGATTCGCCGAGTGTCAGCATTGTTCCTGGAAGCCACGGCATTGATGGCTACAAAGCTATCAATTCGAAGGGCGGCTCGTTCACGGACGACACTGTGTACGAGGCCAAGGACGGCGACGGCCGTCCTGTGCAATTCAAGCTGCACTTTTCGAGCACACTGGCGGGTCAGGAGGTGCTGTTCGTAGTCAAGCAGATTGTGCTGGCTTAGTCTTGTGAGGCGAGAAGATGGAAGGGGCGACGGAAGTGATACGGAGAACATACGGGCGCGATGTATATGCTTGACGACAAATGTCATAGGCGTCTCGAATCGTGTTCGGGCCACCGATATATTTTGAGACCGAAAGTCACAATCTACGCGCGCGCAAGCAAGCAATATCATCCGAGTACTTCACGGCCCGAGATGCTACTACCTGATATAAGACTCCCTGATCACCGTGACGATTGAATGTCCGAGCAACTTGGTAGGTATATCAATATTGTCAACACTCACACCATGTATGAGTTTAGCAACAAGAGGCAAGAAGTTAATCAACACGACTAATCTTCAGGACGCTCCAATTTTTGCTCCAATTCAAGGCCGGTGCAAGATGGACCGGCGAGAGTGTTCGGGTAGTCTCCCCGGGCCCTAGGCTAGGCAGACTTACTGAAGCGCTCTACTGATGGGGTGGGATGGACTAGAGTTCGGCCCCCTGGGGCCACTATCAAGCCACTACTATAACCTGTGGCTGCCATCGAGACACTTCACAGGAGTGTGAACTACCACAAGCCACTCACTTTCGTGGGTCGGTGGCGTAGTTGGTTATCGCATCTGTCTAACACACAGAAGGTCCTCAGTTCGAACCTGGGCCGACTCATTTTGCTCCCTATTCGTCATCTAGAGCAAGATATTTAGTTCCATTTAGGGAGATGTAGCTTCTTCAGGTGGTTATGCCGAAGTACAAGGCTACAAGGGAGAAAGTTGCCGCTGAGCATGGTTACCAAACGCGGACTATCGGGTATAGCCGTGCACAGCATCGGCGCCGCTGCGTGTCCGTGCGGCGGAGAGTCGATCGTCGCTCCAGGGCTTACTGTACTCCTTCCGCACCATGGCCCTTGCTTCAGCTTTCAGTCCGCTACCACCACCACCGCCAGCACATTGTCGACGTTCGCCCAAGCGTTGACTGATGCAGCTTGCATCGTCCGGAGTCCGCGCCCTTAAAGGGGCGCAAGGCCACCTCTTCCCTTCGGGAGGGGGAGCAAACGCCGCCGCCAGAGCCATACACATTCCCGCATACATCCCTCGCCCATCTGCAAGCCAGACAACTTCGACAGCGCAGAAGGTCTACAAGCAGACCCGGACGATCCTCTCCCGTTTTGTCGCACACCTCACTGCCCCTGGGCTACTTCGCGCACCCGGAGATGTCGCCGCAGGAGCCCCGCGCTCGTTCCACACGCCCGCAACGCGCATGCCTAGCATCCACGATCGCATGTCCTACTCCGCTCGTACCTTCCTTGCTCGACCAGGGCCCACCCCGTTCTTGCCTCGTGCCCCCGTAGTACCGCGGAGCGTCACTCAGGTCGGTTTGGGCACTGCACGAAACTTCTCCTCAGGCCGGCCGATATTCCAGCACCTGGCGGAGAACGTACCGATTTATGCGCGGACGTTCAGCCAGGCGGACTGGAAGGTGCGCATGCAGGAGGAGCGCGAGCGTTTGAAGCTGGAGAAGGCGAAGGCGAGAGCGCAGGCGAAGGCGGTGAAGAAGGCGATTCAAGCTCCTCTTCGCCCGCTCAAGCCTGTCCAACCCGCACCTGCTTCTGTTGCAAGTACCCACGAGGAGGAGCTCGAGCACTACTTCCCTGCTTCCAACGCTTCCAAGGTGACGACCCACCTCCTTATCCCTCTCGCGCCGACTCCAACCTCCCGCTTGCCCCTGCCGGAGAACCCATCATCATCGTCTTCCCGACCGCTGCTGCCGCTTGAGCTGATCGCATCCATGCATACATCCCACACCACTCACGCACTCCGAGTGTCTACCCTCTTTGCGCGCCTCGACGCATCGCATGTATTCGATGACTCCGCCGTACACTGCGAGGCGCGCGGAGACCCAAGCGGGCTGTGCACGGTGTTGGAGGTGCGTTTCGAGGGTTGGACTGAGGCTCAGGTCAGGAGTGTCCTTGGAGAAGCCGGGACCGGGTGGTGCGTCCTCGATGAAGTCTGGCACGACCAGGATATAGCGGATGCCGCAGAGATGGACGCCGCGCTGGAAACGCTCAGCACACCTGGCTCACAGAGCGCCGTTCCGTCCAGGACGACCTCGCTCGCCAGCCTCCCAGGCTTGCACGGCAGTTGGGACTCGTCGTCAACGGCGGCGGTCGATCCCGCACGCTCGTTCATCCTGCCCACCTTGGACTTTTCCGCGTCCTTTGCAGGGCCGGCGGCGTGGTCTCCACCTCCGTCACCACTTCCTGCGCGCGCATCCGCTCCAGCTTCGGACGCGCATCTCCACGATCAGTGGTCGGAAGTGGAGGACGGATTCAGCTTGCCGGACAGCGATGACGACGTCTTCGGCTCGGACGTCGACTCGCTCGGGTCGGCGTGGTACGAGCCCTCGCTCGCGAGCAGCGTCGCATCTGTGGAGCAGAATTGGTTCGGGTTCAGCTCGCGGTTCTCGGAGAGGATGTCGGACGTGGGCGACCCTCGGGAGCACATGTTCTGAGATCGTCGATTCCATACAGTATTGAGTTCTTTTGTTGACGTCGCGATTCTTGTTATGCGCACGCTGGCTTTCGTCCAGCGGACCACTCTCGTTGTTTTCATGCTATTCTTTCATTGCATGTAAATTGTTGTCTGCCTATCGAGATGACATACATGATATGCATGACCTGCCAATATGCGATGCGTGTGCAGCATAACACAGCTTGCCACACAGTAGTCGAGAAGATTCGCATCAACATAAGCAGAAAGATCCCCACGGCGGTCATTTGGATACTCGATTATGTAGACTGGAAAGCTGAGTGCAGTCTTCCCCCGTGTGCTACTAGCGCGAGTTGCGAACGCTGAGGCGGTTGCTCCTCGGATGTAGCTGTACAGACAGTTCGAAGGCGACTGTATGCTGCTGGGCTCGAGTCATTTTTTGGATTGATGTGCGACTGAGAGATTGGCTCGGGGCCTCCTTCGAGTTGTATGAAGTAGAACCCGGTGCCGAAATTGCACCGCCGAGCTGTACAACAGGCTCAGCATCACCCTTTGAAGAAAGTAGCAATGGTTGACCAACGCTGTGGGGTGAGACGAACATGCACTACGTCTCATCCATCTCATCCTCGCGATAGATGACTTGCTTCGGAACGGCCGAGCCTCCCTTCGATCCACCACCCGACGAGCCACCCGTGGGAGCACGCCCGAGGTCGTTCTTGCGTCGAGAACCCTTTGGGGCTCCTGTCGCGTGCTCGTCGATGCCGTCTCCGACTCTGATCACGACGCTCACGGTGGACTTGCCTCGTGTTCGGTACGAGACATCCTCGTCCTCGTCATCTGGTATCAGCTCGTCCTGCACTTCGACGGTGCCCGTGGTGACCTCGGTGTGAATTTCATCTTGTGAGTACGGAAGAATGGCAGGAAGAGAGAGAGCGAGTTGCATGAGGTGCGGAATGGCCGCGCCCATCGCGCTCAAATATAGCGTCTTGTACCTGCGCCTTCCGTCAGCTACGCGCGGTACGCGTCGACACAAATTGTGCGCACCCGTCTTTGAGAAACACGTCCTTGCAACGACGCAGGTACGCGCCCAACTCCGTGCGACGCGTGACACAGATGTAGTTCTTGCCCTCCGTATGCGCGGACCGCGGCCCAGTGGCGGAGACAGATGTCGGTACCGTAGGGAATGGGCGTGGGGGCACCAGTTTGCGAACCTTGTGCCCGGTGCGCGTCGCGTTCGTGGTCTTTTCGCCGCTGCTCTCCCGCGCGCGTTTGGTATCAGACGATGTGCTGTATTGTACAGCAGGATCTGACGGACTCGGGCCACCATCTTCTGAGATCATTGTGGCTGTCTGGACCGCGCCCGGAGAGTCATGCCTTTCCTGCACAGTTGTCACTGGATCGACTGTAGATTGTGGCTGCACGCGAGGCCGTTTGTTGGACTCGACGCTGTCAGACTGCGCAGTTGAATCAAGTTTCCGTTTGGCCATCGACGGGACCGACCAGCGACCAGCTTGAGATGAGCGCGAGAAGAGAGCAATTTCGCGCGGACAGGATAGGAGAGGCCATGCAATTGAATAACGTAAGTACCATATTTAGATTATAGCTCCCGATAAGACAGAGTTGCTCGGGGATTTCCCCCATAATGTCCCAAAGTAGGGCGCTCTGACAAATGGGCGAAATTTGATGAGCGGTATTGGCTCCCGCTCGTCCTCGCCTACAATAAGGATCTCTTCCTCGTCCCCCTGTCCCCCCCCACTTCGGGTCCCCCGGTATCTTCCCCCTATTCCAATCAAAAGCATCTGCTAGAGTGCGATATCACCCCCAAAATGAGTCAAGATGCTGCAGATCAGAACATTCAAATGTGGAAGGTCAAGAAGCTCATCAAGAGCCTTGATTCCGCCCGAGGGTACGTCTGCCCAGTGTCCTCTGTATCAACCGTCACTCATCGCGCGATGTAGAGCGGGAACTTCCATGATTTCTCTCATTATTCCCCCGAAGGTGGGTTGGGACTTCACTGATCGCAGGGCGATCGACTGAACGCTTGGCTGCAGGACCAAATCTCCCGTGTCTCCGCCATGCTGACGCAGGAATACGGCACTGCGTCCAATATCAAGTCCCGTGTCAACCGCCTTTCCGTCCTGTCAGCGATTACTTCTACGCAGCAGCGTTTGAAGCTGTACAACAGAGTACCACCGAACGGTCTGGTGCTTTTCGTCGGTACCATTCTGACGGAGGAAGGCAAGGAAAAGAAGGTCTCCTTCGATTTCGAGCCCCACAAGCCCATCAATACGTATGTATGCATGATCACTCATCGAATGGCCAAATGCTCATACGGTCCATTTGTCTAGCTCGCTTTACCTATGTGACAACAAATTCCACACAGAAGCACTCCAGGAACTGCTCGAGTCGGACTCGAAGTTCGGCTTCATCGTCATGGACGGCAACGGTACGCTCTTCGGTACCGTCGCGGGTAACACGCGCGAGGTCATCCACAAGTTCACTGTCGACCTCCCCAAGAAGCACGGCCGTGGTGGTCAGTCCGCGCTACGTTTCGCACGTCTCCGTGACGAAAAACGGCACAATTACATCCGGAAAGTCGCTGAGCTGGCTGTCCAGCACTTCATTACGAATGACAAGGTCAATGTGACCGGTCTCGTACTTGCGGGTAGCGCGGACTTCAAGACCGAGCTCAGTCAGTCGGACATGTTCGACCCCCGTCTAGCGGCGAAGGTCATCAAGGTTGTCGACGTCAGCTACGGTGGTGAGAATGGATTCAATCAGGTTCGTCAGTCTTGCTTGCGTTTAGATCCCCGGGCTGACAGACGGGTAGGCGATCGAGCTTGCAGCGGAGGCTCTTTCGAACGTAAAATTCGTGCAGGAGAAGAAGCTCATCCAGAGGTACTTTGACGAGATCAGTCAGGATACCGGCAAGTACTGCTTTGGTGTCGATGACACTCTCAAGGCGCTAGAGCTGGGTGCCGTGGAGACGCTCATCGTCTGGGAGAATTTGGATATCACCCGTTACGTTCTCCGTAACGCTGCCGGAGGTACGTCAAACGGCACTGATACACGAGGATCTGCATCTCATAGAGCTGTCCTTCCTCAGAGGAGGTCGTCATCCATGTCAACAAGGAGCAGGAGAAGGAGCGGGAGAGGTTCATTGACAAGTCAACCGGGCTGGAGATGGAGAAGGTTTGCGAGCCGCAGCCCCTGCTCGAGTGGTTCGCAGAGAAGTACAAGGAGTTTGGCGCGAACCTCGAGTTCGTCACCAACAAGTCGCAAGAGGGCGCGCAGTTCGTGAAGGGTTTCGGTGGCATCGGCGGCTTGCTCCGGTACAAGGTCGACTTCAACAACCTGCAGACCGTGGACGACGAGGAAGACGAGTTCCTATCCGATGATGAGGACATCTGACTTATGTGGCGGCTCCGTGCTGGAGCCCTACCTGGCCTGGGCACGCCGGGTGGGGCGGAGGGAAGGGGAAGGTCGGGAAAGCAGGTCGAGGCGAGCGACGCCCCGGCGCCGAGGCCTCTACGGGCGACAAAGATGTCGTGCTGCCTTGATGCCGGTCATGCATGCGCGCTGAAGAGAACAAACACGCTAAACAAGATCAAATTGACAATGGCGTCCACGGAGGGGATGCGCAAGGGTGATGGAACGGGGATGGTGCCCTGCCAATGTCAACCACAGCATCATTGTTACGAGACGTCCACGCAACGTCAAGGTGCGCCATCCCTGAAATTGTCCCTACATGCGTTCTTTGGAAGGCTAATCGCACCATTTTCGACAGACATCGCGGTCGTTCCTACCATGGATTTGTTTATCGCTTGAACACGTTCCGTCTCAATTGTTCGCTGTCGTTGTAATCCAATAACGGTTGTTGTAGCCCTGTCGCATGCTATGCATCATCTATCCTATCTGGCTTTGTGATGTCATGAGCATCCGAGAAAATGCATTTGTTGTCTAATAGCCGTCGTTGGAGCGAAGCAAACCTGTTTTCCAATGATTCAATACTGCGCTTCGTTACGGTCTCTAGAAGACATGCTTCATGATTGCACCTTTCAACTCCTATGGAAAGAGCGGATTTCCACAAAATTAAAGCTACATACTGCATGCACGCGCTACTTACACAAACTAGCAGGACGTCGTTCAAGGCTTCAGGCCCGGGAGTAATTGTACATCGATCTGCATCATCCCCTCCACTTCCAACTCTTCCATAGTTTCGTCACCATCTGTTAACATGCTCACAATAGCATCGCCGTCTTCGTCGTCTTCGCCCACAGCTTCTTCGTCGCCTGTCATACAGCGGCTGGATTTCTCCACTTCCTCGAATAGAAGGCGAGCCAACAGGGCAAAGCCTTGCGTTGTTTCATCATCTAGCTCCTCCTTGGCCACGTCCGCGTCCCCGGGAGCTTCGACAGCAGGTTCCTCCGCCGCGGCAACCTCTTTGCCGCAGACACACACCTTGGAGAGGTGGAAGGGCGACTCTGGATCGTCCAACGCCCTTCGCGCCTCTTCCGCAGCGAGGCCCTTGGCCATGGAGAGATTTGGCGCTGCGATAGGTCCTGCGACGACAATGTCGTGTACAAGGACCGATATGCTGTCGTGTCGCCGCAACTCCGAGCGGCTTTGCGATTTCCTGCGGGACAGTAAGTAAAATTGCCATGCGTTCGAGCCCCGGCAATCGTACTCACGTAAAGCTGATGGAAGTGCAACCAGCCTGAGCCACCCAGACCATGAGCTGCGAGACGGGATCTCGAGGAAGGTCGGGCCTCAGAGCAAGAAGCATGTCTCCCATGACCTCCTCGACGATCACTGCTGCCTTGTCATAGTTCCAGTCGCAGTCGACGAGGAGCGCGCCCATCACGCTCTCGAAGACGTCGCTCAGTGCCTTCGGCGGGTCGTGCTTCCAGCCGTGGAGGATGATCTCCTCCTCGGAGATGCCCTCCAAAACGGGAACGTACCGCGCGATGGCCATGCTGAGCTCGACGTTGTTAATGAGCAAGAGCTGGTGCAAGCCGAGCCGCTTAACGGCAAGAACCGCCAAGGCGGGCGCACACACCGCACGAGAGCGCGCCCAAGAGAGCTGGCCTGAGGTCGCCTCCGGAAATTTATTGTAGAGATAGTCAGTTACAACCATGTCGATCAGGGCTTGAGGGGCAATGCGTCAGTACGGGCCTTTGAGAATTGATGCTGTTATAACAGAGTAATGCGCACCATCGCCGAGAAATTCCAGCCTTTGATACGACGATGAGTCCATTGATCCGAATGAAGGGTGAGTGATCGCCTCCAGCAAGAGCTGGCCATGCTTGAATTGATACCCCAGAGTCTCCTGCAGCGTCGCGAATAGAGGAGAGGGTTGCGAGACTGGCAAGCGGAAAGCGTAGCGAATGTTCCATGGATTGGGCCCACCGCACGAAACTCCGAGCACCGTCCCCGCCTGCAGAGCCATGTCGATGCCTCCAGTGGCGAAGCTCGCACCCAAGATCGCCTCCATGCAGTCTTGCACACTCTTCCGCGGGAAATGTCTGGTGGCACAGCGCCGGGGACGAGGAGAAAAGAGCTCGTCGGAAGGCGAGATGTACCTCCACAGGCGAATGCTCTGATTTTCGCTGCTGAGGTGACGCTCGAGGCAGCGCTCGATTCCCCGAGACAGCAGGGTCCGATTCGATACGGAAATGCGTTTCATTGCGTCTAACTGGCCTTCATGTCGATGTGGAAACTTGTTGTAAAGGTGAACCACGGTAAGAAGCTTCAGAACGGCGTCCCCGAGAGTCTCAAGTCGCTGATTGTTGAACCCGGAGTTCGAGCTTGGGAGCTTAAGAGCTTGAACAAGAAGGTCATCCGCGATAGCAGGAAGCTTCAGTGCGAGGCGGGCGTCTCGGGCCCGCCAGACATCCGTGGCACGATGGCAGAGCTCAGGGAGGACGAAGAAGGTGCGATATATGTGTTCCGGCATGAGGGCCCACCGGCAGAACGACAGAGGTAATATCGCTGTGGTTGGGGCCTTTGACCTTGACGGGATCGCGCAGTCGTTGTTCAACGAGTAGAACGAAGACGAGTTGCGCTCTAGGACGACCCCTTCCACGCAAGGTCCATCGTCAGGGATGGAAGGGACGTACTCTTTCCTGGTATACTTTTGCAACCAGTATTCGCGATATGTCATGCAGCAAGACTCTCTAGAACCCGGAGGTGGTCGCGAGGAGGGAGATATGTCGGGACGGAGTCGGTGAAGGATCATCGGATGCCCAGCCTCCTTGTTATTCATGTACAGCAGGTGACCGTAATGCTCCTCCCCAATGCCGTCCCAGTTGTAGGACCCAAAGGGATTAAGGACCGCCAACTCGATCGCGGCAAAGTCGATCGCATAGTCACGGGTGATCGGGACCAGGTAGCATGTCAGCGGGAGAGTGATTCCTCTGCCGGTGATGCACCACCATAGACCCATCCTCGTATAATCCTCCATCGCGCGGCGCTGACTCCAGGCCTCCCGAGGGTCCAAGACGACTTCGTGAGGCTCGTCCATCGCAATGTGCAAGCCATTCGCTACGAGATCGACGGGAAGCAAGGGAGTACCGGAGACAAGACCGGATGACGGCAGGCCATCTACGTACACTATGTGCAACCACAGAGTCCGGCTACGGGCCCAGGGATCGTGGACTTGCACAGCGAGCACGTCCGGGATCATGCTGACGTTTGCAATTGGTATACCGTCAGGGTCTTCGCGCTCCTTGCCGCGAGAGCTCTTCGTAGGCAGGAGGTAGTCGTCAAAGACGTTTAAGGTATGGAGGGCTTTCACCGCTACGAAGGCCGCGGCACGTTTGGCTTCCCTCTTCGAGCGTTTGGTGGGCCCTTCGTACACCAGGAGATCGGCAGGCAACGGCAGGCTGCTAGGCAAATGTATCGTCGCCGTAAAGTCGCCAGAGTACGTGGGAACGTGATTCGGCGTAAACTTGTCGCGGGGAATTAATGAACACAAGTGGTTGAGCAGCCCGATGGCGCTGGTATACGTCAGGATCGCCCCGGTGGACGGTACGACGTATCGCTCTCGCTCCGCCACATCGTCTGGATCGTCGGGAGTAGCATCTTCCTCTTCAGATGAGGGCGGAGCGAGGTCGCGATACTGATAGACCTGCTTGAGCTGAGGCTCGCTCTGATGGAATTGAAGATATCGTTCCGCTTGTGACTGCGCACCCTCTTGGACCATGATGATGAACGTTGACGTCTTGTGTCTTGCGCGGCCCCGAGATTGGACATAGCCGACCATGTGCTGGACAGGGTCAAAACGAATCACTAAATCACAAGCCTATCTGAAAGTCAGCATCGGAGACAACGGGCCCCCGGAAGTACGTATGCATGCCATCTCGCAAACAGCCTCTGGCGTGAAACAAGCTGATAGCCAGCCAAATGTCCTACGCATGTTGGTAACCAACATACTAGTGACCCTTGGACGACCACAGCATGTCAGCTTGCGAGGTAACATGTATACATACCCCCGAGCAACCTAAGAGACATACGGGGAAGTCGAGTCCCTCCTCTGCGACGGACGTGGCAACCACTGCCACCAATCGTCAGCTCTGACCTGAACCACGCTACCAATGTGGATTACTCACAGACATTGATTTGTCGTTCGCGAAAGAGCCTCACTGTGTCCTGCTGATTCCTGGTACCCATACCTTTGGAACGTGCTTTGGCCGCATCCCTACCGTGACCGACAAGCTGCTCTGCCCGAATGACATGGCTAATGAGGGGGATGCGGGACAACATCCCAGCAAGACAAGCGGCAATGTGGCGTTGTTCCACAAAGATGATGCACTGGAACGAAGCCGTGTACCTATCGAAGAGCGTCTCCGCCAACACTCGAAGCTTCGGAGAGCACCATGTCAGCAGAATGTCTGACGGGGCCGTATCGGACTCTGAAGGATCAAAACAGGCGCTGTAAGCAGTCAAAATCTCCTCCAGCTCCTTCAATTTCGGATGTACTTTGTCGAGCGGGTCAGATACTGATGACGGCAGATATCCTGCAATGACAGGCTGATAGTCCATAGCAGAGTCAAGAGCTTCTTCTATCCGCTGGGAGACCCGTTGCTTGACTTCGTGGTACAAGAACATGTCGGCGCCGAAGGGTCCCAGGCTATAGTAAGTCACATCGTATCTTGTGAGGATCTTGTCGACAGCTATTCCGACTTCTGGAGGAAGATTCTCAAGATCGAGCTTCGCCCTGAGGGATTGCAACTTGTATTCAGGGTATGTCATGGGAGGTGCCGGGTATGCTTGTATAATCTACTCTTGAATTAGCAGCAAGTTCATGCTTGATAGGTAGACAAGTCACTAAACCTCTTGTGGTTTGGGAGAGTGGCCGCTCAGCTCATCTACATGGTCCTTTACAGCGATGACCTTCGAGTCGAGGTTGCGCTCAAGGGTAGCCAGGGATTCTGCAGCATTCCTAGGGTTCCATATAGGCGACGCTGTCATCCCGAAGATCTTTGGACGCGTTTCGACAGGGATCTGGTAGTACTCCCGCATGATCCCGTTATACGCATGGTTCTTCCGGGTGTGGTGACATTCATCGAACACGATCAGGGAGACCTTCCATGGTACAGATTAAATAGACACAAGGGCGATTACGGAAAGCCTGACACACCTTGTTCATGCACCAATGCGAATGCGTGAGCAGGTTGAGGAAAATTTGTGCTACACACGGTGAGTTTACGCCAAAGCAAGCTACAGTAGCACAACTTACCGGTCATGACGAAGACGTCCGCGTCCTCAAACTCCCTCTTCCAGCTCTCCCTGTCTCCCATGTCATGGGCAGTTGCTCCGGAGAACTGCCGTACTCGTAATGTCGTCTGCTTCGCGATAAATTCGCCTTGCTGTTGCACCAGCGCAACCTTCGGCACCAGAAACACGGTGATCTTGCCCTTGCCCACATCCCGCGCCGCGACCCACTTGATCAAGAGTGTACTGATGTACGTCTTGCCGCTACCTGTGTCTAAAGCCGCGATCACATTCCCTTGTTGGGCGCGAACGAAGATTTCTTCCTGATACCGCCGGGGTAGAAGTGTATCGCTCACACTATCCAAGGGAAGAGCCATTCGAGAGAGAAAGAGGGTGGTGATGATCAGGTTGGACGCATACAGCCAGGACCCGTTGAAGCTTTATACAGAGAAGGCGGCAGTAGTCGAACGGTGAGAGAGGAAGCAGAACGTGGTTCGTTCACTGCCGAGGCTATTGGGAAACCCTATTGTCTGCGACTTGTGCGTGAGTTGCCGCAGCACTCCCACAGAAGCCTCCCGTCTATCGCAGACTCTCAGCCAGACCAAAACGATGATCACCAGATATTTGCTTCCCATCAGCACCACATGAAGCCTGAGCTGCGGCAGCATGACTCATCACACAAGGTGAGAAGAGTGTCTGATAGTCGGATACCCTGCAGAGAGTCAGACTCAGAGCCTTGTTTGCCCTACCGATGTAATAACTAGCGTCTTACAAATCCGAGTCCGATAGACCAGAAAGTTAACGTATAAGCCCGGAGGTTACGTTAGCACATAACGAGTCGTTAACGACATGTAACCCCCAAAAGGATAATTAAGACATCATTGTAGCTGTGATATACATAACATAATATCCTGTATCCGAGAACATTACAGCCTTGAACTCTCCTCTCCTCAGACACTCGTACTCGTAGCGCGCCATGGCCGTGAACCCGAACGAAGACACCGAGTTGTGAGCAGGATCCCTCTGTGCCAAGTGCGCCGATACATATCCATTGAACACTAGTAATGAAGCCCTGCGCAAGCATGGCATCCTTCCCCCCCGTCCGCCTACCCCGCGCACACCATCCCCACCGCCCGCGCCGACCCTCGAAGAGAAATATGCGAACTACTCTGCCGCACAGCTGAGGGAGCTTGCCGCCGAAGCTCCTGACGACGAGACCGAACGGATCTTGGAGGTACTCAGGCGCAGGAAGCTCCAAGAAGCGAAGAAGATGGAGATGGCGCGCTTTGGCCGGGTGTACCCTATCTCGAGAGAGGACTACACCCGCGAAGTTACTGATGCCAGCAATATAAACGAAGAAGGCGATGAGCAGCAGAAGGGAACCGGCGTCGTAGTCTTCCTGTACAAAGACGGGTGAGTGACCGCTAAACATCGATGGGTACCCCTCGCACTCAGATGGGATTGCAGCATTCCGGCCAGCGACCGTGCTGCGCAGCATGTCCAGATTCTTGCCCAACGCCACCCCCACACGAAGTTTGTGTCAATCGTGGGCGACAAATGCATACCCAACCTTCCCGATGCTCGCCTCCCGATGTTTATAATCTACCGCAAGGGAGAGGTGCTGAATCAGCTTGTGGCTTGGGGCGCCGACAGGGAACGGAAGATAGAAGGTCCGGTATAGTCTCGGTGTCCCCGCTGGTCGTGTCGCTCATAGACGCATTGGCAGTAGAATTGGAAGCGGTTCTCATTCTGGCCGGCGCGATCATCCCGGAAGAGCGGAGGCTACCTGGGTCCGAGCCCGACAGCGACGATTCTGACACCTCCGATATCGACGATTTGGATGACGATCCATCATCACACATGCGTTCTGCTGCTACGGGCGTGAATGCGAAGGCGCCAAAGAATATCAGGAGCAAGAAGGAAGAAGATTCGGATTCGGAGTTTGAGTTCGATCTGTAAGTACGAAACGAAGCAGTATAGCTCAAGCATGTACGGTGTAGTCTAGGGGAGCACCTGTAATAATATCACGGCACCTTTGTTTTTCATGTTAGACTGTTTTGCGCAGTTTTCGCAAGTGACGCAGACATTGTTGCTCAGCCCATTTCGATGGGCTTCCGCAACGCCTTCGACTGCGTTGGGAGGGGCGATAGTTCGTGATTGCGATATCTCTTCTGGTCTTCTGGTGAACAGGTATTGTTATCAGGTGCGGATGCTACATCGTAAACTACAACACCTTCTAAATCAAGGTGAGCTCCTACCGCGATGACCTCAGGCTAACGAAGAGGAGAGGTCTCGCTTAAGTACCAAGTACAAAGACCGAACGTGCCACTCGTCCATATGGCCAGTGTTGCACCCAACTCACGGCGCTGACATTCAGAGATATGGATGCGCATCATGGTGCGATACACGACCCTGACCTCCCGCCGGTCATCCACCCGGTGCCACCCTCTTCCTTCACCACATCCTCCTCGCTCCTCCACGCCCTCGCCTACTCGTACCAACCGCCCGCCGTCCACCGCAAGCAGCAAGTGCGCAGCTCCCCGCCCCCGTTCTACAACCCGTACCCGTACCCGCCGCAATGGCGGCTCGACCGCATCGCGGAGCCGGACGAGATCGAGTTCTGGCGGCAACGCCAGGACAAATGGCACCAGGACGTCCAGGGCGCCCCTCTCTACCAGGTTCGCAGCCGCGTCTATGGTGTGGTCACCGCAGGCATCGCGAAACGGCAGGTTGAGGCGAAGAAGGAGCACGAGAACGCACGCCTTAAGGCGGAGCCACCGCCTGAGCCCGGGACGGTTCCCATCTACGAGGGGACGCGTGTGGAGTTTGCTACGGTCGATGGGAACAGAGGCTTGCCGGCCAAACTGCTCATCTCGACGCGTCGTGCGCTCGAACGTGGCATGCTGGGCCCGAAAGATAAATGTCTGGAGGGATGGCCCAAAGATACATTGTGGGTCCGTGTAAAGGTCGGCAACATGTACCTAGCGGGATCGTTACTCACGTATCTTTCAAATAGTGGCCTGCTTATCCCAACCACGAACTGAGCCGCTCGGTCTTTGCGACTATCCGCGCAGGTAGCAAGCGACCACGAAGGCCTACTACGCGTCTCGAGCTCGTCGTCGCGCTCTCGGCTCTCCTCACCCAGTATTACTCGGTAGGTGATCCTACCGTCGCCTGTGGAGACGAGAATTCACAGTTTTGTATCATCTGCAGGACGTCGGCCAGCTCGAGCCAGCAGTCGAATTCGGTCACCTCGCTCTGGGTCCGCAGGAGGGCCGTCTCTCAATATATGCGCTGCGCATGGTCGGCATCCGCCTCGCGCCCGACGGCGTCTTCGACATGCTGCTGGAGCTGGAGGACGACACGAAAGGCCGTGTGTGTCCTTCTGCGTTGACAGAGCAGGTCACCAAGCACCTCATCCCATTCGAGTCCCGAGATCAAACGCCAGTCTTGCACCAATTCGTGGAGGGTTCGTCGTCGTCGCATCGTGGCCAAAGTGGGTACCCAGAGAACCACGGCCGGCAAGCTGGAGAATCCATATCGTCGACGCACGATGGTGCCATTGCTGACAGTGCTGCATCATGTGGGTTGTCCCGAACCAGGCAGTAGCGTTGCGACTGACATAACGTTAGATGAATAAAGGACTCAGCTACTCTCGCTGTATCGTACAGTAATTGCATCTCGGAGGGTACGATAGTATCGCGTGGGTGTTATGTATGTCGATCTACATATTCCAGCCTGAGCATAAGCCCGGCTTGTAGATAATTCGCGTGCACTTTGACTGGCCACTCGCATGTAACGATGTAGCCGCGAATCTGCTGATGGATCAGGAACCGGGCCGTTATGCTGTATGCAAGTCCTATATAACGCCTCGGTTGCGCGACAACGAACATGCACTCCAATGTTAAGCACACATCCGACATCGCTCAGAAACGAATCCAAAGGAGGCCATGCAAAAGTTCACGCAATACGCTCAGCAGAAAAAGATACTAAGGACAGAAAACGAACGAAAGATCATTACAACATGTAAACGTATGCACATAGTAGGAGAGAAAGCCATAACCGTCCCGTCCACAGCGCTCCTTCCTCGAGCGACAGAGCAACCCTCCGTCCTCACCACCATGACCTCCCGGAATCCCAAACCCACACCGGCACCGACCCAAAGAGATGTCGTCTAACAGCACTTGCCGCCCGTGTTTGCGGGCGTGTCGACGCTGTGCGAGACGGTGATGGTGTCGCCGGTGGTGGGCTTGATGGGATCTTCGGACTGCTCGAGCGATTTGCTCGAAACGATACGGTAGATGTCTGCGGATGTTCTGTCAGCCGGGATTCGCATGCGCAGCGACCATGTAAGGTACTCACCAGTGAGAATGGTCTGGAAAGCTGCCTCGACGTTCGATGCGTCCAGCGCTGACGTCTCGATGAAGGAAAGCCCGTTCTCCGCTGCGGATGGATGAACATGGGACGCCCGAAAGCGGTATGATTGCGCAAACGCAAACGCACCTGCAAATGCTTTCGCCTCCTCTGTGGGAACAGCACGGAGGTGCTTCAAATCGCTCTTGTTCCCGACGAGCATGATCACAATGTTCGAGTCCGCATGGTCACGGAGCTCTTTGAGCCACCGCGTCACGTTAACGTACGTTGCGTGCTTCGAGATGTCGTAGACAAGCAATGCGCCGACAGCGCCGCGGTAGTAGCTGCGAAACATAGGCAGTAAGATGTGGTGCCCCATGTACAATAGGTACAGCTATACTGACGCAGCAGTGATTGCCCGGTAGCGTTCCTGACCAGCTGCAGAGGAAATGGTCAGACAGGACCGGGGATAGAAGCGCGATTGGACAGGATAGGCAAGGGGGGACGTACCAGTATCCCAGATCTGCGCCTTCAGCGTCTTGCCGTCGACGTTGATTGACCGCGTAGCAAATTCAACACCAATAGTCGACTTCGTCTCCAGATTGAACTCATTGCGAGTGAACCGCGAGAGCACTGTATGCTGGTGTCAGGGATCCTAGCCCGTCAGCGCTCATCCGCGATGCAAATTACATACGGTTACTGTATAGGGTCACAAATGTTGGTCAGATAGAGACAGAACAAGCAAAATGGTATGCACGTACGATTTGCCGACGCCAGAGTCTCCGATGAGCACGACCTATTTGCAGAACGCAGACACCAATCAATGCCGTGCTCCACGCTTCGCTATCTCGCCACCCGAGGACGCACCTTGAACAAGTAGTCGAAGTTGCTTCCCTCAGCCATGTCGAATGGTCAGATAAAGGTCGTGAAAAAGCGTTTGCGAAATGAACAGGGTAGGGAGAACGAGCCGGGGGGAGGTGGTTGGTATGATGGAGAGCGGCGTGGCGGGGGAGCGAGACGTCGAGTAGCTATCGGAGTTCGAAATGGTCTTCAGTGGCTGTTGAATGAGATAACCAAAGTGTTTTACGACTTTGAATTGAGCTGCAAGCGCACTTCGCGACGGAAGGGCAGGAATGATGCTCATTCTCTCTTCCTCACTCTCTTTTCAAAGGCTACATCTGCGTGTTTCCATCACGGCTAGGCTGATACGATGCTCATTTCTTGCAGTCGTGTGTTCGATTCTTCTGGAATGGCTGCGCTGAGTCCTGCACTGGCGCGAGGATGAGCTTGTAATTAATTGATCATCTTGTACGGCTGATGTCCTCCAGTTCGTATCTATCACCTTTTGATCTCTGGTGGGTCTTGGTGTCTTTCGCTCACACCCGTCCTCTCCATGTCGGACAGAGCCTCTGTACAAACTGACGGTAGACAACGGGAGTTGCATTGACACGAAAAGACGTCCTCGAGGCGGTCCTCTCGGTCCGCCGGATGGTCACACAACCTCGACGGGCGACATGTAACGGGACACACTGAACAGAACGCACTGCTTCGCCTGACTCTCGCCCGCTGCATCACTCCCAGCCCTGTGTGCAATGTCCATCCCACACACGAAACGCATCTGTCAACTCATCAAGGTACATACACCCGCGACTGCGCCAGTTTGCCTATACTACTCGAGTAGTAACCTCATCCCGCCCTTCGTGTACTGATGTCCTTCTTACTCCCCAGCTCAAGCACGAACACGAGCAAGAGTACCTAGCCCTTCACCGAGACGTCTGGCCCGGCGTCCTCGCCGCCCTCGCGCGCCACCACATCGCCGACTACTCCATCTTCTACCACGCGCCCCTCCACCTGCTCATCGCGACGTTCAAATACACCGGTGCGGACTACGCCGCGGACATGCGCGGCGTCGCGGCCGACCCGGAGACGCAGCGTTGGTGGAAGCTCACCGACGACATGCAGGAGAGCCTCGTTGAGGGCGCGGCGGGAAGCGGCGGAGAGGTACCTTGGTGGCAGGTAGGCTTCTCTCCCTACTGCAAGTCATCTCTCATCGATTGATGGATGCGCGACCTGTGTGCAGGATGTGCCAGAGGTGTTCCGGTTTGAGGGTGAGGCTGCGTAGTCCTCTCTCTGCACGGTACGCCAATACCAACACGCATATCAACATACTTACACCCTGCAGCTGGACTACACTGGACTGTTCTCACTCCTGCCCCCGCTAAATCTCGTTGCGGGCGACTTCAAGCATGGATGTAGCATCTCTTCTAGCCCATGGGTATTAGATCCCCATGTACCCAATTCCGAACAATACGAACTACAAACATTGAAAATAAAACAGGGTAGAGAAAGAGAAAAAAGGAGGATAGAGAAAACTGAACGGATAAGAGGACACGGAAGAAAAAGAAATTTGCCCCAAACAAGACGCAGACAGCGCCACCACCGCGCTCCACAGCGCGCACGGACCGTGTGCGCGCTCGTTCCAAGCCAAAGCACGAGTAGCCGGTCAGTGTGGGTAGCCTGGTAGCGACAAAGGATCTTGAGAAGGACTAGCGGGGCAGGGGATGTAGAGGCGCGCACGATGCGTATGTGTATTTGTGTGGAGTTCATGGTAGATGGGGGGGGCTGAAGTGTGTAAAAAAAGATATATCATCATCATCTTCAAAGGCAGAGAATCGTGACATCAAGCGGGAAAACGTTGGACGTTCGTAAACAGGGACGTTTCGCAGTTGGCGACGGTACAGGCATGCGCTGCCATCGTCGACGGCTCCCTATCCTGCCGCACGTTAGAGAATGACACATTTCTTGCTCTTCTTGACCACGGGTGGTTCCAGTGCCGCCACGATCGCCTGATGAGACGCAGCGTCAGCACACAAGACGCAGAGAAACCGACATCGAAGCGCTACTGCGCACACCAAGGGATATACTCACCTCGTCAAAGACGTTCTTCAGCCCCTTCTGCGTCAGTGCCGAGCACTCTACATACTTCACCGCGCCGAGCTCTCGAGCGAGCCGCTCGCCCTGGTCTGGGGTGATAGGCCGCTGCTTCTGCCTCGCGAGCTTCTCCAGCACCTGAGGGTCGTCCCTGAGATCAATTTGGGTGCCGACAATGAGGCAGGGCACGCCGGGGCAGTGATGGTGGACCTCAGGGAACCACTTCTCCTTTACGTTCTCAAACGACGCGGGGGACGTCACACTGAAGCAGACGAGGAAGACATCCGTCTGCGGGTATGATAGTGGACGAAGACGATCGTAATCCTCCTGACCTGAGAGTCGTCGCGGCAGCGGTTACTATCATGCGGACGCGGATAGGGCGTGGCTTAGAAACGTACCGGCAGTATCGAATAGACCCAAAGTGTATGGATCATCACCAATCATGACAGTGACGGCATAGTTATCGAACACCTGTGCGCGGCGACTGGTTCGATCCAGGCACTAGACGAGACGGGAGATATCATACGCACAGTTGGGACATATTCGCTCGGAAACTTGTTCGTCGTGTATGAGATCAACAAGCACGTCTAAGATGAAAAACAGGCAAAGACGACGTCTGCGCGTGAGCATTGGAGGACTAGAGCGAGTACAGGAGGACAGACCTTGCCGACCGCGCCGTCTCCTACAACAACACACTTGATCGTCTGCATAGCTCTCCTGGAGGTCTACTGTATGGGGAATCGTTCAAACTGGAAAAAGAAGAGAATGTGTAAGCGGCTGTGAACACTGCGGCGAGAGGTACAGCGCCGTTGAGAGGGGCGGGCGACGCAAACACGCAGCGCTCGCGTGTCATGTCTTGACGTGGTTGCGTCTCGCATTGCGGCACGAACGATGGAGCGACAAGGTACACCATCCCAGCGTCTGCATAGAGCCTCACCTTGCTTGTACAGCGCTGCGGGGACGAGAAAGAGCGAGTCGGGGTTACGGGAGGAAGAGGCGATTATTTGTTGTATATCGCACCAGCTCGAGCGAGACCTGATGGGCGGCTCAACAAGAAGAGAAGCGGAGCAACCTGAGGTGGCCGGAGAGCTCTTCGAGGCAGAAGTCGAGGGTGAAGACGACGAGGGGGACGAGAGGAAAGACGAGGAAGACGGCGAGGAGGAGCGGAGGAGGAGGAGGAGCGGAGGGCGGGGACTGCCAACTACGAGTCGACTGCGTGCACTGCTCAGGCTGAAGCTGCCGGGGCGAGGTTGGATTGAGCTTGACGACCGGCTCACAGCATTTCTAGAAGCCCTGCCCTGAACTCACTTCACACCACTCTTATCCCTTGTAAGCACATCTATTACATCATTTACAACCTTGTTAGCTCCCTTTGACAGATCAGCCTTCCTCTGATAGACTATCCCGCCACTACGTCAATAGTTACATAGTTCTTCTGATTGGCCTCCCCGACTATACCCAAAGTATAAGTGCTCCCCTTACCATTTACATCCTGCCTACCGATATTCGTTGACCGCGCCTGAATATGACCTGCAAGGGCGGCTCAGCATCAGCCAGCTGTGTGCTGTTCAACCGCCACACTATGAGTGGCGGTAAGTACTTATTTACCAAACGTTTCTCAAAGGTTTCTCCACCACCGCAGGGTCGGTCCGGCGCCAGGCGCTCAAGCTGACGCGCTTGCCAGTGGCCACCGCCGCTGCTCAGGATTTGAACGACTCAGTCTGCCTCATACAAGGTCTATAGCAGGAATATCACAATGACGGGTACCGCAGAGGCCACAAAGTGAGTGCACATCGCGTCGCTGTCTGTTGCAGAGACCTCAAGCCCGCTACCATGCAACAGATGGAGACACCTACCGCCTCCTCCAGGATTCGCCTCGGTGGTGTCCTCGGTGAGTGCTCTGCCATCACAACAAGTCCATAAGGGTGCGTATTGAACTGCACGGTACGTATTTGCAGTCAAAGTCGAACAAGCATACTGCTACGGCGACGGCATCCTATGAAGAACTCAAGGCAAAACGTGCATGGGACCTCGCGTTCTCTCCCGCCAAGTCCCTCCCTATGCAGGCCTTTATGCTGTACATGTCCGGCGGAGGCGTGCAGATCTTCAGCATGGGCATCGTGTTCATGCTTCTCTCGAGCCCGTTCAAGAATCTTGCCTCCATCAACTCCGGTGCGCGTTCTACCCTCCCGACACGTCATGTGTCCCCTCGCTGACGGTCTCGCAGCATTCGCGCCGTTTGCACCGGCTTCGTCGTCACCCAAGTCGCTCGGCACTCTCTCGCTGCAGAAGATCGCATACATCTTCTGCAACCTCCTCACGCTCGCCCTGGGACTCTGGAAATGCCGCTCCATGGGTCTCCTTCCGACAGGTACGGGAGACTGGCTTGCATTCGAGACGCGAGGGCAGGTCAGTATCCGTTCCTCGACTTCACTAATCAGTCCTACGTGTGCTGATGCAATCAACGTTCAGCCTCCTGAGCTGCTCCTCATATGATAGAAACGTTGGAGACATTGTGCCGTGTCTATAGACTATCGGCATACGATACCATGATCCGCAGTGTACAGTACCAGACAGTACCGCTTTTCGTCGTCACGCAGATTCCATTTCCACAGATGCCAACTGTACGCGCGATTTGTCCCACTGATCAGCCTCACACTCAAGTTGCGTATCCATTCCGTCCCAACCATTGTACATGCCCCGAAAGACTGGTTCTATCCATGACTTCCTGTGGTATCCGTATTCCTCATTTCGGCTCCTCCGACTGCTTGTCCACCACGAGCCCGTCCATCTGCGCCGCCTGCTGCTGCGCCCGCCGACTGCCCACCCGCGCCTTCACCCATTCCTTCCCCGCCTTCCTGATCAGCGCGCGCCGTGCGAGGCCCTGCATATCGATGTACACGAGCGTCACGTTCCGCGCGGTGTGCGTCGCGAGGTGCGCGCTCTTGCCCGCCTCGGGCCCGTACTTGTGCGCGACCGCAGCCGTGATTTGCGTGCTCCCCGCGTCGAACACGCGCTTTGCGGAGTCGTCCACCGTCGCGAGCACGAGGTTCGCAGAAAGCAGCAGCTTCTCAGTCGTCTTGAGCGGACGCGGAGGCGGCGGCGGGGGAGG
>CCBP010000028.1:178091-189781 GCA_000765035.1 Trametes cinnabarina
AAGATGATCGACTTTGCGCAGGGCCCGGACGGCGCCCAGACGTACGACACTGTCTATCCCGGTCATGGACCTGTGGTGAAAGAAGGTCTGGCCAGGATCAAGATGTACCTCCAACATCGCGAGGAGAGGGAGGCACAAATCGTGAACGTCCTTGGACTGACACCCCCAAGTGATGCTCCGGATGGATGGACGACGGAGGCGATCGTGGCGAATATCTATGCGAAATATCCCCGCGAACTGTGGGCGCCCGCAGCGCACAGCACGGAGCTAGCCCTGAACAAGCTAGTAAACGAAGGCAAAGTCAAGAAAGTCGATGACGCGTGGGTACTCAGCAATCATTGAATCGTCTCTCAGGTCTGTCGGCGGCGATGATCCCCATATGTCCCGAAAATAAATTAATGGATGATACTGCAGTAGATGACTGTGCCAGGGGGATTGATTCCATGCGGAATGTACTATCTGTACTATAGAGCATCGAAGTTGATATGATGTGAGGCTCGTCTCTTTTCCAGTTCGTCTTCCCTCTGTAGAACATATGTTAGCTGACCACATGAATAGACGCGATGCGGTAAGCGACTCACCTTTTCATTTAAATGAAGTACAATGACAACGATAGCGAGCACAATCAGCGATACGACCACGGTCAGCGTCACCCAGGGTATCCACTCTCCCGGCCGGAGGTAGAGTTCCCTCTTCCAAGAGTCTCCCTCGACGGGCGGGATGATCACCACTTTCGAGTTTGGTATCACGCCCTCCATGTTAATGTAGTGCTGGGGAGTATGTTTGGTCGAGCCGACGAAGAGGTTTTCGATGTAGTTGTTCGTGCGGCCGAGTCCGAAGTAAACGTATGGCGTCAGGAGGGACTGGTAAGCTGCTTGTGGCATTTGGCCAACTGAGGAGGAGGAGGCCGGTCAGTTAGGCTCATGACGAAACATCCAGAGGCTGACCTTGGGCGGCTGAACGCCGACCAGAAGTATCCAAGACCGTATACTTATATGTTGCCCCAGAGTAGCTCACGCCGTAGGGCTATGATATATACTCAGTATGCGAACACTTTACGGCGAGATGAGGGTGCATACATGGTACTTCTTGCCACCGTCTGCGGCAGGACATGTCCCGCTTCCACAAGCGCCGTTGAGAACTGTCATCCAGTGAGCAAACGTGATTAGTACTGTACAGTATCACGTACCAATGGCCTTCAAGAAGAATGCATCGTAGTAGAAGTTGTTCTGAATGAACAGAATGTTCCCTTGCCCTTGGTTGCCCGTGCGTTGCACCATCATGTCAAGCGTCCCCTATGCACGATGACTATGGTCAGTCACCTCGCCGAGTAAGTCGTCGTCCACGACTCACATCCTCGTCCAGATCCAAAAACGCGACTGAGCGGGCGTCTTGGATACCCACGAGCGGACCAACGTCCTTCTTGATCATTTGCCAACCTCTCCTTCCATTCCCGTTTGTCCCACATCCTGCAACTCCACCCGCACAGGACACAGAGAGCGCAAGTTGAGGGGTACGGGAACGGTGAGAGCTACTGCCGGTGACAACAATAGCAAGGATATCCGGGAAACCATCTTGATTCACGTCTCCCAGCTTGATAGGAATTGGGATCGGTGGGTTCTGGGTGGTGTCCATGACAAGGAGGGACGGTGGGCCGGGCATCTTGGAGCTTGGAGGGAAGACGTCGGCCAGAGGGATGCGAACGAACGCCTGCAATATTTTGTCGCGATGAGTTGCTATTATAATAACGACCCTGGACGTGAGAGAGAATGCTACATACGCCATTATCTACCCGTTCACTCAGGTCGAATTTGAAGTTGGGGTCAGCTGTACATAGGTCATCTGGCGGCCGACAAATGCGCTTCCCATTCTGCACGCTGGGAGCCGTCGACGATGTGCAGAGAGGTAACTGCTTATTGTACGCGATATTGATCGAGCAACTAGAGCCGATTCCAGTCGAGGAAGAAACAGAGGAACATGTGGCGAAGAGCATATCGAGCGTCCCATCGCGGTCTGCCAACATCCGTTAGTGAAACGACGGACAGTCATCACAGAGAGACAGACCAATATCTGCGAAAGAAATAGCTTGCGTCCCAGAAGGGAGCGGGCCCTGTTGAGCCAACGCAAACCCATCATCCTTGTTGTTGATCCAGATCTGGAAGTACTTATTGCCAGGCCGGTCCTCACATACAAGGAACATGTCTGCAGCAAGGTTAGTGGAAGCGGCGGTAAGATCATGGGCAGCACCGACCTGCAAGACAGTCCCCGTTCAAGTCGACTGCGGCATTGCTGTGGGGATTCGCCAGCTTACACTGCGCGCCACCACTCAACTTCGGATCGACTCTGCGCAAGTCAGTCAATATGTAGGCAAGACGGCTACAAGATACCTACATAGTGAAGATGTCCGACTGCGTCGCAGACGCATTCCAGACATTCTGCCACACGTTGAAAGTCGATGCGGATGATGACTGAGAGGGAGCTCCAAACAGGTCGATCTTGAGGTCACCGTTGATGTCCATGGGAATGGGCTGCGCTGATAGGGACGGAGGAGCTTGGATCGGGTTCAGATCTGGACAAGGGATTAATGCTTAATATCTATTGAAGGTTCATTCTATTGAATAGAATACTCGCCGAATCCTCCCAGTGGTGAGGCAACGTAGAGCTCTATCGAGACTTCAGTATTCTTGGTGGACTGTCCATACACGAGCAAGTCCAATCGTCCATCCTGGGTGAAGTCCCCAGGGATGACATTGTACACCCTCTGTGGATGTCGAAAGGCCACTGACTTCCTGTATACGAAACCCTCTGTGCCTAGGTATGAGAATGTTCGAAGAGCTGGGCATGGTAATGAGCTTACCATGGTCCCAGAGATATACTGACAATGTTTGGTGGTCGGAACCGAGCGTAAGCAGGTCAAGGCTTCGGACGTGGTTTCAGGAAGGGCCTCTGGACGATGTGACAACACATATACGCACAACTGATCGCCATTGAAGTCTCCAAACGCAACTACGTTCACATCTGCATCGACACCCATGGTTCCCGCACTCAGGAGTGCATTCCCGCTGAAGCGCTTGGGCGGAAACGGCCATATCGCAAGAGCAGGAGCATTAGTACAAGCCAGTGCAAGTAGTGAACCGATCCAAAACGAGCCGGCCCTTCGCATGGTCGGTACCGTTCGCACGTAGCCGCCGCGATATTGCTGGGATGGCTGACTTGGGGGGCGTTCAGTCGGCGCGTATGGCAAGATCTTGGATTCTCCGGATATCAGAGACGGACGTTCGCAGCAGCGCAAGAAAGCCGCAAGTTTCGAGGGGTGTGCAGGTAGTCCGATCTATTAGGTAGTAATCGTAAGCGGGTCGTGATGGAAGTGGTCGCCGCATGTACAACTTGCATTTGCGGACGCTTGAAGAGTGCACCAAGCTGCGGCGTCGAGCAAGGAAGCGCCCATGGGTGGGACATGGGCGCTTATTAACTACAGTCTGTGGGAGTACGTTTGCCTCCTCACACTGGTCCCCCACTCGAGAAATTGGACCCATTAGTACTGCTAGCATCGCTTGGACCACAGAAGTTCTCCGCGGAAGAACGTATGTGACTGGCTTTTGGACCTGTCTGATACCTTGGCCAAATTATTGGAAAGGAGATGTGTCAGATCTCTGGCGAAAAAACGGAGTTGCAGCCTGCGCATTAGTACCGTAGTCCGATGGCCAAACACGACTTCTACAACCCTGGACGGTCCGGAAACATGGTCGTACTCTCGTTTTACTGGGTTATAACATCTCGTTGGCTCCTGCAGCTGATCAAGGTCAACTCGCCCGTTGTGATTTGGCCTTTTGGTCATAACATCTCTTCTGCACGGTGCAAGTACTGTACTGAGGTTGCGGAGGTGCTTGTTGCAGTTGCTCGCGCGCTCTTTCGTTTCATGGACTCAACCGCAAAAGCGCAGAAAAAGCGCCATTCTCAGATCCAGCGAAGTACTGTGGCATCGACATGGACATCGCGCAAATCGACACCGCTGTTCAAGCGTCCAAGCTTCGTCCCAAAGCTCCCCCTCACCTTTGGCCGCTCACTCAAGCCCAAGGCACATGGACAGGGCAAAGCTGCACTTTAGCACGACTTCGCCACTCATCCTCACAGCGTATAAAATCATCTGCAAGGCGAGCATGAACCAACCGTCCTCTCAGCCGAGCGGATTGCGATCTCGACCAACCAGCCCCGGACGCCAGCCGCTGTCAGTTCGATAAGCCAGCCGCAATGTCAGCCTCCCGCTCGCCCAGTACTAAAGCGTACCTCGCCGGCAAGGTGAGCACCAACTAACTTATCTCCTCCCCATATCACCCGTTCCCTCCGTACTCATGGCGCCCGTCCGCACTCCCTTCCAGCCGCTCAATCGCGAGGCCAACGCCACGCCGCCCCGCGTTGCCGACCTGCAAAAGAAGACGCAGGCTGCGCGACAGTCCCTCTCCCGAGCGGCGACGATAGCGAACGCGCAGCGGCGGGTCAAAAAAAGCCGCACGGACGTGCCCCCGCCTGCCGCTCCGCTGTCACCACCGTCGCCTCCCCCGAAGATTCCTGGGCCGACTGAGCACGAGATGAACGCGGTCGCCGCGTGGGTGAAGGACAACGTCCCCCGCGAGAAGTGCGACAGGGAGCTGGGAGAGTCTCTCGCACGATTGCTCGGGCCCTTGGGACCTGCAAAGGACGTGTTCCACGTCTCCGAGGACATCGTTCGAGTTATATGCAAGGACAGGGACATGTTCGCGCTTCCCAAACCTGGCGGCGAATACTATCCTACCCGCTACAAGGTATAATTCCTCACGGTACGTCCGCCCCGTTTACCGAGACTGACTGTCCCACAGCAGGCACTCCGGCGACCTACGGTCGACGACGCCCCGATCGTGTTCTTGGACAATATATGCGCACCTTTCGTCAGCTCTGTTACTGCCGGCGGGCACGGCTTCGCTTACCTTTGCTCGCCAGACTTTGGCGGCATCCCCGAATTGGGTCCGTTCCACCTTTTCAACCGACCACTTCCACCGCAAGAAGGCGTCGTCGAGGGCGAGCAATTGACCAACAGACGGTGGCGTTATAACGGCCTATACACCATGCACAAAACGCCGTTCCTGCTGTCCCGTCGCGGATGGCACCAGCTCTCGCAACAGGTCAGTCGACAGTGATCTTCGCGCTGTTCACATCGGCTCACTCGTACACCCGACAGGCTCAGATCGCGGCGGCGACCACTCACTGCCAGCTCGCTGCCCATAACGCAGGCCAGACGCGTGAGTGCTCACGGGAGGCCATCAAGTCCTACTGGGCCCAACTGGACAAGGGCACGCTCGCACTCCCGCTCGTCCTCTTCCAATGCATTGACTTCCCCCTGTGCCACGCCGACATGCTGCTCAACATGGACTGCGCGCAGCTACAACCGCTCGGACGCCTGCCCTCCAAGCGCGTCATCCCGTCGCGGGCAGTCATCGAGGGCTGGGGGACCGCACCGCGTCTGCCGCCCACACGCAGGCGCTGACTTACTCCAATCTACACATGTGCTCGCCGTTCTATCCTCTGCTTCTTTGCTTGCTTGATCTGTGGTTTCCTTCGTTTTGTAGGGTCCTCGCCGGATCTCACTCTCACTCATGTACTCACGTAAGCTTGCACATTATGGATGTACGCTATGACTCTATGCCCAATATGCATTCCCTCCGTTCTCCGAACCGTCCGACGTCGTGTATGGTCATGAGTCGTTACCGCAAAGCAAGGTGCGTTCAAGAAAGGTCACGGCATCGTCCTCGTCTGCTCTACTGGACCTTCGTCTTCAGCTGGACCTTTGCCGGCGCAAAGTTCTTCACAGCCCTGGTCGTGAATAACCCCGCTAGGACCAGCGCGCACACCGCGCGCGCAGTCTCCGGGTTGACCGCCGCAATCCTCTCCGCGCCGCTCGTCTGGCCCAGCCATCCGAGCGCGACGCTGTGCGCGTCGGCCCAAAAGGGCTGCGCGTGCGTGAGGAACGCGTAGAGGCCAGTGATGAGCGGGGCACACCAGATGTCGGTCGTCGTCCAGCCGTAGGGGAGAAACTCGGTCGGCGTGGTCAGCCTGAGCGCGTAGGGCTGGAAGAACGAGAACATGTTGGTGAAGAAGAAGCCGGCGTTGGCGGTCATCTGGCGCGCATGCGCTGCGATAAGCACTCGTACCGGCAGATGGACAAGAGATAGTGCGTACAAAGGAGGTGATGAGTAGCGTCCATGGGTTGCTGTTGATAGCGGGGTTTGCGTGGGCGGTGACCATGGGAGGAATGAGGTTGCACAAGAGGTATGCACGCGTGAGGGCATCTAGCGCGGCGAGCGGTACTTCGTTCTCGTAAGCGGGTATGGGGACGGCTGGTAGCCTGTCCACCGCTGCCTGCACGGCGGTATAGAAGGCCGGCACCACTCCAGATAACATGAAGGAGGGCGGGATAGCCAGTGCAGGGCCTGTAGAACGCACAACCATTCATCAATTCAATGCACATTCAAGAACATGAGGTACTGACATGACACGGCCTCGCCTCCGTAGACCACGAGCAGCACCGCGGCCGCGTCCCTCACAAAGGATCGCTCCTCAATCTCGGGGAGGATCACAGACTCCTTGTCAGACCTGACCGTCTTCGTCTTTTCAACGTGGTCGCGCCATAACTTCTCCCTAATCTGGCGAAGCGCGACACAGAGACGGACGGCTGCGACGACATCGAGGGTGCTGAGTGAGAGCCCGAACCAGGTGAAAGGCGCGACTGGCTGCAGGGCGAGCCTGTAGAGCTCGACAACGGGGGAAACCAGGAGAGACATGAAGGGGTATATCAGTTGGCTGACCGTGGCTTTATAGCGTAAAGTAGTACACTGTCGATACGCGAACAGTAACAACCAGCCAAACAAACCGTTATAGTCTTTGCACCAATTGTGAAAGCAAGGGTACAATGGTGCAGTGGCTGTAACGGCCCTAAACCGGGAATGTGAGGTGGTCTAACGATCCAACGGGCTCAGTCGTCTGTGCGCTGGTTCAAGACCGTCCCCTCCAGAAAACTTGGTTACCTCGCACCGCCCGCTCCGTATGGGATGGGCTGGGCTGGTATAATACGCCCTTGATTGGCCAGGGAAGCAATTCCGCAACCTGCAGGGCGTGCCGAGTTAGTCTTAGGAGATCAGGACGAGTCGTCTGTCGCGCGGATGACCCGTGCCCCTCACAAACCCTTCCTTTTTGCCCTTTTCTTCACTTTCCAATCCTCAAGACCTGATCATGAGCAGCAGCCAACAACACCGCTTCATAAACAACAGGAAGCGACTCCGCAGTGCTCACTGCGAGCTCCATCGCAGTGAGTACGCCTCTTGCGCCGCAAGTGAACCAAGGGGTTATCAGCAGCGTTTCAGCGACTGTCAGAGCGATAAACTCCTCGCGTCATCCAACAATCTGGCCATATCATACCAGTACCGCAAGCGTAGGCACGGACGTAAGTTATGGTCCCGAAGACAATCTATTGCACAAAATACATGTCCAGTCGGAGGCAGCCAGAACACGGTCATCATTAGCGTTAGTCAGTAGGTCCTCCACGATGCAAGGAACGGCGGAATAAAAATGTTCGTCAGAGCGATAGGGGGGTATAGGCGCATGCGCATAGGCTGGGTGCTCTGGCCCTCCTCCAACGCCGCACGCTGCGCTCTCCAGAACCTCCCGGCCCATCAGCCGCAGATGTTCGGGTACTGGCGCTGAGTCGGGTTCTGCGGGATCCATCCGTTCTTCAGGCCGGCTTGGTACGACCAGTCGTCCGCGTTCTCCGCCTTCCACGTCCACTGGATCCAGCCTGCAGCCTTCTCGTACGTGATCGTCTACAGTCTCCCGGTCAGTACGCGGGCGGCGGCGCGGAGAGGCGGCGAGGGAGACGAACCTGAGCCTCCCAGTACTGGCGCAGGAACGTCTTGTAGCTGGAGCTGAAGGACGACGCGGAGCCGGTCAGGCCCGTGCAGCTGCCGACACGCGTCGAGCCGGAGTACGAGCCGTCGTAACGTGCGCCGACGCCGCGGCCGTTCAGGTACTTCGCGCAGTCCGTAGCAGCGGGGGTCCACTCGCCGACGATGACCCAGAGGTCGAAAGAGGAGATCGACGAGGCCTCGTTGCAGGCTGCTTGGATGTGCTGCTGGTTGGTGCGGCTCACTTCCTGCACCGCGCACGAGAACTGGTCAGAACGATCTGCGAACGGGCCTGCCACCGTGGACTTTACGCACATCCTGGGAGAACATCTGGTAGATGTGCGTGTCCATGGCCACACCTTGCCAGTTCGGGGGGGTCTGGAAGCCATTCCAATAACTAGACGCGATCATGTGTCCTTGGTTAGCGCGGGCCCTGAGCGGGGCCGACGCAGATCCCTACGTACCTGAGAGGCTGGAATGCATCGTGCAGAAGCACCAGCGTGTTACTCTGCTGGGAGGTGCCGTAGGGGAAGCTGCAAGGGTTGCGGGGATCAGCAGGGATGCCCATTCGCAGCAGGGCCGGTCGGGAGTGCTCACCGAATGTTGCCGTAGGAGTCGTACCAGTACTGGCGGACGACGCTGAGAACGTCCGAACCATCGAACCCAGCAGGTCTGAATGGTGATGGGTCCGTCAGCGGAATGCTTCGCAGCAAGGGTGGAAATGGACGTGCTCGTTCAAGGGCGCGATCACCGAGACCACGTCCTGGTCGTTGATGAAAAGGGAAGCGATCTGCTTGATAATCGCATCCGTGCGCGCAACATTCGTCGAGTTGGAGTGC
The DNA here is from genome assembly GCA_000765035.1 of Trametes cinnabarina. NCBI lineage: Eukaryota > Fungi > Basidiomycota > Agaricomycetes > Polyporales > Polyporaceae > Trametes > Trametes cinnabarina. The sequence goes on from CCBP010000028.1 coordinate 186,862, forward strand.
CACTGCGGGAACGAGACGCGGTGCCCGGAATTGTCGAAGCTGCGAGAACACCGTTAGCCCTGAAATGTTGCGGTCGGAAGTGGCGGCGGGCAGAATGCAGGACGCACCCGTTCTGGCTGCCTGGCGCACCGTGCAGGTCGACGATCACCTTGATGCCGTGGTTGCGTGCCCAGCCGACGGCCTTCTGCAGGTACGGCAGCTGGCCTGAAATGTAGGGCTCTCCGGGCCCGACCTCGAACGCCCAGTAGCCGATAGGAATGCGGACGTGGTTGAGGCTGGCAGGAAAGAACGGTAAGAGGCGGGCCGCTCCATTACACGATCACGTGACCTACCCGGCGTTGGCAATGTCGATAAAGTCCTGCTCTGTGATCCAGGTGTTCCAGTGGTTCTGCAACACTGAAAGGGCTGTGTTTCGGTTCTGCAGCTGGCCGAAGGTCCATTCGTCGACGATGGCGGAGTTGCCGGTGTTATCAAACAAGCTTGGAGTGATCCATGGCTGGCGAGATAAGCGAAGTAAGACGCGACGCGTCAGTTCTCCAGACGCTCCACACTCAGACCGGCGAACGGACGAACCTCGAGAACCAGCCAGCCTCCCAGGTTTACTCCCCGCACCTTAGAAGAACCATACGGAAAGCTGGGGTTGATGGGGTTGTCGGCGAGAGCGGAAGGGGCGAGGCACGCGATGAAGAGAGAGACCGCCGAAACGAGGGAGCTGAAGGACACCATGGTCGTCGCGGGAGATCCTGGCGTGTATGCAGGGGAGCTGGAGGTCGGAGACGAGGAGAACGAGGGTGGAATGAGGCGCGGCCTTAAGTAGTCTGAGGGCGGTGGAAATGATAGCAGCGGAAATTGACGCGAACAGAGAGATGCAGCGCGGCTTCCATCACATCCATCCTCTGCCAGCCAGCTCGGAACCCTGCCCGTCATTCACGTGTCCGCCTCCGAGCCGTACGTTCCTCCATTCACCGCCCAATCCGCGACGCCGAGGGCGAGCATAAGGCATGCATATGGCGGGACCAGTTGTCCGCTCAGCATCCACGCGTGCAGCATGGACGAAATCCCGGAACACGTATGCGCTGCCTCGCCCATGACTTATCCCCGCCATGAGTCTCGCACGAACATTGGTGTAGGAAGAGGTGCCGTGATCATTTCTGCTTCTGTCGTACCTGAGCACCGCAAGGCGGACGGATCGCAGTGATGTTCAGACCGGAAAACAAGAAAAACGAAGGAGGCTCGCCATCGCGAACGCGACCTTGTGGGCGCCAGCTTGCCAAGGAGCGTCCAGGTGACCTGTGAAACAGCTGCCTGACGCCTCAAGCGATCTTCCGAACCTCGTCTCGCAACGCTTCGCCTCGACGATCAGTTAACTTGGCCGCCATCGTCGCGTCGTTGCTCTCTGTGGCCAATGCCAGTCAGCCTGAGCAACAACGGTCTGACCTGCTGCTGACGACACGGGAAATTGTCGCACAAACCTGAGCATCCCTTTGCCTGCTTCTCTCCTACGCGATGTGAACTGTCTAGCGCTGCACATCTTTTGTTATACATCGTGAAAAAGGCGTGATGATATCGAAGCCGTTCGGGCAATCTGCAAAAATAGCAAGGTGGCATGCTGCATGCTGTCAACCCCGCCTTCCAGCCGAGGGCCCGAGGCGTCATCGTACAACTGGCGTCCGCCTTGCTTGATTTTATACGGAGCTATCGAAGGCTGGGAACCGCAGTACTGTACTGGATGAGGGTCAGTATGTGGACTATCACGATATGCTTGCAACATGCCTTCATAGTAATACCACTTGACCCACAGGCGAAGCGTCACCTCTGGTGCACGTGGATGGTACACGTTCAGGGCACTGATAGAACTTGTGGGCTTAAGTACTGTATAGACTCACTACTAGCTTCAGTAATTCCTACGGGGCTCTCCGCTGATCGTCGTTGCGGGGTACAGCTCACAGGGAATCGTACTTATTTCAATCCACGCGCATAGTAACCGTTTTCCACGTGTCGCAGATGTCGATGATGGTCGAGCATCTTGTCCCTGTCTCTCCTGCACGTCCAGACGTTGTACGCACGGCACACGCGTGAGCTCTTCCATAGGCGGTGCGTGGCGCATATTCGCGGTGTTGATCACCATCGTGTTCAAGTAATGTTGATCACGATGAAATGAAGCCGAGAGTACTAGCGGACAGGCAAGTGTACAAGTTGTGCGGCAGTCTACATCCGAGGAGCAAAGGCTGCACCGATGCCTCCTCTCGAGCGCTCTGTGATGATGACGAGCAACGAGTGACGCCCACCAACAGCTCCCCGTTGCATCCACACTCGTTTGTGCTGGGAATGCCGTCAGGCTTGAGCTTGAGCTTCAGTACTCGTATAGTCTCCTTGGCTGACCTGAGGCGGGACCCGCCGTTCTCATGCCATGATCTCCGGCGCTGACCCGAGGCCCGGCCCTGTTGCGCAGATTCGATACACACATAACTTACTGTCTGTACAGCAGGCTACTGTATATACTTACAACTTGACCTTACCACCAACACCTCTCTCCTGCTATGCCTCTCGAGACCAACCCTCTGCAGAAAGTATACCGCCCGGACGGGCTCGCGAGCGCCTCGCCGTCTGCAGTGGATGCGAGAGGGCGCTCTACTGCGGCAAGGAGTGTCGGCGCGCGGACAGGCCCATCCACAAGTACGTCCCCCAGCTCGCACCCGCACCGACCGACAGCTGAGCTCTGTGTGCATCCGTGCGCGCGCGCGAGCGTGCAGGTCGTTGTGCAAGGTCACGCAGGAGCACGCACGCGCAGCGCACCGCGGAGACCATGGCCGGGCGGCCCTCGAGCCCGTCCTCGCGGGCATGCCCACCTTCTCGCCGAGTGGAAGGCGCTCCTGCGCGACTCCACCGAGGCGCACCGCCCGTCCTTCACCGGCCTCTT
>CCBP010000028.1:195959-228024 GCA_000765035.1 Trametes cinnabarina
CCGTCCCTCAGCGTCGGGTGTGCTACTGCGCTCGAGCGTCGAAAGCGCACGGTGCCTCCGGCGAACTCCACTCGCGAAACACGCCTTTGAACGTGATCACCTGGGTTACGATGATGCCCAGGTAGTAGTACTACCGTATACATAGTACACACGGTACCGTCCAGGCTCCATGACTTTACCCACGTACTAATCCTGCCCCTCTCCCCATACCACCTCCTTCACCAGTTCAGCCTATTCTCTTTTGGGTCGTCTAGCTAGCGGTAGTAAAGTAGCGGCGTTATGCCTACCATAGGGCGCGGCCTTCGAGGGCAATAAACAAGGATACCAACAACGGCAACAACAACCGTCCAGGCTGCTGTGCGCGTGAGCGCAGCTCCCCTCTGAAGCCCCCCATCGAAACTCTGACAACGCTCAAGGCAAACCATATGGCGCGCGTATCTCCAGACCCTGTGTAAATACGGTCGCCACGCTCTGCTCTCCTCCGGTCCAGGGTCGACTGCGCCGCAACACCGAGTACGCAATCTGTGGGCATGGGCACATGCACCACACATCCAGGATATGTGCACCTGCGGTCAGGCACGGCGTACATGGGCATACACACCTCGCTCAAGGCCGCCGTGGGCAAATCCCAGGTTGGACATAGCCGGCTTCCGGAGCCTCGAGTCAAGCTTCACAGGCTGTTCTCCATACTATAGTTCCCCGCGGTGAGCGCAGATTGCGCGGCGTCATCCACAGTCGAGCCTTGAGCTTGAGGATGTCGCACGGTGAACCGGCTGCCACATCTTCTCGCGTTCGCCGGGATCCTCAGGGCCGTTCGATACGATTCCGAGTTGCAGAACAGAGGGACGAAAGCGCCGCCTCGGGGCACGGACACAGCGACATCGCGCCGAGCAATCCAACCACCAAATATGTGACGCGGCCAGATCCGCACTGACCGCTCGCCCATCGACTGCGAACTCAAGACGACACGTGAGCGTCCGGGGAGAGGCCTCTATGCGGCTCTGACAGCGACACGCCCAGTGCGCGATCTACCACGGGTACGGTAGCCACTGGAGTGTTCGTAAAGGGCGGTTGGAAGCCGTCGAGTGACGTTGCGGATAGCACCCGCGAACGACCGTGTGCAAACATAACAAGACGCAGAACCTATGCCGTGACAAAGATGGCCAGACTCCGCCAGAGAAACTCGGCGAATAGCCCGAGTCTGCGTATGGCGGACGAAAAGGGGGGGCCTATTTAGGCCCGCTGCGATAGCGGACGGTTTGTCCACTAACGCAGCGACTACGTTAGAGACGTCTGCAATGCATGAATAGGTGTGCCGATGACGACAAGGTCGAGCTTGGCACAAGGTCTTCGCACCGCTCACAACCTGTTTTTGGTTCTAGTCGAGGAGATCGCAACGGTCGGAAGCAATGCTACGTTGAGAATACCACTACTTCTCACCTCCTCTAGCAATTGCGAAGTAGGATATGCCGCCCATATAATCACAGACGCGCGCTGCATAGGTGTCACGCTGAACAGAGTGCCGATTAGGGCTGGATCTTGAGCGAAGTGCAACCAGCAGTCAAGCCACAGCAGCCTGGAGATGGTGGAAAACAGTATCATTACGCCGCGCATGAGACGCAGAGTAAAAGGTTACAACGTCATCAATCAACGTACATCGTCCGCACATGGGCCGTGGACGCCAACAGGCGAGCAAGGGACGCCGAGGAGGTGTCGCGGCGTCCGGTGCCTTCGACCAAATCGTCGCCTTAATGCTGGGGTTGATATTGCTGCTGCTGCTGTGGCGGCGGCATCATCGGAGGCATCATGCCGGGCATGCCCGGGGGAGGTTGCATGTAGCCTGGTGGGGGGGGAGGAGGTACGAAGCCGGCCTGTGGGTTGTAGACAGGAACGCCCGGCGGAGGCGGGGGAGGCACGCCCATGGGCATACCGTGTGGAGGCATTCCCTGCATCGGCGGCGGCAGCATCCCTCCGGCATGCCTTGGTGCATAATCGTCTGTTGAGGCGTGAAGCCTGCAGGCGGCGGCGGCGGCGCTGCAAGCGCGCCGGCGAACTGGCCTTGGTACGGGGCTTGATAGCCCGGGACAGGTGGTGCGCCGAACGCATTGAGGGCCGCCATAGGCGCAGGAGGTGGACGCGCAGCGACGGGTAACGCGTTGTTCTTCCTGGCTTGTGCAGCAAGCAACCGCTCGGCGGGGGTGCCGTGACGCTCGCCCTTGCCGTCCTTCTTGAACGCATACTGGACCGTGATAGCCTTGTTCATGAGGAACTGGCCGTTCATGGCCTCGATTGCGGCGTCCGAGGACTCGAAATCGGTGTATGAGACAAAGCCGTATCCTTTCGATTTTCCTGTTGTCGGGTCGCGTGCAATCTGTCAAATGCAGTGGTGGAGTAGGTTTGGGAGAAGAGACGATGTCAGTACATTGTGAAGGTAGATAGGACGAGGAAGCATATGGAGGTAGGAGATACGACGCACCTTGGCTGTGGTGGCCATCATGCCGAACGCGCTGAAAGTATCGTAGAGCAAACGTTCGTCCACATTTTCGTCAAGGTTTCCGATGAAGAGGTTCGCGCCCACGTCAAGTTGCTTTTTATCCGAAGACGCCTACATGTGCACGAAAAAGCAGTCAGCCACAGCACGACGTTTACAAATGTCTAAGAATACGTACCTTGTTTACCCTGATGGGTTTACCGTACAATTTGATCTGGTTCATAATCTTGCAGGCATACTCTGCATCCTCCTCGGTCAAAAACTCACAGAAGCCATAGCCTTGATGGGTCATGGATATACGGTCCTTCGGCAGATGTACGTTCACTGCGAACGCTTAGATATCAGCATACGGCACATATGATAGAAGAGCTACGTAGGACTCACCAACAGGGCCTGCTTGCAGCATTAACTCCCATATGAGCGCGTCAGTACACCGCTCATCCAGGTTTCCCTGCGCATATGTCAGCAACTCTCCACAACAAATATTGGACAAGACGTATGATACGTACCAAATACACTGTCGCCTCCTGGTTTCGGTCATCTTGCGGTCGAGACATGGTGGTGGTCGTTGAGTTCGTGTCGAGCGGTGGGCGCGCTGTTTACGACGCTTTGTCAACTGTGGCGCTCGTCTTCGCGAACTTGCCCAGTGTCATGTAAGCGCCTATGCCCTTTCTCTACCAGCAAACACCACGCAAATGTCCCGTGTCGGCGCCGGTACAGGCGATTGTCTATGTCGAAATCGATGTAACGCGAGTACACCCGTCAAATGCACAGGTGGGCACAGGTACAAGATTTTACGGGAGGCGATAACGGCGGCTTCGGTTGATCTGTCGCACGATCAATCGCGACAGGTAGGGACTTCGTGAAGCATTGAACAGACGCGACAGTAATGCAATGTATGAGATGGTTTTTGGGAGCATAACGACAGTGCACTTGTAGCGAAGCAAATCCAAGTGGCATATTGCGGTGCTTATCGCAAGGCGTCGCATGTGTGGATAGCCCCGTATGTGCGCGTGCTTGAACATCCTCATCAGCCTCATAATCCCTCCCATCTTAGACCAGGGGCGATAGATGGGCTTCCTGCCTTCCTGCATGGTTAGTCCTCGTCGCTCAGGCCTCTCTGCAACAGAGAGGAACCCCAGAAACCAGTGAGAGAAAGTTGTGCGCCCCCGACATAAGTCCATCGGAGAACGAGCCCCGTCCGCAGCCACGATGGCTTTGGCCCACGGCTGCGCTCCGACCTTCGTTCGACCAGAGGCTTCTCGAGCCGAACGAATCGTATGGCTAAGACGCAATACGCCATCTAAGGCGACATACAGCTCTATCACCGATGATTTCTCTTTATCTCTGACTTTTGATGGCTGACGGCGAAGTGTTCGCTGGACAGTCGCGCGCGCGTATGCCCAAGACAGTGGATTTCGGTGTTCTTGCCGCGCAATATCCCTTCCTCCAGTCAGATCGGGGCCGGCGACGCGCACCCTCGTTGTCTGCACAGCGTCATCGTGCGCTTGGACAAACGTTGCCCAGATGAGACGAGGGTGCTCGGATATATAAAGGCGCGTCCCCCTTTCTCATTCCGTCGTCGGGCAGAACCGCACGGAAAGCAAACTCCACAAACGGCGTTCGCCACCCGCTGTTCTTGCACGCCTCTATCTTCATCGACATTCAACTTCTCAGTACACTACCTCTTTCGCACTACATACTCCCCGCCGTTCGTTCGAATCACTTCGTCAGTCTCCCTACAAGGAACACTTTCGCCATCATGAACTCCGGCTTCGTCCTCTTCTTCATCACGCTCCTCGCCATGGCGCTCTTCGTTTCGGCGACGCCTGTCCCCAACAATGATGCCGCTCTCGTCAAGAAGGCACTCAAGCAGTACGACGCACGCCGCGGAGTTCCCAAGCGTCGCGACGACGAGAAGCACAAGCCGTCCAAGTGAGTGCACCTTGTGATGCGCAACCGCCCTCATATGACTCACCTCACCTTTCGCAGGATCTGGCGTGCTGCCATCCCCGAGCCGACTGCCTAATGTCGTAACACATAGTGAGGCGACCAGCATCGCTTAGGTGTGTTCGCTTTGCTGGGTTTGGACTGTGCAGTTGCTCACGATATGGCACATTGCTCCCCTAGACATTCAGTGCTATGAGGCCTGTTCTATGCCATCCATCTCCAGCTTCCCTTGCTCTCAATTGCGACCTTTTGATGCACGATGGCTCTCGACGTGTTCGGACCGAGGACGGCGAAGGCGCGCTGGGGTGGCCGCTGCCCTGGGATACACGGGCTTGCCTCTGCTTCCTCTGCTCGCGCTTTCCGTGTCGTGTTCGTTTTGTACATAGTATCCTTTGGACTGCAGATAGTACTGAGCCGACGACCGTAGATAAGTTATTGATCATAGAACTCTTAGACGAGCCCGACGCGGCCCATGGACACGGCTGGGTAGGTACAGGGGAACACCTCATGGGTTTACATATGGGGGACAAAGCAGCTGCCCGTTTAGCTCAGTGGTAGAGCGCGCCACTCGTAATGGTGAGGTCGGTTGTTCAATCCAGCCAATGGGCAACTTCGGCGCTATAGTGTAGTGGTTATCACTTGGGATTCTGACCGCAGTGTTCCCAAAACCCAGGTTCGAGCCCTGGTAGCGCCTGCGGTACATCTTTTTGGCATGTTGCAGGAGTCCGGAGTTCTAATCCCAACGGGTACTATGAATTTGCAACGAAGGGTACTGTAGTGTAGCATAGTGAAATAGGAGTGTTGCATCATTCAATGCGCCATATGCATACCTCAGAACTTGGATGATGCGTTGGCGGGCCTCTTGTTCAGCAAAAAGTGATATATTCTACAGCGGAGGGTACATAGGCGCACTTACAGTACGGGATACATTCATAGCAACCCACAGCCAAGAGGCAGTAAAACACACGATGCTTAGGTCCTGATGTCCTACTGGCCAGCTCAACGCGCACTACCAACGATACAGCAGGAACGAGGCGGTGGCGACAGCGCAGAACAGCGTGTATGAGAGACCGGCGGGGGGAGGGAGGAGCGACAGCGCGCCGCTCGAGCCGGGGACGGGCAGGAAGTGCTTGGCGTCTTCCGCTTGTTGTGCGGCGGATTGCTGATGGGGGAGGACGGGTCAACGGTGGGCGCATAAAGGACTTGGAGACAGGGTGACATGCCTTGAAAGCGACGAGGCCGATAATGATGCCGCACGCGAAGAACGCGCAGGCTTGGATGAACCAGAGGACTCCCCACACTACACCGTTCAGCGGACTTGTCGGCCGGAACTGGAAGAAGGCACGCGTACCTTGCGACGGGCAGCATCCGCAGATCTCAGCGAACGAGGACGCGTCCGAGCCGTTCACCTTCCTCGCGACCGTGTCATCTGCAACGGCGCAAAGGACGCACACAGTTTAATGGACCCTGTGTGCAGGAGTAGAGCGAATGGACGCGCACCAATGACATCCCACAGGACGTACATGCAGGACATTACACCGATGAAGAGCACCTATGCAGCTCCCTGCCATCAGCTCGAGCAACACAGGACGGTTTAGCGGAGCAGAGACATACGAAGAAGCGCAGCGCGACGCCTCCAGCGACGAACCAAAACAATACAATCAAACCCGACATGCCCAGGATGAGCAGCCACGTTCTGTGACATCCCACGCACAGGCCAGCGGTCAGCCTTCGTATCGCACAGCGCGAACAGAGACGTACAGCCAGTTGCGTCGCGCCCACCAGAGCGTGAATAGGAAGAACGCGGCGAGGGCGAGCGACGCGATCTTGCTGGCGTTGGTATCGAACCCGCACGTTATGAGGGCCGCGCCGATGAACGACGACCCGAGGTATCCAGCGGGGAGCGTGATCCATGGTATCCCGCCCGACATGCGCGTCGCGCCGCCCTCGTCGGCTACAGGGAAGCGATTCAGTCTCTGCGGGTTAGATAAGCGAGAAGGCTCGGACGCGAGACGCACGATCGAGTTCTACGGAGTGTATGTGCGCGCATGTGAGGACTAGCAAGCCGTCAGCGCACGCGGCTTGACCAGGGAATCGCACTCACTGCCGGCGATGGCATGGCTCATCTATGACAGCAAGGTACCAAGAGATCGCGGTAAGCCACCTGCCTGCCCAAGAATGCGATGAAGTCGTGTACCTCATGAAACCCAACTGTCAACAACCTTCGTTGGCGAACGCATTAGCTCGCGCCCGCAAATCCGTCGTATCACAATAGCCCGCTGAATGAACTCACTTGAACGGATAGACTGTCCGACAGGGAAGCAGACATATCAGAGTCAGCGACGAACGCGATGGGAGGCTGAAGGATACGCCGCGTGGAGCGAGCACTCACTTATAACGGACAAGTACGGCAAGTGCCTGCACGCCGCGTCCGCATGTGCACAACGCATTCCGTCATTACCGTCCTACATCACCCATCCGACAAATGCAAGAAGAGACGCACCATAGTAGAGCGATAGCGACGATGTAGCATCCGGCGACGATGAGCGTGGTGCGCTGCGTTGCGGTTGGGGTAAGCGAGTCCTGCACGTCGCGCGCGTAGCCGGCGAAGTTGTTTTCTGGGTATGCGTGTATGTTGGGCATGACGGAGCGTTCCAAGTCGTACAGCAAGAGCAGGTATGGTATAAGGAGCAGAGGAAGGGCTTCAGAGCGGCCACAAACGATGCAAAAGCAGAAGACGACTGCGGAGACGCTTCAATACACGAACATGCATGCCGAGTCTCGGAGTCGCAGCTGTGGCGGTTCGTCTTCCTGAATCCTCACTTGGCACACTTGGCCACGCTCATCCGCTCGCTCGCACACAAGACATTAGGGAGACAACAGATGCTATGAAATCGTAAGGTAAACATGATGCTAGGGTACAAGATACAAGACATGATGGGAAGATATAGCCGATAGACGTCCAGAACGAACAACACAGCGAAGGAGGAATAACTACTGAAACAACAGGGAGGACAACCGCTAGTGCAACAACGATTAGAGCTCGTCGTCGGTCACGTCCTCGCCACGCTTCCTCCGTGCCATGCGCTCCTTCTTGAGCTTGCGAGCCTCCGCGGACGTGAGCTTCTTCTGCTTCTTCGTCTCGATCTTGTTGCCCATCGCATCGTACTGATCCTCATCCTCTCCATCCTTCTTGTCAATGCGGGGACCGGAGCCCTGGCCCTCAACCCAGTTGTGGCCGGAGGCCTCGAGACGGCCGTCGCGCATGGCCCAGACCTCCGTGCACAGAGACTCCGAGAAGTCGCGGTTGTGCGTGATGACGAGCACTCCACCCTCGAACTCCTTGAGCGCCTTGATGAGAGCCGCGAGCGACTCGCGGTCGAGGTAGTTTGTGGGCTCATCCAAGCAGATGACGTGAGGGCGGCGCCACGTCGCGGCACCGAGCACAACCTTGACCTTCTGGCCACCGGAGAGACCACGCATAGAGTTGTGCGACACGAACTCGGCCTCGAGACCGAAGTCCGCGAAGTGCTTCTCGATCTCCCGACGAACGAGGGGACGGAGGAGACCGAGGCGCTGGGCCTCACGGGTATCGACCTCGAGGACCTTCTTCTCGAAGCCACGCTTGATCAGCTCGTCACGGGAAATCCAGATGTTCTCCGACGAAGAAAGGCCCTTGAACGAGACCTCGTACTCGTACGACTGCTTGAGCTTCTTGCGGCCGATAATCTCGTCGATCGTGCGCTTCTGGCCCTCGACGACGACAATCGAACCCTCCTTCATCTTCTGGGCATCCTCCTCCGTGATTTGACGATTCGCCTTCATCATCTCCTCGAGATCCTCACCGGTCTGGTAACGCCACAGCATGTACTCGAGCGGAGTTTTGTCGAGGTGCTGGTCGATGTGATGGAACGCGTGCTGCGCCACGTAGCCGATGACCAGGTTAGGGTGCTTCCAGATCTCACCGCCCTTGTTGGGCTCGAGATCACCGATGAGGAGTTTGACGAGGGTGGACTTGCCGGAGCCATTAGGACCGAGAACGGCAACACGGGAGGAGAGCGAGACTTGGAGAGTGATGTCGTAGAGCTGCTGGACCGGCTGCGTGGGGTACTGGAAGCCGACCTTGCGCATCTTGAGGAGGGACTTCTCCTTAGTCTTGACACCCTCAAGAAGAGGGGGGTCGGGAAGCTTGAATTGGTAGTCCTCCTGAGCCTCAAGAGTGTAGTAGGAGCGGGCCTCAGGGACAGCCTTCATGAAGGCCTCCAGGTTACCACGGTAGCGCTTAAGCTTGAAGCGGTTGAGATGGAGAACGTCGGTGATGACATTGTTCAGGAAGCCGGAGTCGTGCGAGACGATGATTGACGTGCAGGTCTGGAGGCTGGTGAGGTAGTTCTCGAGCCAAGCGACGTTGACAACGTCCAAGTGGTTGGTAGGCTCATCAAGGAGAAGAATGTCAGCCTTGAAGAGCATCGCGCGGGCAAGCGCGAGCTTCATCTTCCAACCACCAGACAGGCTGCCGATCGCCTGCTTCTGCCTCTCGTCGGAAAAACCGACGGACGCAAGCGTCTCGATAACCTCCTCCTTCGTGGCCTGGATACGCTTGTCCGCCAGGATGAAGTCGAGGACAGCGGTGTCGGCCTCGCTGCCGTCAATGTCATGCTCAACATAGAAGGTGCGGACCTCATCGGGGGAGGGGAAGCCCTCGACTTGCCTGGAATAGCAGTTAGTATCTGTACGGTGAATATGTGAATAGCAAACAAGACGTACCCGTTGGTGATTGCACGCATGAGGGTCGACTTGCCGGTACCGTTACGACCACAGAGACCGTAGCGGTGGCCGCGCTTGAGGCGAAGCGTTGCGGTGTTCAGGAGAATCTTGGCACCGTACGCGAGGGAGAACTGGCAATTGCACAGGTCCTCACCCTCCTCCTCGTCCTCAGCCACGGTGTCGTCCTCGTCATCCTGAGACGCGGACTTGACAACCCACTCATTAACGATGGTGTTAGGATCAGGGGAGGTGGAAAGGAAGGTGAAGTAGGGGATGAGCGTCTGCCACTCCGAAACGTCGAAGTTCTTCGCCTTGGTGAGGTTGGCAGCGAGGTTGGACACGTAGATGGTGGTGACGTCAGCAACGGAGGGAACGGGGTTCGCGCCGACCTTCTTGTAGATGCTGATGAGAGAGTGAGCGAGCTGCTTCTCGTCCGCCTGCTTAATGGGCGGGAGATCGGAACCGTCGCTGTTGGCAGGGACCTCGCCGACTTGGCGGAGGGTGTTGATCGCGCGGTTGACAACGCTGCGGGCCTCCGGGTCACCGATCGTGGACTCGACCTTGATCAGGCCAGGGAGAAGCTTGGGGATGAAGGGACGGACAGTGATGGCAGAGTCCACAAGCTTGGCCATGTTGTCGATGATGACGGCCACGCGGCGCTTCGTCGCGGTGAGCTTCTCGTTGAGACCACGAGACAAGAGAGGAACCATGAGGGAGAGGGTGGGAGAGTCTACTTCCGAAACGAATGTGGTAGCCGAGAGGAGAGTGATAGTCTTCGGGACCTCCTCGACGGGGTTTATTAGGGCCTTGATGAGAGCAGGAATAAAGCGTTCAATGTCCTTGTTCGAAACCAGAGCGGTGACCTTTTCAAGCGAATCGCGCGCAGCCTTCTTCACGTCCGCCTTGGTGTCCCAAATCGCCTCAGCAAGGATGGGGACGATCTCAGGAGAGAGCTTGGCGATCTGGGCTGGAGCAGACGCGACAAGCTGGTTGAGGATGACCAGCGAGCCGGTCTTGAGCTGCCACTTGCCGGCGGTCTTGATCTCGTGAAGAAGAGCGGGAAGAATGATTCCAGCCGCCCAGGGGTTCATAGCCGCAACGAACGACCTAACCGCCTCGACGGCAGCTGTCCGCGCAGCGGGCATCTTGTCGGCGAAAGCCTCAAGGAGAGCAGCATAGAGGCCGGAGTCGACGAAGAGGGGCTCGAGCGCTTTCACGGCGGGAGAGCCCGCGACGGCGGCGACAGCATTGGCGGCGGCCTCGCGCTGAGCGGGCGACTTCTTGTCGCCGAGCGCCTTGAGGACGGCATCGATGAAGCCGATAGACTGGAGAGCCTTAGGGCCCTCCTTTTGAGTGATCGTGGCGAGTTGTGCAGCCGCGGCATCGCGGGTCGCCTTCTCAGCGGCGAAGAAGCCGGATGCGTCGAACTGACCCTCAGCGGGTGCGACGGCGGCCTTGAGGGAAGCGGTGGTGACGGGGGCAGCGGAGGCGGTGGTAGCGGGCATTGCGGATGAGAGTATGGTGGAAGTGATCTATGGGGATTCTGGGGGGTGCGAAACGCGGGAAAAGGTCGTCAAGGACGAAAGATCACTCTATTTCTAAGATGGCCGGAGCCTGCAGGGAGCTGGTCAGCGACTTGGACGGCGAGAACGGGCGGGAGCGCGAGCGTACCTTCTATGAGACAAAAGAGAAAGAGGAAAGAAAAGAGTGGGGATAGGGTTTGGACTTGTCGCTCATCACTTATATATCGGGCACTCGTGTTGGCGGAGTGCGAAAAAATGAGAGAGCGCACGTGGCCGGTGGCATGTCAATGCCGGCGCTTACTCAGCGCCTAGTCCGCTCCGGGTGGATTGCGGGGAAAGCGTTACCCCACACGACTCTCACGCCCTGGCCTACACTGGAACCGTCCGAGAACATTGACTGGCCATTCCGCATCCTCTCTGCGCCATATCGCCGATACCGGCGTCGGAGCTACGCTACAGGAGCTGGAACTACCAACAGTCCGAGCCGTGTCCGTTCCTTCCGTGGCCACCTCACTCCTTACAGCTTCTCATTCAGCCGCGCGAAGCTCAACGGAACGAATTGCTGTGCGCAACGAGTCAGCAGACCGTCTTCCGCGAGGCACTTGGAGGCCCGGAAATGAAAGGGTACGCACGTATCCACCCGCCTCGTAGTGCTTGCTGTTCGCTTCCACCCAATGCAGACGCAGCGCGTGCAAAAACGCGGACAGACCCTAAACCGTGTTGATCAGCGAATGCGCTGAGGTCATACACATGATCCGCTCGGCAGACGCACCTCCATAACACACAGGATCCCAATCGTCAGGATGAGCCACAACACCCCAACGATGGCAAGGGCAATTATACCAACAAGGCCCGACATCCCAAGCACGTTGGCCAGCGTCATGTCCCACAGCACCTCGGAGAGCTGCGCATGTGCGAGCGAGAGCGCCCATAGACGAAGATAAGAGGCAGTGTGGGAGACGCATCCCAGGCAGAACTCAATAGTATGGATGACTTGATGAACGACAACCTCGCTGAAATCGTGTTCCTCCTGCGAGACAGGGTGATGAGAACAATGATATGCAAAGACGTACGGAAACGTACATGTTCCTCGTCGTTCGCTTCCACGATGGCTCTGCCATTGCCCTCTTCTTCACCCTCAAGCGCCGTGTCGTCCGTGTGCCGGGGAGCATCGTCGGCGCCTAGGCCTATATACCCTTGCCCGTGGATCTTCTTCATCTCCTGATACTGTAAGTAGGGCTTCGTGATCAGGAGCCAGGGAACGCAGACAGCCGCCATCAGCAGAAGGATGACCTGGACGGTGCTCTGCCCTGGGTACAGCTGCGTCGCGGGGTCAACGCTGCCCGGTGACAAGACCATTCCGATCAGCATGTTCAAAAGGGACGGCGGCTGCGTGTCGACCTGGGACCAGTCGACCGTCCACTTGTAAATGATGCAGACCACCAGGTAGCCGAAGATGGACTGGAGGAAGATCATTTGGGGAATGAAGTTGGTGTATATGTCTGAGAAGCGTTTGAAACGAATGTGGTTGGGGACTTGCAGACAGATCGCGAACGTCATCTACGCTCAGAGCGTCAGTATATGGGCCAATAGCAGAAGGTAAGAAGACCCACATGAATGACACCGAGCACTATGGACATCTTCATCTTGTATGAATTGGTGAACAGCAAGCCGTTCTCAGCGCCATGCCACGCAGGGTCGATGCCAAAGGGATAAGTACGTCCGTTCGAGAGCCCCACAAGTGTCCCATTGCCGTGCCGCTCGGGAAAATCCCATCCAGAATGGAAGAGGTGCAGCGCCTTGGAGAAGATATCGTTGTAAAGGAATCCGGTGTAAATCGAGAATAGGCCCATCAGCAGGATGATGTAACGCCCGCTGCGTGTCTGTTAGTACCACAAGGAAACTTAAACAAAGCCTCGCACTCACAAGAAGAACATGTCGAAAATCTACCGTGATCGGTCAGCAGGTATTTCGCACACCCGATACAGCAAGGAACGTACCTCGCCCAAGTCAGCTTTTGCCAGCTTCTTCTCAAAGAGAATCATGACGGCAGCAGCGAGAGCGATTATGAAACCGTGGCCGATGTCACCGAACATGACAGCAAACAAGAAGGGGAACGTGATAACCGCGAAGAGCCCTGGGTTGACCTCTTGGTATGTGGCGATACCGTATGCGTCCATGATGGTCTGGAAGCCCTCGGTAAACTTGTTCGTGCGATGGAACGTAGGAGGCTTGCGGTTCGTACGCAGCTCGTGCAGGATAGGGGGGACATTAGTCCCAGACTCCTCCTGAGGTGGCAACGCTTAGCATGTTTGTCTTTTAAGCAAGCATGACCAGACAACCTACGGTAGCATGTCTCAGCGCCAACTGGATTTGAGGGATGTCCCGTGTCGGGCACCAGCCCTCCGCAATCAGTGTCTTCCGACGAACGTCATAATTCAGTAGGTTTAGCGTCTCGTAGATGAGTTTCTCCTTGGCCACGACGTCCTGCCAGGTCGCTAAATTCTCCGCAATAGTCGTAAGTTCCGCCCTGCGGTTGGCGCCGGTGTTGTAGAGCACTATCTGCAAGTCCTCCAGGCGGCCGGTGACCTCGCGCATCGAGTCTGCACGCTTGTCGGCATTGACGTCGATGGGATAGATAGTCGCACCCATCGACTCGGCGACCTTGCGAATCTTGTTCAACAAGAACTCGCCGTGCGCAAAGATTATGAACACGTTCTTGCGTGTCTCAACTCCGGTAGCAGGATCGACGAACGGCTCCTGGATGTCGATATAGTTCATGTACAGGTTGCCGCGCAACACCCGCCAGAGGACGCGCTCAAAGGTTGACAAGCGCGCGCGGTCGATCGTTCCAGCGACGAACCTGGAAAACCGTCAGTGAGTCGATGATCAAACGGTACAAAACAAATCATCCAAAACTTACTCAAGGTCGAACTGAAGCTCTCCAGCACTGTACTGCTGCTCACGATCATCGTGTTGAAGCAGAGGGGCTGAGCTATCATCGAGAGAAGGCCGAGCCTCAGTCTCGCGCGATGCGGCCTTCGCAGAATGAGAGTCTGGATGCACTGCTTTCAAGCTGGGACGCACCTGGTCAAAGAACACCGCTGTCTCACGAAGTACATGGCGTGCTTCCACAAGCTCCCTGAGACGCTCGCTCAACAGCTGGTAGCTTTCGTTCATCTGTGTCAACCGCGCCTCATGTTCCGCTAACTTGACGTCGAGCTCGTCGATAGTCTGCGCGGCGCGAGGACCGACGGTGACAAGAGGGGCAGAATCATAGAGCGGCCTGATCGGTATGGGTTCCCTCTCCATCTCGATCTGGCTGGCGAAGAAGCGGACACGACGCGCCATCTCGTCGATGCGTCGAATCTCGCCGACAAAGGAACGTTGAAAGGGGTTAACATCTGGGTTGAGCTGCAGACAGAACGTTAGCACTGAGTCGCTCCATACAGTTCTCAAGAAGCATCGCGGCAGAGCATTGTCCTCCGGCTAAGGCAGGCCGAGTTAACTCCAATCACGGAGCGTGCCCCTTGCATTGACCATTCTGGCGGTGTCCGTTGACAGTGTAGATCAAAAGATGGGTGCCAAGGCCAACTACTGGTGCGTCTGACCGACCCTTCGCAAATTGCGTTCGGCAACCCAGCCTGGAAAGCCTCCGTCTTGTCGCACATCTAACGCGACGACAAGCACCCTGGCATCCCCAATTCCCAATTGGAAACCATGCACTCACATCTTTGAATTGCACATTGCCTAACTCGCCGAGTTCAGCGATTGTGTCATGAGCGACTTCCGTTGGCACGATGAGCTGCACCAAGCTCATCTGCTCTGAGCCTAGGGCCAGCATCAGTACACATTCGGGCCAAGAGTACAACCTGGATAGATCTCACGAAATAAAGTAGGATAATCGTCCCCCATGTTGGCACAGAGGACGTTGTCGATGGGCCAGATGACGTTGAGGAGGAACGGGCGACGAGCGTTCTGGCATTCATTGTTTGGTACTGGCGCTAAGCCAAACAAGACCAGCGCTTGTGAGACTTCGTAGCTTTGATTTGGTACCTCTACATCTGTGTACAGATCATCAGAATGTGCTCTGCGAATTGCCCGCGACGTGGTAGACGTCATGATCATCCAAGAATATCACTGGGGTGTAGCGTGGATTGACATGACGGCAAGTTTTATTAAAGTACTGGGTGACTATCCGTACACGGCTGAAAGTCCCTCTTGGGGAGTCTAGGGAGGAACCCGCTTGGGAGACTCTGCGAAAAATATTTCAAGAAGATCAGGAGTATGAGCTGGAGTCTTCCAAGATGCTTGATCTCAAGATGCTCCTAGGAGGTTGCCCATCGGTGGCTATCAGCGGCTATTGCCTTTGAGCGCTCGGCAAGATCTCGGCATGCCTTGTTCTCCGGCGCTCGACCAGGCATTGGGAGCAAGCGCAACTCACGTGATTGCACGTGAGCTAATGGCACAGCGCCCGCCCCCTGTATGCCAGTGACGTGGCAAATCCTGGCTTAAACCGCGTCCTCCACCATCTCTTGAAGACTCTTCTGCCCTCTTCTGCCCTCTTTCTCCCTTGCAGCTTCCTGTCGTCTCCCTTGCCCTGTATACGTTCTCGAAAAGCTCTTCCATGGTAACTCTCTTCATGTTAGTACGGTGTGTATAAAGATTGTAATACCCAGCTGATATTCGGCTCACCATCTCTTGTATCAGGTAGAGGTCCCCGTGTACTTACACACAATTGCAATGCAGGTGTGTCCAGCCAGTCATTGTCTGATTTGAGATGACACTGACTAATTGTCAGGCTGCATAGGAGCTGGTAGGTGCCCGTGGTTTCTATCCATAATGTTTACTGCGATTGTTGTTTGTCAGGTAAGTTCGGCTGCTACTGTATACCTCCTCGCGGTTCACTGACGTGTGCTTGCTACAGCCCCGTCCAAGTAAATTTCATGGTACATAGATACATTTTCTGCTGAATGTTGTACATTATTTAATGCATAATAAGTTTTGCTGCAAAGTACCAGCGGGGTGTGGACCGTGGGGTGAGTGCATGGGCGCCTGTATGCCACGGGAGGATTCGGAACACTGCCTGTAAGGGCTCTGCCCGCCGGGCGCTTGCGATGTGATGGGGTGATCGGGTCATCACTCTCTAGGGAATATCTCAAGAATTTCGAATCAGGGATTTCCCCCGGTGGTATCCGATTTGACTTTTATTGGGATCATTATGGTCAATCCTTCAAGACCCGTTTCCCTAGAAGCTCTTGGGAGCCAACTTCTACCGTGTAGGCAATCTGGATACACTTTTGGATGATCCAGGTTCCAGATGAAAAGCTCTCGAAAGTTCAGCGTGACAATTTCAAAGTCCGACGAGTTTTCCAAATCTCGGCTTAAGGCGCACAAGCGCCCATGGAGACGTTCCAAATCCCCAAAATCTGTAGGGGGGGGTACACGGCCAGAGAGAAACCTGCGAGAATCTTAAGGTAGGACAGTGTAAGACGATCTCAAGGTAGTACCTTGAGGAGACCCCAAGTTTCCCGGATGTTTGCCTTGAGTTACACGAACGTAAGGTCACCCTTCGACGGGTTTGAGGCAACCTGCAGGAAAGGGTTGCGCGATCTGCGGGAGTCGTGCAATGTGGACTGGCAATGGCAACTATTTCCCACACCTCTGGGCGTCTGAGCAGTGCTAGTGAGGCGTGAGCGTGGAGATGCTCACTGCAAGTCCCAACTTGCCGTTATCTCACACTCCCTCAGTGCAGCGGCTGAAAGCATACAGTCCACTCTGCTCCGGCGACATATCTTCTTCCGTTGGGGACCTGCACGCATCGAGCGTATGGCGGGACGGCTTGTCGTGCTCTCAACGTGAGTTCTGTTACACATACAAATTTTCGTGTCGCTCATATGCATGCCCATAGATCTGCCGGCGTGGAGAACCCGGCGCAATCTGAGAGCTGCGAAGTCATAGATAAGGTCATGCAGGCTCGTAAAGGTGCGCCATGCAATGTTCTGCGTGGTTGAAAGTACTGATTGATGTCGTTATGCTTTGTCTAGAGCTTGCCTGCGCGCTGGCACGAGCTACCAACGAGAATCAAGAGTATATGAAGAAGTATCAAGACGGCAGTCTTCGTGTCCCGGAGGATGTGAAGGAGTTGATGCGCCTGTGCAAACAATATCGCAAGGATGCGCTGCAGCATCAATACGACGGACAACGTCTTGCGGAGTACATACTCAGACTCCGTGCTGCCTGCCTCGTCCACCAAGATCTATCTACGCTTCCTCCTTTGCCCGATGAAATTGCTCATGTATTGAATAGTGCAGATATGGTGTAGTATGTGCATTGAGGGAATCACTTTCACTCGTCTTCCGATGATCCCTGCCATACCCTCGTTTTCTCTATAGCCCCCTCCTTTACCATGCTTTTCTACAGCTACGTGGATGGATACATTATCTCTGGATGTACATTGAATGTAGTGTGATGATGGAGTATCTGGTATTTGTGGTTCACTCCAGTATGTCTTTGTCGCGAGGAGGGCCGCAGCGTCGGCTCAAGATTTATCAGGATGGAATCCGAGTGATCCAGAGGAGTCGTCGTCTGCATACACCAGGCTGAAGACGAGAGGTCCTAAGAATTAATACAGCACTCCGCTCACTGACCCCGCGGCCTTGGGACTTGCAGCTTGAAGCTTGAGCGCTCAACCCCTTCTCCCACAACGTCGATATCACGGTCCATGTCCAATGACCTTACTTGCCATCCCGACTCACTATGGTAGAGAACTTCTGCCGTCGCACGGCACAGAAACCATCCCTTCCCGTTCGCCTTATTTTCATCAAGCAGAGATTTCGCCTCCAACGTCTCCGCGGTCCTGGGCCTAAGTGGCTTTTGGCATCACACATATTCAGGATATTCATTCACGCAGGATACGTCGTCGGCTGCCATGTGCTTTACACTGTTCTGGCCCTTTCATGCGGATTTCTGCTCACTTCTCATTTCCTTGGTGGCATGGAGTCTCTGGGACTCAGCTGGTGCGCTCTCTCAATGCTAAGGGCATTGCACAGTCTCGCCTATATGGGCCTGCTTGTCTATTCATTGCATACATATGCATATGATTCTCTGGGAAAGGATACGAGTGCGAGTCATAGACTGAAGAGGATGTCTGACCAGAAGATGTCTCCGAGTCAAGGAGCAGCGCATCGGCGGGCTGTAATCAATATCTTCGTCGGTGGAGCTTCTTCCCGATCACAGATCATAAGTGATTACTTTGTCCCCAGCATACAGATTCTGTCTCGTGTCTGACGACTTGCCTCACACATAGAATTGGGACCTGATAATACAGTCAATGATGTCTTCGACCATCTCAGACGGCTCCGACTAATCAGTTGCCACCAATCACAACGCGTTCACCACTATCTGGTCTTTCCCGCCTACTCTTTCGCACCCCTGGACAAGAACGCATGCCTCCAGGATATCGGAATTGTGGATGGGAGTACCCTGTACTTGCGTTTCCGTGTTTTGGGAGGTGGCAACTCACAGGATGATCAAAATCTTGGTAAGGCATCGGATGAGCTCATTACATGGAACGGTGTACTGACATGCACTTATAGCAAAAAAATACACCCACACAAACCTGGCAGCGTTCAGGAACCGCTCGGGAAAGCTACCGACAAACCATCCAGAGCGTTAGTGTTGTCCGTTTTGATGTATCCCTATGCAAATACTGACACAAAGACTTGCAGACTGGGAACCTCTCCTTGGCGATAATTTAGGTAGATTCCGATGCCTTGTGTGCGACGATCCAGATGACAGTGCTTTGGAGCCCAAGCGAATCAAGAAGCATGAGCAATCCCGACGGCATACGGCAGCGCTTCATCGAAAGCAACACATGTCTAGTAGTACTTCTGGCATACTATCGGCATCAGAGCCTACTGAGCACCAACAAGGAGAACAAAGTCCTGATAATGGACATTCACGTGCTGTGAGCCATTTTCTATGAGTCTGCTGTCCTGTCGCTAAATCAGTTCATCTAGCTCGTACGTGCCGCACTGCTTGACGTCTTGCAAGACATGGCAGAAAATACTTCAACCCACCAGAGCGATGGCTTCCATATGGCCCACCTCCCAGACATGCCAGCCGGCGAAGCTGATGAAGCCCTCAACTTGAACCCCGCCATTGATTGGGATGCTCTTCACTCTCCCGAACCCACCTATGTGGACGCCCTCGCTGCTCGGCTCTCAGAACGCTTACAGACATATCTACTTTCGGATGGGGCAATAAGCGATGATTCGATGGACGAGGCACGGGAATGTGACAATCTTGACCATGAAGAACCTCTGGCAGAAGTTCCAGAGCTAGAAGGTATTGATCATGTCCACCTTCATTTGATGTCTGCATTCTGATTGTGAGACCTCGGTTGGTTCCCTCCAGAGGTCCTCAGCTCCCTCGGTGGACGCCGACAAAGAAACATCACAGATGAGCATACAACGTGGTTTCCTTGGCCTGACAAGGAGGTAAGCAGAAGAGACATGGTATGCTGCTGTGTTATTGTGTATCTAACAAACGGCTATCAGATGTGTGTCCTCGACATTCTACGGCATGTCCCTCGATGCGCCTTTTCGGAGAAGCAGAATGCTGTCATATACTGGGCTCTTTCTGCCTTGGGTGTGAAAGATGTTCCAAGCGACCATGCTGTCAACAAAGTAATGAAGATTTTGCAAGACATCTGTGGTGTTGCAAGTATCCGTTACGAAGGTGCTCTAGGTCATGTATACTACGTGAACGATCTTGCTGGTCTGATTGCACAGGCAAGTACTCCTGACTTGTCAACGGTGAACTACTCTAAAACATCACCATTTCCACTATCACAGGAGTTGTCAAACCCACACGTCCGACCCCATCTCCGGTTTTTTCCTGAGGACACAGGACTTCACCTTGCACAGGCTTGGCAGGCAGCACGCCGGAAAGATGAACTTGATCCTGACCTTGCGACACCTATGGTTCGTCTGCATGGCAATGATTTTTATGTGTATGAACCAGCCCAACTCGACGATGGCCAACTTTGCATGCCCGTGCAATGGTTTGAACGTGCCGGACAAGTGTATGGCAAAGCTTGGCCGATGTCTCTTGCTGGTGATCAAACGGGATGGATCGTGCATGAGCATACGAGCTTTGAGATCAAAGCATCTGACCTTGTCGCCAACTTGCCAAATCTCTCACATACTTATGCAATGCGAGAGATCCCTAACCCTGCCAATATCATTGATATGCCTTCTTCCAAGCTGTACATATGACCTGTCACTCATACTGACTGCTTGCAGGAGTTGAAGTGGACTCCAGCGGTCATATAGAACCATGGATACGCACAGATCCACAGGTCGGGAATCGCTGGCGCGGTCTTGCAAAGGGACGTCGTGTGGTTGCATTTCCAATATGGCTGTATTGCGATGACACTTCCGGTAACCTTTCGAAGAAGTGGAACAAGCACAACTCATTCCTCTTCACAGCGGCCGGTCTTCCACGCAGTGATATCCATAAGGACTACAATATCCATTTTCTCTCAACCTCTAACATTGCGCCACCGTTAGAAATGCTAGATGGTATTGTCGAGCAGCTTCAGTATGTATAGACTCTCACTCTTAGGGAGCTTGTGCACACAGATAACATTTTGCACAAATTTACAGGAGCTGCCAAGCATCCGGAATCTGGGCTTGGGACTGCGTGCATCGGGAAATGGTCCTTGTCATTCCATCAGTCCTTGCGATGCTTGGTGACAACCCAATGCAAAGTGAGATTGCCTGCCATGTCGGTCTTGCTGGCAACCTCTTTTGCAGAGTCTGCAATGTCTGGCGTGGCTTCAGGAAACAGGAGCAAGGCAATTCTCAAGGGCCAGAAAGTCATGTGGCACAGGCAAATCTTACCGACAACAGTAAGAGCGTCCCTCCCACTCCAGCACTTGGTGCAAACATTGACCTCTTCCTATATCATAGCATCCCAGCTTTCTGGCGATGATGAGACTACTAGCATTGCGAGTGGAGACTCAGGGCGGACTAATGTAGGCCAGCAGAGGAAGCGGCGCACGCAGGAGTCTATGGGTGAATTGATAGACCGAGTACGACGGTTTATGTCGGTGAGTACTCAGTCTTATACACTAATATCCATTGACCTTCTCATTGCGCATTTGAAGGTCGGTATGCCTCGTCATCGTGCCGAGACCTTGCAGCAGTTGCGGTCTCAATTCATAGATGCACAGCGTGTCGGTGGCCAGAGCAGTGTTGAGAAGGCTCGTACGCGCACTGGCGTGAAGGACACCTTCCAATCCTTTTTCATTGACAAGCTTTGCTCAATCACAACCAAACGGGGACAACCACGGACGGATAAGGAGGCTGCCGTTCAGGACTACCTCAAGACAATACCCTATGTTGAGGAGTCGGCAACCAGTCCTGTATGGCGCATACGCGGTACGACAGCATTCTCCAGTGCTCACCAAGTTGCAGTGACTTATCTATGTGCCATAGACTTTGACCCGCATTCTGACACACCCATCGAGATTCTACATGTTGTCCTTCTAGGATTTGTCAAATACTTTTGGCGGGACACAGTTAGTCGACTCTCGGACTCCGGCAAGAAGACATTGATCACTCGCCTCTCCTCGTTTGATGTCACAGGCTTAGGAATATCTCCTCTGTCCGGGAACACTCTAGTCACCTATGCTGGATCACTAGTAGGACGAGACTTTCGTGCAATCGCACAGGTCGCCTCATTTGTTCTCTATGACTTGAGCGGCATTCCTCCCGAGCTTCAGAACATGTGGATTACTCTCAGTCAACTGGTACCTCTGGTTTGGCAGCCTGAAATCAATGATCTTCCAGCACATCTGGTACGTTCTCTCCCCCCCTCCCGGTGTGATATCTTGTACCATGTGCTAACAAAGTGACATAGATACGCCTTTCTGAGTCCATTGATCTTTTTCTCGAGGCAACATGCAACCTAACTCCACGCTGGTTCAACAAGCCAAAGTTTTATCTCATTCTGCACCTACCACGACATATTCGACGCTTCGGTCCAGCTATTCTGTTTGCAACGGAAGGCTTTGAGTCATTCAATGCAGTCATTCGCTCGCACAGCGTACACAGCAACCATCGTGCCCCTTCCCGAGATATTGCCTTAGGTATGGCGCGTCATAACAGACTACGACACATTCTCAGTGGCGGATACTTCACCTTCCCTCGCATCGTCAATGGTAAAATTGATGAAGAGCTCCCTGATCTGGCCGAGGGTACTCCAGGAGTCACGAAGAAGTCTCAGTCCCGCTGGCTGCTCAGGATGGCATACTTCGATCACGATAAGCTGGATTGGCGGATGCTCGGCTCAGGCCCTTTGTCCCTTCTCGAAGACAAGGGGTTCAGTAGCAAGATTGTGGGTCTACCGAGCAGATCAGCTGATGACGGCAACTTACCTGGTAAGCGCATCTATTCTGTTCAAGCATGGTGGCTCACTGTGAATGGTCGTTGCCAGCGGTTTGCCGTCAACTGAGCGAGACCAAGGCATGGTCAGATACACTTGCGAGCCGGCATATCACCCACATCAACGGTTTCGCTGATGTCCATGCAATGCAATTTCAAACAGCCGAGAAGTTCGACCTCCAGGATCATGGTGGCTGGTGTACATCTTCAGGCAGGAGCTGGCTCGTATGGCGGGCTCACAACTGCAGTGCTCTGGGACCGCAACAAACAAGCAGCGAGAATACGTCAGAGACGGCTTTCACAGTTCGCCTCGGACGTTTATGGGAAATTCTGCAAGTCCAGGGCTCTCCAAACGAGGTGACCGGTCAGGCGGACTTCGTGCTTATCCAGTTGTGCTCGGTTGGAGAACGTCATCCATACTATGGCATGCCATCTATCACCCTACAACCTTCCTTCATGATTGTCCCTGTCACCGTAGGTTCAATTTAAATAATCTGCATTTGCACCCATTTACTCATGAATCCACTATAGGACATTGTATGTGCGGTGAACGTTCAACACAATTGTCATGACGAGAAGTGTGTTCTATCGTCAACACGGGTCGTATGGCAAGAGCGCGAACGGACCGCACAACGGACCCTTGAAGTGCAGCATGGCCATGCAGAGAGCTATGTCCTGAATACATCCAAGATGCGTGATTCGGCTTACGTATCTATGTTCTGCCCACCTCCCGTCTTTGAGGAGACCCGTGAGACAATCATTCATCGTGCAGCAATGCGGGAAGTTCAAGTACGAGCGTCCGCTAATACCTCGGCCACTACACCAGGTACAGCCCCCACCAATACATCGAGAAGAACAAATCCACAAAGGACGAGGGTTGTGGCAGGACGGTCACACACAGCAGCACCGGTGGAACCCCCAAGTACTGGAGCAATCAACCTTCCCCCGCAGACGTCGGACCATGGATCTGGACCCGGGGCCAATCATGCAATCCACACCCTTGCTCATACTGCTCTCTTATCCTCATATCGACGAGCTCCTCATTCCAGCCTCCGTCGTTGATTTACTGGTAGCATTATAATGTTCCGCAAATGCGTGTGTCTCCTACGTCTTACTTTAGGTTAGAAGCCTGTAGGCAATGTATCTTGGTTTTCAATCTGACGATCCACGGCCAATGAGGCACTGAGATCGTGCTGTGCATGCTTCCAAGTCTGCGGCCTGATGTATTTCACTATCCTTGTATATATGTTGGTAAGAGCCTGCTTTTCCCTAGAAAGTCTCGTATGCCATCCTAATCTTTGCTCTCCAGCCAACCTGTTCGGACTACGCCGTTCTGCGCTACACCATGAAGGTATACATAGGCCTCCAAAGTGTCACATAATGGCATCCAAACCTTTCCCCAAACATCGCCCAAATTTCTGTCGAGCTTGTTTGAGCCGGTCACTCGCCCGGCCCTGTCTAGGCGCCCGTCGTGAGCACTTAATACTTCTGTGGCATTGTCTTTGCCAGTGCTTGCTATGATACTGAATCATTCTCAATTTGATCTCATTTGTGTCTATCAGGCGAGAATATCTCTAGGTATGAAAGCGAAGTGCTCGATGTGTCCACTGAGAGGAGCACAACATGGAATGCCGCGCAGCAACCGTGTGACATGGACGAGCGACAGTGTGACAGTATTGTCGAGTGGTGACGACGACACGCAAGCCAACTGCCAGCAGCTTCCACCCGACCTCACTCTGACTTCATCGGCAGCGCAGAGGCTTCTTGCTGTTGTGCTTCATCTGTTACCTCAGCCCGCTGGACCGTGTCATGCATGTTGGCATTCGAACCTCATGTTCTCTTGGCGAAGCTATCCTTGGACTTTCAACCTCTGCCGCTCTCACAGCCGACAAGGGGGGTGTTTCAACTCATCCCCTCGCAACGTATCGTGCACACTAACCTTTTGCGACTTAGCGTGCGGAGTGTTCTCCTGACAATGGTTCCGTTCATCGCTTGAGGAGTGAATATTTAAGGCCTTCTGCGCTGGTAACGTCCTTCTTGCCCCTCATGCGCTTTCCCTCACATGCCTGATTCTCTTGCAGTTGGATTGAAGTCTTGGCGGTCCTCATCTACACTCGCTCTCAGTGTCTATCGGTCCATTCAACGGTCTTCAAGCACGCTCGCAAAGCATGAGCACAGGTGTCGGCATGGAGGGAGGTCCTGTCCCGATCGAGCGGCAGCAACTTCCTATCTACATTGACAAGGTGGCAAATGCCTTGCGGCTCAACGTTCAGTACCGTGCAGAACTGCATGCATTCAAGGAGGTGGGGTTTTTGCTGACTGTTACGTGCACACGGCGCTAATACAACATCCTGCAGCTCGTTCTGGATCTTCCGCCTTACTTATGGCGGACCACCATTTACCAGCAGGCATCTATCTATCGTTCTCTTCAGCTCAATGAGGAAGGACAAGAAAGTGTTGCTGGCATCAAGGCCGACATCAAGGTCGTGAGCTCTCAGTTCTCAAAGCAGTTTGTGTTATCTGTGGAACAACGGGTACGTTTATCAAGTTCCGTCCGAACCGCCCTTCATATTATGATTTGCAGGAAGATATCATTACATTGTGCAAGGATATGGTGATTGACGGCACACGCGTTGAATATGACTACGCGGATGAAGCACTGGTAAGGAGTTGAAGTCCGGATGTGTGCACTCCAAATATATTACTCGCCGGCTCTGACGTACTTGCTCTAGGCCAAATTGAGGAATCAAGAGGCATTCCCTCGCTTAGTCGAGCCATTCAAGTCAAAGGCGAACACAAAGACGATACTTCAACTCGTGCGTAACCAGGCATCCTACACACGGAATGCATACCGCAGGATGGTACGAATACCCCTTCCCGTATCGTCAGCGACTGACCACGTATTTTCAGCTGCGCGACTCGGTTTTTGGCACACAAACACGCAGCAGTCTGACGACCTGTGCTCGACAAGCTACTCATAAGTTCTCCAATAGCGAAGAGCCCTCCGTTGATCTCATACTCTGGGTTGCAATTTTGGTAAGTTGTCGCTGTTTTTGATTTGCTCAGCTCACGCCACACTCTATGCTTCAGCGCGATTTCATCCGACGGAATCCTGAGCTTGTCAACCGGGGGGAAAATGCTCCGGATGCGGCTCCTCCACGTCCGCAAGGTGGGAATGCGGACTCCCAATCAACCTTGGAGAGCCAATCGAGCGGTGCGCATGGGCGTAAACGCAAGAATCATCGCGCCACTGTTCACTTCTGGGGCGTGTTCACGGAGTTCCTTCAGGAGAAGAATCAACTTTGGGGTATCGACAAACGGTCCAGTGGCTGGGTTTTGTGAGTCCCCTGCCATACGTACACACCTCTTCCTCCTGATAGACCTGCCTCTTGCAGTCACATTGAACAGTGCTTAGCTGAGGAACGTCGGCTTTACCCCGAAGACCGCCTCAGCAGGATCTCCCACCGAGCGCCCTCTGTACCTGGTCTACAGCAAGTTATTGCAGAGTCGGGGTCAAGGTCTGGGAGCACCCTTGAAGGGACGAGCACCGGCAGCTTTCCATCGGCGCCGTTCACGTTTACATTCCCTCCTCCATCCTCCCATGCTACTCCTCAAAACACTGGCCACGTTACCCCCGCTCCTCGCATACAGCAAGTCGGAGCTGCGAGCACGCCACCCCTTTGTGATTGGTCCCCTGCTCATTCGTTGTCGTATACCAGTGTGCGACGGACTCTGTCTCCCTCAACGCGTTTTGTCTCTCCCTCGCCATCGCCTGAACTCGAGCTACCTATGCTTCCCCCCCCTCCCTTTGCAGGCCACAGCTCTGTTACGAGCGCTGCTCCGCTGTCCAGCGTTGCAGACCATAGCGGGATGCCAGCCTCTCAGTCTATGCCACCCACATTCCCAAGTGCCGCCGTTTCCTATGCACCCGCCGGTGAACAACTGCCTGGGAGCGGGCATGTTGGTGGCAACCATGGCGAGCACATCAGCTTGCGGGACGGCTCTGGATGGCAGTCATATGCCCATCATAGTAGCTCCTCGCGGCCGGTACACGCACCTCAGCGGAGTTTTGATTCTTGTGGGTCCTTTGACCATGGTCCCACACGTCCATCAGGACCCTCTCAACGCACGGGACAATCTACGATCGCTGGCAGCACCCCGGGGACCCACGTTGCTCTCACCGATATCCTTAATCCCACGTCAAATGTCTATGGTTCTTCATATACAGCCCGTCATGATCCAGCTGCGGCAAGCTCACAGCCTGTTTCTGAGGCCTCGTCGTCTGCGCAAGGTGTATCTTACAACATTTAATCAGTTTCGGGGTGAGTCTACTCCGAGTCTAAAGTTGTGCATCCTGCTGACTACTTCGTCAGTCCTTTGGAACGAGATTCATACCAGCATCCTAGTTACTTCTACATGTTATCGTAGATAGTCGCTCTTTATACATGTGTTCCCGTATGCCGAATTGACTGCAATCGTGTCGGTTTCGAACGGATAGCTGACCGATAGATCCGGGTGGCCGGAAGCTGATCGCTTGGGGCACTGGAGGTTTGCGGGAGGTTATAGGGATCAGTCTCAAGGAACGCATAAGGAACCATGACCTCGAGGTCGTCTAGAGAGCCTCCAAATGTGACCGCCTTAAGGCGGCCACGAAGGAACCTTACAAGCAACGATTCCTAAGGCTTCCTGCAGTCCCCGCTGGCTGCGTGTACCCCCCCCCCCCCCCTACAGATTTCAAACTGGACGTTCCAGACTGCAAGCGCCCATTTCTCGGTATGCCGAGAGGTTCGGCATGGAGGTACCTCCCCGATTTGGTAGGTCCTGCTGATCTCAAGATCTCAGCGGGCGTCTACTCCGCCAGCGCACAGGCGGACGACGCGTCGACGCGTCGACAACCTCACTTGACTTCAACTGCACTCCAATCGTTCATCCTATTCTGCTTCGTCTGTACATACTTCATATCAACCCTTAAAACATTCAAGGTAAGCCTCATCCAGCAATGCCCTCTTTTTGATCAGTAGAGCTGACTACCAGTTTTGACCAAGATGTCTTCGAGTCAGGCTCCCTACGGCTCGAGCAGCAACACTCCCGCGCATACACAGACCCCTTCGAGTCCTTCGGGGTTCTCGCAGTCAGTGGCGCTCACCGGTAGCCTCACCTTTGGTCTCGGTGAGCTATTGACATGTAGTACCTTTGTTTGCTGTGGCTGACTGCAATATTTGGCAGACCCGAGTTTCAACTACAACCAGTGGACTTTCCCAACGCCTGCATTCGAATCTACAGGTGAGCAAGAGATAATACTGATGCAATTTACATTCTGAGTACGCTCATAGGTAATACACTCCCAGATACACCAACAAGCTTGCAAGTGTCTGCAGAAGGCCCCGCTCATGGACCCTTGAGCTCGCCCACGCCCATCTCAGAGAATCTCGGAGTGCTGGGTATGTCTCATCTAACACTCTGATATATCCCTCTGACATTGCTGCTACAGAGCCCTTGCAATATGGGCCACCACAATGCTACCAAACACGCTCCCGGTACCCGCATCAGCAACATACCCCCACGTTCACACGCCCTCCCGTTGCACCCCTTCCTGCGACTGTGCAACCACCAGCACCCATGTCCCCTTCATTGCCCGTTATTGAGTCCCAGTCTGCGCAACCAGATGAGCCCCAGTCCAGCCAACCCAAGAAGCGCAAACAGCGCGGCGGGGCCCATTCTAGTGGTGCATCCAGCGGCGGGACGTCTGCCTCCGCTCAACCCGCTCTCGCTACTGCCCAACCTGTGCCCACTCCTCCTCAATCTCCTCCCGCTTCCACTCTACCCATGTCCAGCTCCACAACAACAACAACCAGGGTTCCACAGCTGGCACCTGTGATGCAGACGAGCCAAAGGCAGCGCCGTGGTGGTCGGCGACAGGGGGTTCTGAACTTCTCAAAGCAGGATGTGACTGAACTGCTTCACCTCATCCGCCAGCATATGCCAGCCGGTCAGAATGGGTGGCAGAAGGTCGTCACCAGCTACAATGCATATGCATCTACTCAGGGACGGCCAAAGCGGGATGTCATTTCGTTGCGAGGGAAGTACTACAAGGTGTGTATCCATCTTGCACCATCTATGCTATGCTGACCACCTTTACAGCTTGTCAATGCGAAGAAGCCCACAGGGGATCCAGACTGTCCTCCCGAAGTCTGTGAGGCGAAGCGCATAGAGCGTGCTATCCAGGAGCGTGTCTGCCTCGGCATCATCAATGATGACCTCCCTATCCCTGAGGACTGGAATGTTGCAGCCTCTGGATCTGAGGTAGATGATGATGCCATTTTGGCAGCTGAGTCTTCCACTGATGTCAATGAGGGTGATGCCGGGGTGCTGGAGGGGGACAGCCAGGAACGTCCAGCAAAGCGCCTGAATATTGAAGAGACTAAGGTATGTTGAGAGCTTCACCATCTTGGGCAATCTCTCACTCGCTTCTCAGGCTGATTTTGGGTCTGCTGAACACTCTCGGGCTGTGGTGGCACGGCGTAATCGGCAGCGTGCGAGTGGTCTTCTGGCTGCGATTGAGGATCACTTTGATCCCCAGAAGCGTGCTGAACGAGACGCTGCACGTGATCAGTCCCGTGTTCAGCGTCTCGAGGTTTTAGCCAACCTTTTTGCAGCTCGTGATGACCGCTCTGAGCTGCGTGAGCTCCGCAGGCGGGTTGAAGACTTGTGTTACATCCTGTGCAACTCCGGACTCAACTCCGCATTTTCCGCTTTTGACCCATTAACTCCGGTCCGGACTTATTTAGCTCCGGAACTCCGGTTTCCCACGGTCCGGACTTGCCAACTCCGGACCTCTAGCTCTGCATTTTCGGACTTGTACATTTTATATTCCAGATTGCACCATTTGTTCGTGATTGCTGCACTAACAATAAGCCTATTGTCTTGACCATCTCCGTAGCCTTCCGTTATCCCCTCTTGGACTCCTTATTGTCTCCTTAACAATAAGCCCACTTACTATTTATACTCAGCTGGAATACAGTAGCTACTCAGTTCGGATACCTCGTTACTCGACACTGTCCTCCGTCACCTGTAACTCCTGCACTCCTTATCCACTTGTCCGAACTCCGGACGTACTCCTCTGTAACCCGGACCTGCTTGTCTGAGCTCCGGACTTATCCCTCCTAACTCCGGACCTAACTCCGGACTTATCCTCCTTAATTCCGGACTTAACTCCGGACCTATTCCCTGTAACTCCGGACCTATCCTCCGTAACTCCGGACTTATCTCCTGTAACTCCGGACTTAGCTGTCGAAACTCCGGACCTAACCCTCCGTACTCCGAGCCTTCCTCCCCTAACTCCGACAACTCCATACTCCGGTAACCCCAGTAAATTGAGGACACCTCAGGAGGTTCTCAGGTGCGTTGCTAATAGCTTCGCCGAAGTCCTCTTTGTGCTGTGCTTCCGTCCGGGACTCTGTACTCCGACTTTCCCATGCTCCGGAACTCTGCATCCCGGACCTACGCCAGCACGGTCCTAACAACTTGACTCGGGAGCTTACAAATGCCCGTTTGGAGAACATCCGTTTGCAGAATGAGTTGTGCATGATGCAGATGATGTTCAACATGGGTCTCACTCCTGCAGCAAGTGCTTCATCTTTGTTGGGTTATGCAGATGATGTTGGTCAGGCTTACAGTGTACCCATGTAATGCCTATTTGTGTCTAGTTGTCTGTTACATGGTGGAATCTAGCAACCCTGTCCTTCTTTTGAATATCTGAAAACAACATCTTCTCCCAATCAAACCAGAGCTCCATGAGTTCATCACCATCCCTCCAAATTGGCACGTACACATTCCGAATTTCACTTATACCCACACGGCGGACACGCAGCTGATGCATACGGGCAATCACCGAGAGAATCTTGAGATGCAGTGGAGCCTTGTTGATAGGTAGAGGGACCCGTAGACGTCCAAATGAGCCCTGGATCTCGCGCATGCCCCACTCAGCTGACTGCCGACACGAGAGGAGCTGGCGGCTGATGTTGGTGACCAGCCTGCGTTCATGCGGGTCGTCAGGTAGGGTGTCATTGGATTTCAGTGGCGTACGGATACAGTTGCTGATGGCATCGGTGGTTCAGGGACAGGCAGTGTCGGCGACCAGGTAGTAGCCAGGAGGAGTTTTCGTCAATAGCAGATCATAAAGATCACGGGCAACATGGGAATCATGCCAGCTCCCAGGTGCATTGAGGACAGCATGGAGCAAGGTTCCTATGAGAATGTAAGCAGCAAAACTTGTACATCAGGATATATACATACCTTTTGGACAGAATGTCAGAATATTGCTGACAAAGTGATCATGAAGCCACCCATTGTAGGTTGCATTCTCAATCTCTTGGTCAGCAGATACCTGCACAGGCAGATTCAGGCCATCCACCGTTCCAAAAGCTCCGACGAGTAGAGGGTATAGTGCGGTGATGAGATCAGAGTACTCCTGGAACTCACTCATGTGTGTCGGCCATGAAATGAGTGCATCCGGAATGGTGAGGAGGACATTGTGAAGGGTCTCGATACCGGTCTGCAGATACCGGTTTGTTGTCGCAGGGGTAAGTGCAAAGATCTGCTGAAGGCTTGTCTCCCGCATGCTTGATGTGAGCCAATGGAAGACGAGCCCAAGAGCTCCCGCCGCATCGAGTGAGCGTCGTGGAGGACAGGGCTGCGCAGTCGAGGGATCCACGTCGACTCGTTCAATGGGATGCATCTGCCAGGATCTCTGGAAACCGTGCTCGAGGATAAAGTGAAATGTTGAGACATCGATGCCCATGGTTGTGATAAATGCTCGGTCATTGCAGGATGCATATAGCTGTTGCCAAGGTGTATCCTTCCTTGGATTGGGGAGGAGCTCACGGCGTGTGAGGTAGCGGCGGCGCCGCGCTTCGTTTCGGGCTCTGTGACTCTCCTCCGTGCCGCCCAGCACAAATCCAGCCAGGAGGGCATCCTCCTCCTCCTCCTCCTCGAGATCCTCCTCTTCCATCTCTTCTAAAACTTCGTCCAGGGTGAGGACTGCTTCGAGATCGTTGTCTTCAGGCATTGGAGATCTAGCAGGATGAGGTGCGGGACAGAAACCCGATGTGTCTATTGCATGTGGGCGAGCACAGGTGCGTGCACGCTGAGGGGCGGCGTCATGCACGCTGCGGGTGCCTATTTCGTGCGCAGATTATTGCGTGTTCCAATCTGGTGCGAACTGTCACCAGATCTGGACGTCTTGGGCTTACGGTTTGGAACACACTGGAATGCGGCGCTGTGTCACGTGTTTTCGGAGTCCGCACTTTAGAAAAAGTGTATCCAGATTTCCTGCGGATAGTCACCCACTTCGTCCCCTTGGCTTAACTTCGCAACGGTTGACGTTTATCCTAAGGGCCGCTGACCTCTCCTTTAGACCAGAGCATCGACCAAGATGTACGGAGCTCCTAGCCAAGACACACCCTGAGGCCTGAAGCGACTTCAAGCTGACGTAGGTGTAGGCCGACATCCAAGTCGATAATATTCGCATTGAGAGCTGCTCAAGCTCCATCGTCACCGCGGACTGCAGATACAGAGTCTCGCCTGTCCTTGCCTCTACATCAAGTATGGGACCGTGTGTCCTGATATTGGCGCGAAGACCAGATGTTCGATTCCGTCACGCCTCTCCTTGTCGTGCAGTCATATACCGTACGTTCTCCCGGCCTGTCCCAGGTAGTGTTACATCCTGTGCAACTCCGGACTCAACTCCGCATTTTCCAGAATTAACTCCGCATTTTCCGCTTTTGACTCATTAACTCCGGTCCGGACTTATTTAGCTCCGGAACTCCGGTTTCCCACGGTCCGGACTTGCCAACTCCGGACCTCTAGCTCCGCATTTCGGA
>CCBP010000028.1:234942-260371 GCA_000765035.1 Trametes cinnabarina
CCGCCGTACATTGACCGGTACTCAGGGAGAGAGGTGGAGGGCGCGGGGCCGTCGACGCCGCGTAGCTCGTCATAGCCTTCCGCAGGGCCTCGAAGGACTGCGTTCGATTGTAGAGGCTGCTTCATCGTTCGGTTGTTCGTTGTGGTAGCTTTTGGGTGATTAGCCCTTGTCGTGGCCTGCCGGGCTCAGGTCCCTTTGGTAACCTCGTGCACATTGTAGCCCGTTGTCGACTTTTCCGCCGCCTTCCACTCGTTACCCTGTACCGTACCTGAGCGTCGTTGTAGGAATAGATGTTTGGCACCCGTCCATGAGCTACTCGCATCCGGTTGACGTTGACGATCTCTTCCATGGAGATGATCTGCTAGCGTGCTAGTAGTCAGTGCAGCGGTCTACGGTCTACGGTCAAGTTCTATGTGTGGCTAACTTTGTGTGTCTCGTGTACTGACAAGCATGCGTACTACGAGCACTTAGTATACGCCAGTACGGTGATATATCGGTCTTCAGGAAACAGTCAAGTCCTTTTCGACACACTCTCTCACATTTGTGACACATCGGTGCTGATAGATTCCTACAGTGTAATGGATTCTACATATGATAGGCCCGTTCTCAAAACGAGCACACGCAGGGATTCTAGGCGGAGATTTGCCACCAGTAATAAACGCCCACGCATATGAATCACCGCATAGTGCTTTGTTTATGAGCCATCTACACCAGCACAGCTTTGTGGCAGAATTTGTTACCCATTAAAATCTCCGCTTGAGTGCGCACCTCGCAACCCCTTAGAATCTCCGCTTGAGTATCTGTACTCGTTTTGAACAGGGGCCTATCGTTCTGAAAACAGCTGTAATGGCTCACATGTTGAGTTGCACAGCCTGGAGGGCATTTATTACAGAGCTGCCCATAGTACGAAGGTGTCCGGATTGTAATTTACTAGTACGGATCACGGAGAGCAAATCTAGTATCCAGAGGAACCACAGTGTCCCGAGGACCGGTTCAACATCACTGTAGATCCGAGACTATGTCGAGACATGGCTGGGTTGGCGTAGGCTGTTCTCGCCACCAGAGTTGAATGGGACAAGTAGTGCTGCAGTACTTATCGGCTGTGAAGATGCACCTGGCATCACAAGCGGCATAGAAGCCGTCGTTTACAATCCCTGTATTCACCGCCCGAAAGGGCAGCTTACATCAGCAGACCCCCCTGCGCTGAAGGCGGGAGACGCGACAGAAATGCGTCCAATCTCAGCTTTGGCCACATTCTCCCTCCCACCGACGACGATAGCGACCGCGAGGCGGAGGACGACGACACTCACAGCTGGCTGTTCTTTCGACTCGTAGTCTTCAGCCTCTCTCCGTTTTTGAGCTCTGACAACGCGTCTGCATGGGCAGCTATTCCATAGGCTCTGCCATGTCTGCTGCCTCTCCTACGCCCTCTCGCTCTCCTACTCCCTCTCGCTCTCCAACGCCGGAGATGCCTCTCCAGCCGGATCATTTCTACGGCAATGAAGATGTCCGATTCCCTCCCTCGCCCAACTCTGATGGAAGAACGTGGCTCGATCCCGCAGACGACCCTCTCGCCCAGCGCGGCATCCCTGTCTTCAAGCCGACGATGGAGGAGTTCCTGGACTTTGAAGCATACATGACGAGAGTAGAGCCGTGGGGAATGCGTA
The DNA here is from genome assembly GCA_000765035.1 of Trametes cinnabarina. Lineage (NCBI taxonomy): Eukaryota > Fungi > Basidiomycota > Agaricomycetes > Polyporales > Polyporaceae > Trametes > Trametes cinnabarina. The sequence continues at coordinate 236,610 of CCBP010000028.1, forward strand.
GCGGTATAGTGAAGATCATTCCTCCAAAGGAGTGGTCAGTCCCCTCCTCGCCTCTGTACTATCGCTGCGACGCTAAAGCGGGGCGTGCTCTGAACACAGGACGGAGGGATTACCCTCCGTTGTTCCTCAGCTTGCCAAGGTAACGTTGAAGAACCCGATCGAGCAGCACATGCTCGGCCAAGGCGGCCTTTTCCAGCAGCAGAACATTGAGAAGCGACGCGTGATGAGCGTCCGCGAGTGGGCGGAGCTCTGTGCCAAAGAGGATCTGCGAGCACCCGGAGTGGAGGAAGTCGGCCTGCACGCGCGGGCAGCGAACGGTGCCGTGAGACGGACGCGGAGAAATCGCAAGCAGAGAGACTCGGAGACCGCTGAGCCCGACAACGACGCAGAGACGGTCGCGATAAAACACGAAAACGATGACATCGAGCCGGAAGCCGCTCCTACGGCTCCCATTTCCCCGCCTAATAGTCATCGTACGCTATCCCCGCCACATGATGCTGAGCAGCCTGCAGCCGTTCAGGAGACCATGCTGAACGCCAACAAGCCAACATCGTCGTCGGCATCGAAAGCGACGTCGAGCAGAGTTACACAGCGTCATCCCTTAGCAGAAGAGGAGGAGGAGGAAGGGGACGGGGACGAGGAGCAAGAAGACACGAAGCAAGCGGAGGCAGGTCAAGGAGAGGAAAATGCAAAGCCAAAGTCTAGGAGTAGACGCGCCGCGCAAACGCGCGAGGCTCGTGAAGCCCTGATGGCCGAGCGCGCTGCCAAAGACCGCGAGTTCCTCGAATCCTTCGACCCACATACTGCATGGTTGCCTCCCAAGACGACTGCTGCTAGTTATACCCTCGATTTCTGCAAGGAACTTGAGCGACGATACTGGAGAAATTGTGGATTCGGTAAACCGGCGTGGTATGGTGCCGATATGCAAGGTATGCAGTACGCTATATTCGAAGTCGTACACTTTTCTTATCGAAATCATAGGCTCGCTGTTCACCGATGAGACAACATCCTGGAATGTGGCACATCTTCCCTCTGCACTGTCGCGCTTGTTACCCGCGAGCAACAAGGGATTGCCTGGAGTAAACACGCCTTACCTCTACTTTGGCATGTGGCGAGCCACGTTCGCATGGCATGTCGAAGATATGGATCTCTTTAGCATCAACTATATCCACTTTGGAGCACCCAAGTTCTGGTATGCCATGCCCCAAGCCCGCGCAAACGCTCTGGAGCAGAACATGAGGAGTACGTCTTCTGTCACTTGTCGCTCTCCCACACGTCCATATTCATGCGAGTGCAGGTTTGTTCCCTGGAGCGGGCAAGAACTGTTCACAGTTCCTACGGCACAAGTCCTATCTCGCATCACCCAAGCTCCTGTCTCAAGCGTCCTGTCGCCCGAACTACCTCGTGCAACAAGCCGGGGAGTTCGTTATCACATTTCCTCGTGGATATCATGCGGGCTTCAACCTAGGCTTCAATTGCGCAGAGAGCGTCAATTTTGCACTCGAGAGTTGGATCGACATCGGCCGTAAGGCGAAGGCGTGCGGGTGTGTCAATTTCAGGTACGAATCGCACAATGTCAATATATGCTGTCGGGTGCTGAAGCCATGCTGCCCGTAAGTGTGCGCATTGATGTCGACAAGCTCTTGCAAGACCGGGCCGCCGAGAATCGGGAAGTGTATCGCAAGCCCAAAAAGCGAATGAAAGTAACACCGGCGGCCGAGAAGGAGAACAAACCCAAGCAGTCCCGCAAGCGCAAGGCTGAAGGAGAAGGACCGGCCAAGGCGAAGAAGCAGAAGACTAAGCCTTCGTCGGCTCCTAAGCAGTCCGTGGCATCGTCTTCGAAGCTACCTCCGCCGGCCAAGCAGGTGAAGCTGACGTTCAAGTTGCCGCCGAGGCCGAAGGAGCCGGAAGCGTTCCCATGTTGTCTCTGTGTGTCGATGTCTCAAGACGGGCTTCTGCTCGTCCAGGATCCGCCTGCGTGGTGGTTCGAACCGAGCAATCGAGAAGCGGCAGGCGGAAAGCCGTGCATGGCACATGTCGAGTGCGCCAACGTCATACCGGAGACATGGGTGGACGAAGTGGAGGTGGGCGAGCCTGATGCGAATGGAACGAGGAGCAGAGAGAAGAGAGTCTTCGGTGTTGACGGCATCGTGAAGGATCGATGGAACCTGGTAAGTGAATTGACCTCGCAGCCGTCACCTCTATACCGACTCATGGGTCATGGTGCAGAAATGCACGGCCTGCACTAAGACGCGGAATCGTGCCCATGGAGCGCCTATACAGTGCACGAAGGGCAAGTGTCCGAAGGCGTTTCATGTCTCCTGCGCGCGCGATGGAGGCGCAAACGGAATTGTGTACACGGTGCTGCGCGAGGTCGAGAAGGAAGTGGTTCTTCTTGATAGCCAAGCGGCCACCTCGACCTCGAACCCTACCATCCTCTCCTCCGACCCTTCGCCCGGCCCCGTGGCCCCGTCTGTTCCTTCCCCGATCATTTCATCCGTCCCCATTGATCCAGCTCTCACGGGAGAGCAACCCATGGATGTCGATTCAAGCTGCATTTCCAATTCGGCTGCGACGTTGTCGGTCTCGCAACTGCAAGCCGAAGAGCAACCACAACCGCATCAGCCATCGCCAACTCCGCAAGTGCTCAAGCTGATCAAGAAGATCGAAGTGGAGGTGCTGTGTCATCAGCACAACCCGGTAAGTCAACGCCATGGCTGTGTCGTGTGCTGTGTGCGAGTTCCTGACTGATTGCATTTGATATCGTAGGCTATCCTTGCCTTGAAGAAGGTCCAACAACAGGAGCGGATCCGCAACCAGCTGTTGGCGTTGCCACCGATGTCGCGCATCAAGTTGCGTGTGACCGCGGGTGTGTTCGAGGTCACGCTTGTCCGGGTCGTTGAGGAGAACCATTCGGTGGAGGTCTTGTGGGATCGGGGCCTGAAGCGCGAGTTCAAATGGAGGAGCGTTGTGTTTGGCGAGACCGAAGGTGTGGTTGGACAGAAGCCGACGGAAGCTGCCGCTGAACACGAAGGTCAGTTGGCGCATAATTTTTGTCCTGGGGTGTGTATTTACATTGTGCATCATTCAAGCGGGACCCGCCACGCGTACCAGCGCAACGCCGGGCGCGGAACAAAGGCAGGTAGACCCGGTGCAGCCTCATTCATATCGACCATCTCCTGTGGCACATTCGCAGGCTTCCTCGCACTCTGGAACGCCTGTGATACCTGCGCGGTCCTCAACGCAGACGCCAGTGTATCCTTCGCCTCCCATTGCGTCTGGATCTTCGCAACATGTCCCGCCGGTCTACCGTCCCCCGCCAAGTGTTGGATACGCTCAACAGGGGGTATACCAACCGCGGACTTCGACGGCCCCATACGCGCCTGGAAGCTGGTCATACCAGAGTGCGACTACCGTGAACTCATACGGCGCTGGCAGAGGTCCTGAGTACCCTGCGCAGCCTGCCATTACTTCCACCTATCTCCCCTCTTCTTACGGGTCCTCATCTTATGCGCACCCGACGTATGCACCCCATACAGGTGGTGCGCCGTATCAGTATTCCTACGGCCGACATCCATACGGGTCGTATGCGCAATATGGCGGGTACCAGTACGCTGCGCCGCCTCCAGCTCCAGCTCCCGCGGCGTCGCAGCCTTGCACCTACGTTCCGCCACCGCCCAGTCAGGCTCCGTCGAGGGGTCTGCAGTGGCAAAGACCATATACCGGCCCGAAGGAGTCGATGGCGAAAGCACCGCCGCTGACGGCACCTAGTATGCCGCAATACTCTTCCCAGCCTCCTGCTCCGGCTGCCCAAGCACATGATCCGCAGACAGGCTCGCAGGGCGCGCAGAACGAGAGCCAGGTAGCGAGCGCGTCGCAGACACCTAGCGTCGTGTCCGGTCCGGCGGATGTGTCTGCCGCGTCTGGCTCGTTGTGATTCGCATCTTGGACTGCGCATCGCGCTATACTTCCCTCTACTATGTTTGTTCCGATTGTTTATCTGTACACTATGCGTACTATTAGGAATGTTGTGAATGCATTCCCTCCCTCCGTTCATATGTTGTGCACATGGGGATTTGATATTGTGGCCCGGCGATTGTGGCTGAGACGGGCGTCTAAGTAACGCGTCGCGACGCGTTCTGTCATTCGGAATGGGCGCCTGATTTATACGTAACCTGCGTTCGCCGCTCTCCTTTCCTCTCGACCTGGACAAAGTGCGGAATGTGGGTCATCACTGGCCCTTTCGACGAAGAGTATGGAGATGAACCTCCTCCAGACAGTACGCTCATGTAGGCGAGAAATGCGCTCGAAAATTCGGGTTGACACTTCTTTCAGAGAGCAAGCTCCTGAAGACAGGCCGAGAGTACGGGGTCGGTCGTAAAGACCATCCCCTCGTCATCAAGAGCAAAGCCATCTCCAAGGCGCATGCGGTGTTTATTGTTGGAGAATGTACCCCGGAGCAAGCGGTGCGTGTCATGTTCCCTACGCATTTCACAGCTTTGCTGATTGATCGCTTCCACTCGTACTAGGCCGATCCCAGCTTTGTACCTACCCTCACCTTGCAGAACCTCCACGAGCGCGCGCGCCATGTGGAACGTCCCACACGATCAAGTCCTCGCATGAAGTGCGAAGGAATGAGCACTCTCGCTCTTGAAAGCGAGGATATCATACACCTTTCCGCTAGCGTTCCCGTCAGGTGCGTGCGTCCGTGAGGGTCGAATTCCAGCATTCTAACGATAGACGCAAGGGTGCGCTGGGAGCGCGTATGCTGCTACAACGGCAGCCCTAGAGCGGGTCCCTCTATATCTCTGAGACAGTGCGCCGAACTGGGTAAGCCGTCAGACTACTGTGCTCTGTGCTCCCTCTGATTCCAAATCCCTAGGTATACACGTGGTTCCTACCCACCATCCAGAAGTGACGCACCATCTCACTCCGACATATTCCCTGAACGCGGCCATCGCAACTTCCCTCATATCCCTTGCGACACTGGTCAAACCGGAGTGGCTCGTCGCCATCCTCGAAGCCGGCAAAGCTGAGTCAGGCGAACCCAGCGCCCTGGAGGAGCGATTTGTGCTCCCGCCCATAAGCAAGTTCCGACCGACGTTCTTGCCCGCGCTGCCAACCCGCTTGAAGAAATTTGACGTTTGGGAGCCAAACGAGGAGCGGGTGGGCATCTTCCGCAATCGCCGGTTCCTGTTCGTTGGTGAGAAGGGTGCGGAGGTGCGAACAGAACTGAGAGACCTCGTTAAGCGTGGTGAAGGTGACTACGAGTGCTTCGCGGTGGAGAGTGGTGCCGAACGCCTCAGAGAGGTGCTAGCGAAGGGACGGGGCAGGGGAAGCGCCCTCACACTCGTCGCTGACCAATCCGCGGTCGTAGCAGCAGTAGGGGAGGACGCGTGGAGAGCGTTGGTCGAAGAAGCTAAGAGGTAGGTATATCGCGTTATGTTACTTCTTGCACATATGCTAAAGCCTTCGTAGCTTCGAACTAAGATTTCTTCCTCCACAAAAGCTGATCGACGCTGTGGTCTATGCTGATGTGTCTTATGTGGACGTCTCTGTGGGTGGTGATGGAGGTGCGTCGTATCGGGACAAAGTCTTCGTCGTGCCAGCTCAGACATCTCCAGCAACTCCGGAGTCCATGCTTCCGGACGTCGTTCCCAACTCTATCGAGGATGAACCCAGTATCCCTCCTCCAAGAAGCGTGGACGTCCCCGCTATCAGAGTACCAGAGCCTGTACCCGAGCCAGCAGCACCCACGGAAGCCCCGAAGCGGAGACTACCTCGACGAGCTACTTCTCGAGCGTCTTCCCGTGCACCGTCTCCTCCACCAATCACTCCAGCTGCTGAGACACCGCAACCACCTGAGGCGTCGCAGGAGCATCTCCCAGCCGAACCCTCACAGCCCCGCAGGGTGAGCGAATATTCAGTGAAACATCGAGACTCATTGAGTAGAACTGACCGTCTTTGATTGTAGACATTGGTTCGGCGAGCTGCTCGACCAAAGGCCATTATTGGTATAGACGACACTACGATAGACACCGGCAGTGACTCTGTCAGTGGACGGGCTTCTGAAGAGCCCTTAACAGCCGCTCCCCAGTCTTCGACACGGCGTACTAACTTCATAATCGTGAGTGGTGGACCTTGAGTATGTAACGTCTTTACATGACCTTACATGTTGTCGAAAGCCCCCTACTCCGTCGCGTTCGTCAAGATTGAAGCGTCGCGTCGGGACCCAGGCTCAAAGCGAGATATTCCCGCCCTCGGTCGATGTCATGATGTCCGACGCGCAGGAGCCTCCGCATAAGAAGTACAAGGCGCTGTTTGACGAAAGCGATCCGGACAAGGTCGCGCAAATGGACCTCGAGGAGTACGGGAGTCAGCGTATGAGCGGCGGGGAGAGTCTCACCCAGCAGGAGCCGTCGCTGCTTCCCTCTGCCACCGAGAGCGGCTCGCAGGCACGGACCGGTCGCGCAGGTGCACGTTCGGGTGCCGTGCCGCTCGAGGCGCTCATGGAAGAGGAGGAAGAGAGTACGTTGGCGACTCGAGGAACTGAGACCCAGACCCTTGCAGGTACCAAACGAAAGTCGCAGGCGGAGGCTGAGGGAGATGTTGAGATGGAAGATGACGCGCCGCCGCGGACGAGACGGAGGGTCGGGGACGAACCGGCGTCGCAGCACATGGAATCCCAGGCACCGCGCAAGCCGCTATCGGAGGTCGTCACGCGCGTTGATATGGCGCAGACTCAAGTGCACGTCAAGGACAAGCCGACGAAGAAGAGTGGCCCGCCGCCGGGCGAGCCGGACAAGGACGCGGCGTTCCTCAAGGCGGTCGCGTCGACGAAGCGGGGTAAGAAGACGGAGGACACGTTCGACCGCGAGTTCAACAACTTGCGGATATCAAAGCCGGACCTGGAGAGGGAGAAGGAGAGCGAGGAGTGGGCGGTGCTGGACGACTTCGGAGACGACGAGGGGTTGAGGGGCAACTTCATGGTCGTGGTGGAGATGCCGGTGTATAAGGAAAGCGCGGGTGGGGACGGACCTGGAAGGGATCACTTGCGGAGAGGCGAGGGAAGGATCGAGTGGCAAGGAAGGCCTGACTTCAAGAAGTTCAAGCGGGTAAGCGCTACCGGAGGTCTTCAGTGTTTCTGCCAATATACTCATGTCTTTGCAGAAAAATAACGAACGACGGCACCAGGCTGTTGAACTAGTCGTCGAAGAAGAACCCGACCTCGGGCTTGGTTCGCGTGCGTGTTGTTTAGCCTCGGGCCGGATCGGTAAGCTAACTGTAGGTCTTTAGAATTATGGGAGAAGGGGTCGGAGTCGCCTCCAGCACCACGCTCCTACTCGCAGCGCAAAGCGGAGTCGGAGACTGAGAAGGGCGCGACATTGCGGTCCTCGCAGAAGAGCTCGAAGAGCGTTCGTCCGACGCTTGTGTCTGACGACGAAGACAAGGACGACGTGCTACCTTCCAAGCCTCCTTCCAAGCCACCAAGCAAGACGAAGAGCCAAGGGAAACGGTCGCAGGCGAGCAAAGCGCCCAGCACGCACGGCTCGAGGAGCAGATCGACTCGCAAGGGGTCGCAGAAGCAGCCGCTCTTCCTCGACTCTGATATCGAGGAGGTCAGCGAGAACGGCGAGGATGGAACCGGCAGGCTCGGCATCGATTCTGATCTGGACCTGGGGTCCGTCGGCGGGAACGCGGACGACAGCATGGTAACGACGACATTGCGGTCGAGCGCGATGGGGACGCAGACGTCTCGCGGTGCAAAGAGGCCTGCCTTGGCTATGATGGATGATGACGATTCCGACGACGGATCGACGTTCAAGGCATTTGGTTCGCGGACGCGGTCGAAAAGGCGGTAGTATGCACTGGGTTGTTCCGTACTTCGATAGATTGTATCTGATTCACTCCTTAGTCGTCCGAGGCTATCGTGTGCTAGTATTTTGGCATACCTTTCGCACTCGCGCCAGCTGAGTACTGGTTTGGCCGAGGCGACTCCTTAAGCAGTGTGGCCAAAGTGCAATCATGACCACACGATATGCACTATTGACGGGAACGTGTTGTATTGCCTGGTTCATGGACTGTCAAGGGGTGTTGAGGCCAATCCTCTACGGTGATTAAGCTGCGCGGTAGGCAGAGACACACCATGCACCCGAGCAACAACGTGTCTCGTTGTATCTGCGCCGAACTTCATTCCATATTAGTTGGACATACATACTGAATCCCTGATGAGAGGTTCGATAAGATAGATATACAAGACCTGGCATTAAGACCTCATGACGCCAGTGTTTCCTCCAGCTCGCGATGTATCGAGAAAGACATCCGGCGCTGCGTCTTCGCTGCTCTCCTGCCCCCCGTTGTCCTGAAGATGGTTCAATCATGTCAACGAACGGTTTCGCTTCAAAGCCACGACACTCACCTCTGCTCCTGGCAAACAAAGTTATCCGGCGCACCCTCCCACTCGTCCAGCACGTCCTGCCTCGCGGCCTCCCTCTCCTCCTCGCGATCCGGAGGCCCAAACAGATCCAATGCTAGTTGTGTATGCGACACGCCAGCGTAGGTCGTCACGCACCGCGGGTTCACGAGTATGCGCGCGGCGAGGAATACGGCGTTCGGAATGGTTAGTCGCTGGGAGTCCGCTTCCTCGTACGTATCAGGCGGGTCCGCGATCGGCAAGTCCGACGCGTCGTAGTCTGAGCCTGCGTTGGCGTCTGCGTCGTCTTGCGGCTTGTCCGCCTGGCGGGGCGCAAGCTCCTCGGGCTCCACCGGGGCGCGTTTCCTCTGCCTCGGGGTCTCGGCGGCGGCTGCCGCGGCGACGTCGGGATCGAAGGCCTTCATGCCCTCCTTGGCCTTCCACACCCAGAGGTCGCGGCAAAACCACGCTTGCGTACTGTCGAGGCACGGCGCGTCCGGGTCCCGCTCGGGGATGTCATCGTGGCTGGCGGTCGTGTTGAAGTAGTCGGTACCGGCGCGGTAGGAGATGCCGGCGTAGTACGACTGCGCAGGGTCGACGACGTGCGTGCCGGACTCGCAGCAGAATACTTGGAACGGGAGATGCTGGATGTAGCGTTGTGCGCTAGTCGTGTCGCGGGGAGGTACGGAGGTGAGCGAGGACTCGGATATGGCGGAAGACTTTGATTGGCGGAACTGATCCCCGTTGATGTCTCTGGTGCGCCATCTATCACAGGAGAAGTCAGTACGCTGAATCGGTCATATTGACGGTGGCGAAGAGCACGTGAGCGTGAACCAGGACATTATTGCCACCAGCTACAAGTGCATCTTCTGTACTTGTACGAACAGAATGCAAGAACATACCTGTCAGAGAAAATGAAGAAGCCGTTGTGTTCCGCCCAGTCCATGCCGCAAACCATAGCGGCTTCGTTGACGATGCTGACCTTGATGGTCTCGAGGATATCATTGGGACATGTAAATCCCTTGAGCCAGATGACACGGTGGAATTTGATATTGCGGCGTTCATACAGCTCATGGAGCGGCTCAAGAACAAGGTTGCGGGTATAAGCCTCCTCTAGGGGGTAGTAAGCGGCCGACGGATCTTCCGTCATCCCTGGCACGCGTCTGATACGGAATGGGACGCCGAGGAGGGTGAGGACAGCCTCGCAGAGGTCGGTGAGGGTCTCCGTCGAGTCTGAAGAGGAGTAATCGAGCATGGAGACGAATATGTTGGAGGGTCCAAGTCGCTTGGCGAGCTGGACGATGACAGCGAGTTGGTCGACGAGGAAGTGGTCGGCAGAGTGGATGACCATGCCGACGAAGTAGAGCTGGTTCTGGCGGGCGAGGTCTTCATACGCGTCCTCGTATTTGTTCTGGCCAAAGGGACGGGTGAGCGTGGGACATAGAGCGGCGACCCAGCCGTTCAGGGTGAGAAGCTGCTCGATGGCGGAGAGCACGGTTTGCTCGTCCATGTGGGAGGTTGCTGGATCGAGGATGCTGGGCGGGATGAGTGCAGAAACGTAAAGAAGAGCAGTGTGCACGCACTATGGCTTTTGGAAACGCTCCCAGTAGTCCTGGACGCCATCGTTGATGATGTCGGAGAAGAGGTCAGGACGCTCGTCTCTGCCTAGGCGGGCTTGGAGGAAGGCGTGCTTGCGAGCGTCGAGCTGTTTGTCAGCGCCAGTGACTATGTCAAGAACATTTTGTTTTCGGATCTCTTTGGGGTCTGAGGAACTGTAAAATGCGGCGACGGAGGCAGACGAAGACGGCGAAGAGACCAGGAGCTTGACCAAGAAAGCGAAGCCAGCGAGTGCGAGAATACGAAGAACAGTCCGCCGGCGAAGAGCAACAGCCATGCCGCGCAATGCCTCCACAGATTACAGACTCAAACGCCGCTTGTAAAACAAAGAAAAAGAAAACAAGAGAGGCAGGGGGGTGTTGGAGGAGGAGGAGGAGGAGGAGGAGGAGTGGAATTAGCGGCTCTGTTCAGCAGACGCCCATAATCCAGCATTGAATGTGTCACGTGCTTCGGACGCGTCGTGGGCGCTTAACATCTTGGCCGCTCGTTCTCCTCGTCCTCGTCCATCCTTCTCGCGTTCTTCCTGGTCCCGCTCGCGCGTCTCAGACAAATCCGGGCAGCGAGCGCATTTGTAACAGCGACTGATGACCGACACTCTGTATGCGTCTTGCGCGGAAGTGCTTGCCGTGTGCCAGGCAAACAAGGACAACCTCGAAGCGCTCCTCCACCCAGAAACCGGCTTCGCGCCTAGGTTACGACAAATTTGCGAGGCACAGTCCGTGTTATGAAGCCATCGATTCACTCTATAGAGCTGATGAGGTGTATCTAGGCTGTCAGAACTGAGCGACAGTGCTGGAACTGATGGGTCAATCACCGTCAGCGAACTCGAGGCCCTCAGGATGGAGAGTGACACCTGGGCTCTCCTCCAGGCCCTCATGTCGTAAGTACAACCAGTCCTCCAGCTTTTACTCCGCGGTACTGCTCACTTATTGCGCATGCATAGACTGCGCAAAACCACTCCGCCTCATTACCCTCATGCACGCGAATTGCTAGCCGCAAACCCCTACACTCCACCCGCCACGCTCGCTCAATCTATCATGCACTCTTCTCCCCTCCTCTCCGAGCTAGTCGTCGTACGCGAGTGGCTGCATGAATCTGCACCTTCTCCAGCCTCCCTCGATCCCGGCGCCACAAACGGTTATTGGCGATTCACGCGAAACGCGCTTTTGCAGGGTAAACGCACCGGCAGGATGGGTGCCGGACTCGTGACAGAGCTTGATCCCGACGCGGTGAACAGGGACGGTGTAGAGGAAAAGGGTCTTGCACCAGACGATGCAGTTCGTGCAGTCCTTGTCTCCCTTTGCGGCAAAAGTAACTCAGCGCTGTGATCAGGCTTATGAGAAGGCGGTTTTACAAGCACTCTACGCGCATGTCCGCGCAGGCCAGCTCGAAGAAGCCGCCGAGCTCTGTAGGAAAGCAAACCAGCCGTGGCGGGCGGCTAGCATACGCGGCGCATTGCTGTTCCAGTGGCGCGCGATAGGTACCTACTTCAATCTTTCGTCCTGACGAAACTGATATCGAGCGGGCGCATGACAGCAAACGAACCGCGAGAAGCAGACGCCATGGACGATGAGGATGCAGACGACTCGCATCAATGGCGAGGGAATGTCCGGCGGCGGCTCTGGAAGAAAGTGTGCTGCCAAGCTGCAACCAGCGTGCGTCTGTGCTCCAACTCTGCTGTTCGTCGCTCTTTGCTCACACCATCTAGTCTTCCTTATCACCCACCGAACGCGCCCTCTACGCGGCGCTGGCACCTAGCCCACAGACCGCGCTCGCGCTCAAGTCTGTCGCGCGCACTTGGGAAGATCATCTCTGGACACTTGTGAGCCTCGCGTGCGAGGAGCGCCTTAGTGCGGGACTCGCCACGATTGAGCGTGATTCATTCTGGGAGAGCGGACTTGGGGCTCTCGAGGGCGGGGTGGCGGCGGTTGCCGCCGGGAGAGATGTGTTGGAGGAGGCCGAGACAGAGGAGTGGGAGCGAGAGGTGACGCAGGCTTTGGAGGGACTCTCGAATGTTGCGGTTGCGGAAGGGTGTGTGGGGTTTATTCCGTAGGGTCCAACAGGCTTTGCTGACTGCACCGTAGAGCTCCTGCGGACAACCCTTACCATGTCTCGCAGCTACACATCATCCTCGACAGGACGGATGCGCTGCTCGAGGCCTTTGCGAGTGGATTGCAAGACGGGACGTATATCTCCTCTCCCGAGTTAGTGCTCCGTGCTGCGTATCAGCATATTCCTGGGCTGATCATTCCATAGGTATACTTCGATGACGCGCTTCTTCGCCCATCTATGCCTCTTCCTCCAGATGATTGACATTCCCGTCTCCCCCTACGCGACGCAGGTCATTCTGGAGTCGTACCTGCGGGTCCTGGAGGTGTGAATACCTCGAACGCCTCTACTTTTTCCGTTTGCTTACCGATTTCCCTTCCCAGCAAGCAGGGCAGCGCGAGCTCATTGCGATGTACGCAGGGGCGCTCGGCGATAACGCCGTGGAGCGCTACGCGCTGTTCCTCACCTCGCTCGAGCTCTCCGCGGACATCAATGAGCGACGGCTGGCGCTGACGCGTGCGAGGGAGCACGGGCTCGATATCGAGCGAGTTGCGGTGGTCACCGCCGAGCGCACGATCGAGAAGGCCTTCACGGTACGTGTGCTGCTGTCCGAACATCTCGTGGGTTTTACAGCATAATTCCGACGTATCTGTGTAGATCCTGCCGCCGGCGAAGGGGCCGCTGCCGTTCATCTCTGCGATGGAACCTCCGCCAACTGAGGCTGAATGGTTACTCGTGCGCTCGATAGAATGGACGACATTCCTTGAGTCGACGTACGACACGGCGCTCGAGCAGGCGAACGTCATACTGCGTTATCTCCTTGGTGCGTCCACTCCATCTGCCCATTTGACTCTTATAGCTCACTCGACCTGCTCTAGGCCACGGCCGCGTGCAGATCGCGAAAAGTCTTCTAGATATGCTCCCGCCTGAGCTCGGGACATTGCGCGAGCCCGAGGAAGAGGCGACGGAATATTTGCACTACCGTCAATTCTTTGCCGTCTGGGACGCGCTCGCGCGCGTCGTAGAGTGTGAGGCGCTCGAGCAGCCGCAGATGAACAAGGACACGCGCGCGGCGTGGCTGAGCGACTACAAAGTGCGTCAATTTGCGTCTGCGGTGGTCGTATGGACAAATGCTGACTGAAGGGGTGACGGGTCCAGTCGTTGATTGAGCAGGCGCGAGAGCAAGTGGTGAAATTGCTCACGACCGACTGGCTCGTTAATGACGCAGAGACGCGTGCTGCTAGTGAGTCTCCGTCGTGGCCGTGCTCAGATGCAGCTGTTGCTGACGTGTGTCGCAGACGCGAAACGGACCCGCGACCTCGTTCGGATTCGCCAGATTTACATCCCAGAGCTCATCATCCGCCTGCACTCGACGCTCGTCAACTCGCGCGGCAGAATCCCAGAGTACGTGTCTTTGTCATGCAATCGGATTCTCTTTCCTAGGCATTCTTGCTCATGCACAATCTCTGTTGGTATTCGCAGAAATGTCAAGCACGCGTTGTTGCTGGTCAATGTCGTCGCGGACTCGCGGTACCGGCTGTATGAGGACTTTTCGAGCCAGCCGGGGCGGAGGCTGGGCGACTACCTCGGCGCGGTGCGGCAGGCGGTCCTCGCGGGTTTGGAGGGTGGAGGCTCGGATCCGTTCAGGATTCTGACTGTGTAGATGTGCACTGTCGTTGCGTCCCCGTCTATAAGGTGGATTTCTGCAGTATGGTACTGACTATAATGCACCTATACCGTCCTTTGCATTGTTCCGTAATATACGCAGGACGATGGCTGAGTCGAATGGATGCGAGAGGCCGTATGTGCGACGCTCAGTGTTTAGTACTTTTCACGCGTCGCGAGCACGTGAGCGCGCAGGCGCTTACGCTCGCACGTTTTGGATTTGGCTATAATTTGTGAATGACTCGCCCTGCAATAAACTTGATGCACCGGACCGTGCATCGATTACTGTTCTCGCTCTCACCTCCTCGATCTCTCGTTCCCCATCGACGCCGTCTGCTGCATTCTACCCTTGTCGCCATGTTTGAACAGAAAGCGGAGGTGGCTCCGACCGCCGCGCCCGCTGCTCCCGAGGACGCGCCGGCTCCGATCACCAAGAGTGCCGGTACGTCTGGCTCGATTGAAGAAGTGGCTCGGTGCGATCTCAGATGAACTATCCGCAGAGAAGAAGCTGGCAAAGAAGAAGGAGAATGAGGCGCGGCTCGCGTTGAAGGCGGCCAAGGCTGCGAAAGCTGCAGCGACCGCTCCTGCCGGCGGAGAGAAGAAAACCAAGAAGGAGAAGGGGAAGGAGGAGGAGGCTCCCTTCGTGAACAACACACCTCCGGGTGAGAAAAAGGGTGGGTCTCCAAGTATCGAATGGTGGACAGCCGCCCTGATGGACGGTGCAAGATTTCTCGCAGCCAATGGCCAGCGGATATAACCCGATTGCCGTCGAGGCGGCTTGGTATGACTGGTGGGACGCTCAAGGCTTCTTCGCGCCTCAGCTCACCGAAGACGGCGAAATCAAGCCCGAGGGTGTCTTCGTGATTCCTTCCCCACCTCCCAACGTTACTGGAAGCCTGCACATCGGACACGCCCTGACAGTCGCCATCCAGGACTGTCTGGTACGATGGAATCGCATGCTGGGCAAGACGACTCTGTTCGTTCCCGGATTTGACCACGCTGGTATCTCTACGCAGTCCGTAGTTGAGAAGCGGCTGCTGAAGACGGGTGTGACGCGCCATGACCTTGGTCGTGAAGCGTTTGTCAAAAAGGTCTGGGAGTGGAAAGAAGAGTGAGTGAAATCCGTTCGGCGACCGTCTGCCATATCCGAGACAAACTATTGGCCATTGCGTCTAGCTATCAGGGTCGTATCACCAACCAGCTGCGACGATTGGGTGGCAGTTATGACTGGAATCGTGTTGCGTTCACCATGGACGAGGTATGTCGCCATCATATCATCACGCCCTGTCTCCCAGACGTTCAAGGTAGCCCTTGATTCTCCATGGGCTGGGAAAATGCGTCTGCCATTGCCTGGGAGTTAAGGGATGTTGTGTTACGTACACTGACGCACTATAAAGCGCCTCTCAAAAGCTGTCATTGAGACTTTCTGCCGACTACACGAAGAGGGAATCATCTATCGCGCAAACCGCCTTGTCAACTGGTGCGTGAAGCTCAACACGACGCTGTCAAATCTCGAGGTACGTGTAGATTGCAACCCATGCTGAATCCAAGGTAATCAACAGTCACACTGCCACAGGTCGAACAAAAGCAGCTGGAAGGGCGGACCCTACTGGGCGTACCGGGGTACGACCCGAAGGAAAAGTTCGAATTCGGTGTGATTACCTCGTTTGCGTATCCGATCGAAGGCTCAGACGAGAAGATCATCGTTGCAACCACTCGTCCAGAGACCATGCTTGGCGATACCGCTGTTGCTGTCCACCCACAGGATCCCCGCTACAAGGTAGAGTGACTCGTCTCTTCAGTGGTCTGTTGCAAGGGGCTGACATCTTGGACCACAGCATCTGCATGGAAAGTTTGCCAAACACCCCTTCGTTGATCGCCGCATTCCCATAATCACGGACGACATCATCGTCGATATGGAGTTCGGGACCGGTGCGGTGAAGATCACACCTGCGCACGACCCGAACGATTATGAAGTCGGCGTCCGCCACAACCTCGAGTTCATCAACATCCTCAACGACGACGGTACATTTAATGAGAACGCGGGCGAGAAGTTCAAGGTGAGAAGAGGCATCGTGGGCCATGCGGTGCCATTCATGCTGAAACACTTCTATAGGGCATGAAGCGTTTCCATGCGCGTGTAGCTGTTGTGCAGGCGTTGAAGGACCTCGGCCTCTACGTCGAGACCAAGGACAACCCAATGCAGATTCCTATCTGCAGCAAGTCTGGCGACATCATTGAGCCTATCCTGAAGCCTCAGTGGTGGGTAGACTGCAAACCTCTTGCTGAGGAAGCGCTCAAGGCATGTCTTTTCGGTCCAAATAAACCGTTGTACAGGTGGGATTGACTCATATACAGCGCACACGCGCGGGCGAACTCCACATCACACCGAAACCGTCCGAGTCAGAGTGGTACCGCTGGCTCGAGAACATCCAGGACTGGTGCATTTCTCGTCAGCTCTGGTGGGGTCACAGGTGTCCAGCGTACTTTGTCAATATCGAGGGCGTTGAGCAGGACGTGGGTTTTCTGTACTTCTCAAACGTCTGGAGTGCGTTTGACACATTCCTACGTAGCGTAATGATGGTAAGAACTGGGTCGTCGGCCGTACCCTGGAACAAGCGACGGAACGTGCCCAGAAGGTTGCAGGCGACAGGAAGTTCACCCTCGAGCAAGATGATGATGTCCTCGACACCTGGTTCTCATCCGGTCTCTGGCCGTGGTCTATCATGGGATGGCCCGAAAACGTATGTGATTCGCCATACACGCCAGTCAGCGTCTACTGATATTGCTCCAGACACCAGATCTGCAGAAGTTCTACCCTGCATCGATACTGGAGACCGGCTGGGACATCCTCTTCTTCTGGGTTGCGCGTATGGTTTTGCTCGGCATCAAGCTGACTGACAAGATGCCGTTCCCCGAGGTTCTTTGCCATGCTATGATCCGTGACGCTCACGGTAGGAAGATGAGCAAGTCGCTGGGAAATGTCATCGATCCGATCGACGTCATCCAGGGTCTGGATCTCGAGGCTCTACACGCCAAGCTGTACGAAGGTAACCTCGATGAGCGTGAAATTCAGAAGGCCAAGGCTGGCCAGAAGAAAGACTTCCCGAAAGGCATCCCGCAGTGCGGCACAGACGCGCTGCGCTTCGCGCTTTGCGCGTATTCTGGCGGAGGTTGGTGTCCATGCTATGTATGCCTAGCACTCTATTGAACCATGTCTACAGGTCGCGACATCAACCTGGAGATTCTGCGTGTAGAGGGCTACCGCAAATTCTGCAACAAGATCTTCAACGCGACTAAGTTCGCGATGCTCAAGCTCGATGAAACGTTCGTCCCTGAGCCCACTGCAAAGGTTTGTGCCACAGGTGGGGTTTGTTGGCCATAGCTGACGGTATTGAAAGCCTACTGGCAAGGAAAGCCTCGTCGAGAAATGGATTTTGCACAAGCTGAATCTCGCTGCTGCGGAGATCAACAAACAACTCGCAGAGAGAAACTTCATGAACGCGACGGGGGCTGCGTATAACTTCTGGCTCTACGAGCTTTGCGACGTCTACATCGTAAGGATCTTCCTCTTAATCTGCGAACCCGCTCTCACCACCGCTCACAGGAAGCGATGAAACCTATGACCGACGAGTCTGCGTCCGAGACGACCAAGCGCTCCTCACAGCAGACACTCTACACTTGCTTGGATCACGGTCTTCGTCTCCTCCACCCCTTCATGCCGTATGTAACGGAAGAGCTGTGGCAGCGTCTTCCCCGTCGTCCGAACGACTCCACGCCCTCTGTTATGGTGGCGAAGTTCCCTACATTCGTTGGTACCTCCGTTTGCTTGCTGCAGGTTCTATGCTGAATATGCTGCTAGGACGATGCGTTCGAATTCTCTCAAGCCGAGCACGACTTCGACCTCGTTTTCTCTGCGATCAGGGCGTCTCGCGCGCTTGCTGCATCCTACAACATCCAGCAGAACTTGCATGGCATGTATCACTTGACTTGATTGCATGCACACCACTTAATGTTGTCCCCCTGTGACCAGTCTACATCCGCGCACAAAACGACGATGAAGCCGAGTTGTTCAAGTCACAAGTGCCCACCTTCCTTGCCCTCACCAAGAACTGCAAGTCCGTAGAGGTCGTACGCGATCTCAGCGGCGTGCCCGCTGGCTGCGGTTCGGAGGTCCTAACGCCCACTATATTTGTCCACGTCCTGGTTCGAGTGCGTATATCCTCGCATGGATGAAATTAACCACCCTTTGCTCACCCTAGTTCAGGGTCAGGTCGACATTGACAGCGAGATCACGAAGTGCGAGAAGAAGCTCGCACTCGCGCAGATGAACTTGTCGAAGATCGTCAAAACCGAGTCCCAGGAAGACTACGGGTCTACCGTCCCAGCTAATGTCCGGCTCGCAAACGAGGAGAAGGTGAGTTGTCTCGGCGCAGCCCTGCAGGAATGTTCACTAATGTTGTGCCATAGAGGAAAACACTCGAGGCTGACGTCCAGCTGCTCGAGCATTCAATCGAGATGTTTAAGCAGATGAAGGATTAAATGTCTGTGAGATATCATGGCCTGTGTATATTATGTAGTATGGCAGCACCCCCTGATTGCTCTTGATAAAGGTGCAAAGGTATGGGTCCAATGAATAGAGCTTCATACATCAAGCTTTGCTTGCAGGATGGTTATGCAGTCTCATTGAGTGCTGGAGTTTGCTGCATTGTGTGAATAGTGATAGTCATCAGTGTATACAGCTGTTTTAGAAATAAGTGCATGATCGACTCCGGCACTGCGTATGCACTTTTGATGTTCCAAAACCAGAAAATCACAAGAATCAAGTAATTTCTATAGTCTATAGTCTCTTGGTAGGGCAGCGGTGAAGAAGTGACCTTGATGTGTACAAAGAGGGCTATACACGGTTGTTTTTTGGAGATCATAGGTGACATAAAGCACAAGTTCTGAGCCTGAAGCTGCCCAGACACTAGTTTTATACAATTAAGAGACTACCTACACACCCGTGAGCTCAACATGATAGTGCTGCAAGGCTACAGCAAGCACATATTCAGTACATCTTGATTCTCTGCCTGGGCATTTCAAGGGGTCATTTGCTGTACATTTGTCCCTCGGATAATTGCCATACTAGATGACCTTGAAATGACTCAAGGAATTCTAGTAAGGTGTGTTACACAGTGCTATAGATAACACACAGTTCCAAGCACACAGAGATATTGTATGGTGCCAAAATAGTGAAAGATGGTCCAAACATCAAGGTCATTGAGCTTGTCAAGCTTGTCACTCACACTTTACATCACTTACTGTTGGGAACCAGGTCGGACTTGGGATCATAGTATGCTGGAGAAGTGTTGGAGGAACTGGAGAGGGGCCTGGGGCAGGAGTGAGAACCTTCACTGAAATAGTCGGTCACTGGTTTATCATCTGCCACTACGCTCAACCTTCTTCGCTGGTGAAGCTATTAGCAACACCTTGAGCTATGTACTAGTGTTCTCTGCTTGCAGGATAGGGGATTGCATGCACACACTAAGTCCTATGGGAACCAGGCAACAGACCTAGCAGAGTTCAGAGTTCAGACAGAGTTTAGATGAAGGTCAGGGTAGGAGGGTGTATCATAGAACAGATAGGTAAAGTATGCAGCTAGATGTAATGGCCGCGAGACAAGATGTCGAGAGGGATGTGAAGGATGTCAAGGGAGAAAACCGCAGGCGTGAGAGGGAGCAGCCAAGGGCACCAGAATGGGTGTTGATTCAGCGAGGATACAGGACGTCGAGAGCATGTACTAAATACTCATTCCATGGAACACACAGCCTGTACATATGTAAGTGAGCCGAAACAATGGCCGTGGCTAACTCCTGAGTACAGTAAACATGAGGCAATGGCTGTCTGAAATGAGCCAGACCATGAGACCCATGTTAGGTGCCTGCGCGCTGTAACACTATAGAAGCTAAGGTAGTGAAATGAAGAGAAGGCTAATGGCAGGTAAGTGAGAAGGGTTAATGAGGTATCTAAACTGAGGCTCCCTAGTGCTTGTGTCAGCCTTTATATACCTGGAGGGGTAGTCCAACTGCACCAGGTTGGAACTTGAAATTGGAGCAGAATTGGATCAGACTAAGCTACCTCTGAGTCACTGCATTTAGGACCTCCTAATTCCGGGGTTGTGGTAGGCTGAAGTGCATGTGAGTAAGGGAGAATTGCGGAGTCCAAATCTATGTCCCACACAAGGACTGGACTATCTGTGAGTAGCCGTAAACCAGCATGCTAGAAGCCCACGTAACAACTGAGCTATTCCGATCCTGTGAGAAGGTGTGCATAGGTGACCAGCACCACCCTGGATGCAGTACAAGAAACCCATTCCTTCAGACCTTCAAAGGATCTTATTATTTATTATACGGCTCAGATTTTAGATACATAATATATTTGATATTTAATTCATGCACTGAATACAGTTGGTATAATAACAACATACTGCACACCAGGACCCCGGAGCACCTCTCCACCCAAATGGTACTCAGTGGCTCACCGCATATAGCCAGACTAGCACTGAAACAACGGCCTATGCACACTCAGGTCAGTCATTGCATTCTTGAGACATTGAAGCTTCACTAGAGGGACCTACCATAATGACCTGAACTGGGGTGTCGGGTTTTGGATATCTTCACCTTCCAGAGTGGCAGTGCATCCACTGCACTGCACCTGACGATAAGCCACTCAAGGTTGCCCGAGTTGTGGAAGGGGTACTGTACTGCTTTGTGTGCCCCGCAGCGGCGATGAGCCCACCAGGCAAGCCTTTCCTGATGACAGTGATCTGGAAATCCAGCGCGAGGCGATATAGTTGTCAACTGACTCTCAAAGAGAACAATATCAGTGACTTAATAGGTAGGCTCACCACTTTTGCTTAAAGTGACTTGTTCCCAGTCAGGTAGTAGCCACTGTTAAATATGCACGCATATAGCCTGTCCGATTCGGAGTCTCAATATATGACAGTCAGCTCCGCATGAGTTCCTAGTGTATGACTATGAGGTAGTAGCTTTCAAAGGGTGATATACAATAAGGACAAGAACTCGTAGCGAAGAGTTGGTGTGAGTAGCTCCAAGTAGTTGCGAGTGATTCAATGTTTCAAATGTGTGCACTTTTTGCCTTTGCAGGACATGGAGTTGATAGAACTGTCTGGGGTATGACACATTCTTGCTGCCACTCAAGTTGCTGCATAACTCCCCTATGCAAGAACCATGAATAAGTCAACAGCGCAACCTTTGCATTCGAGGGTCCTGAATGCAGTGAGTCCCTTGACATAGGGGGAGTTGGGCATATGCAGGGTCCAACCTGGAAGAGAGTAACTAAGCTTAAATAATGATATAGAGGGGTGAATAACTAAGTATAGTAAGTAATATAACTAAATGGAGCAAAAGCCAAACAGAGATAAGAACTAATTAAGTAAGTAATGGTGTCTGTGTCAGAGTATTGGGGTACACTATTGGAGTATCAGGGTACAGTATCAGAGTAGGTCAGACAAGGTGGACCTGGTGCATGGTCATAACAGTGCCTTCCCCTTTGACCAGACCCTTAAGGTCCATTGAGATCCCATCAGATTTAATCGGGTTGAAGTTAAGAAGTGCAGACTTGTTCAGGGTTGGATTCACCTCTTGACTTGTAATCATCACCACCACTAAGTCATTCCTTTGTACTGTGCCCACCATACCTATTGGCCCCCAATTGCAAAACCCAATGGAGTTGGAGCTAGAGCATCTGTTCCACGAAAAACAGCAGAAGTGGGTGCAGTTGAAGGCAGAGCAGGAGGCAAAGGAGAAGGTGGATTCAACACTCCCACTCGTTCAAGCTGTCGGATCGACCAAACCAACCCCATCCCTGAAACGTTCAACAATAGAGAACGGGACATTCTTGGTGAGACGGTCGGCAAGTTGATCCTCAGTAGCAACAAAGAAGACCTCGACCTTCCCGAGCTCAATCTGCTCGCAGATGTAATGGTGTCGGACGTCTATGTGCTTTGTACGACGGTCGACGACGGGGTTGACTCCAAGGAAGATAGATCCCTGGTTGTCCAAACACATTGGTGTAGGACGAGACATGTCATCCCCGAGTTCATCGCCGAATGTTCTGAGCCACGAGATCTGACGACAAGTGTCCGAGGCAGCTTTATACTCCGCTTCAGTCGAGGAAAGAGAGATAGTATGCTGACGCCTCGATGCCCATGAAATAGCACCACCTGCCATCAAGAAAATGAAGCCAGTGATTGACTTGCGGTCGTCACGGTCCTCAGCCCAGTCAGAGTCAGAGTAAGACAGCAGACCGTCATTGGACGCTCTATCATAGCGCAAGCGAAGCTGCTTAGTCCCTTGAAGGTAGCGTAGGACATACTTGGCATAATGCCAATGCGCTTCAGATGGGTTCGAGTTGTACTTGGACAACTTGTTGACCGCAAAGTCGATGTCAGGACGCGTACCGAGAGCTGCATAGAGAAGACTGCCGATCAGACTCTGGTAGCGTTGATGAAATGAATCGGAAGCTGGTTCAGGCTGCTTAGACAATTCCAAGACAGCACCAGCAGGGAGAGGAGTGCGAGCCGGTTTGCAGTCAGCCATGTCGAAGCGCTCGATAACGGACTGGATGTACTCTTCCTGGTCTATCTCTATGTGACGTATGGTGCGGTCGCGAGATATTCAAAGACCAAGAAAACGCCTGACAGCGCCTAAGTCCGTCATCTTGTACTGCTTCTTCAAGGCATCCTTGATCTGCTTGATATGTTTCTGGTCATCGCCGAGGAGTAGTAGATCATCGACATAGAGTACGACAATCGTAACTTTATTCCCCCCTTGTCACTGATATACGTATACTCCGGCATCAGAGTAAGTCCGTGTGAAGCCCAGGTCAAGGAGAGACTTGTGGATTTTCAGATTCCACTGACGCGAAGCCTGCTTCAGACCGTAGATGGCCTTCTTAAGAAGACAGACATAGTCTTCCTTGCCGCGCACGACCCATCCCTCGGGTTGCTCCATGTAGATTTCCTCCTCTAAATCACCATTGAGAAAAGCGGTCTTAACGTCCATGGACTCGATGTCCCAATCCTCAAGCGCAGCATGCGCAAGGAGGTAACAAATAGACTCGAACCGCACGACAGGCGAGAAGGTTTCATGGTAGTCTTCTCCCCAGACCTGAGTAAATCCCTTAGCCACAAGCCTGTTAGGACCGTGCTGGCGTAGGTCCGGGATGCAGAGTTCCGGAGCGTGGGAAAGTTGGAGTACGGAGTCCCGGACGGAAGCGCAGCACAAAGAGGACTTCGGCGAAGCTATTAGCAACGCACCTGAGAACCTCCTGAGGTGTCCTCAATTTACTGGAGTTACTGGAGTATGGAGTTGTCGGAGTTAGGGGAGGAAGGCTCGGAGTACGGAGGGTTAGGTCCGGAGTTTCGACAGCTAAGTCCGGATTTACAGGAGATAAGTCCGGAGTTACGGAGGATAGGTCCGGAGTTACAGGGATTAGGTCCAGAGTTAAGTCCGGAGTTAAGTCCGAAATTATGGGAGACAAGTCCGGAGTTAGGTCCGGAATTGGGAGGGATAAGTCCGGAGTTCAGATGAGCAGGTCCGGGTTACGGAGGAGTACGTCCGGAGTTCGGACAAGTGGATAAGGAGTGCAGGAGTTACAGATGACGGAGGACAGTGTCGAGTAACGAGGTATCCGAACTGAGTAGCTACCGTATTCCAGCTGAGTGTAAATAGTAAGTAGGCTTATTGTTAAGGAGACAATAAGGAGTCCAAAAGGGGATAACAGAAGGCTACGGAGATGGTCAAGACAATAGGCTTATTGTTAGTACTGCAATCACGAACGAATGGTGCAATCTGGAATATAAAATGTACAAGTCCGAAAAATGCGGAGCTAGAGGTCCGGAGTTGGCAAGTCCGGACCGTGGGAACCGGAGTTCCGGAGCTAAATAAGTCCGGACCGGAGTTAATGGGTTGAAAGCGGAAAATGCGGAGTTAATTCTGGAAAAATATACTTG
>CCBP010000028.1:261318-272002 GCA_000765035.1 Trametes cinnabarina
GGGTAGGGAGGTGGTTGAGGAGGCTGAAGCGGCGGTTGAGGCGGTTCATCCTCTACTGGAGCTGGTGGAGCAGGAGGTGGAGAGGGAGGACGATCCTCAGAAGGATCAGGAGGAAGAGGGATTGGAATACTGGGTAGATCGCCCGAATCCGAATTTGAGACATCATCGGAATGACCCTCGTGCTCTGGGAACGGATTGTCACTAGGGGTAACACGACGATAGCCGGGTATAGAGTGTGCAGGGAAAGACTCTTCATCAAATATCACATCGCGAGATACGACGATAGAGCGGGTGGCCGGGTTCCAAAATTTATACCCCTTAGTACCTGGCTCATACCCCACGAAGATCATCTCGACTGCCTTCTTGTTGAGTTTCCCTTCGCGCTTTGCCTTTTGCACGTGAACAAAGGCTTTGCAGCCGAAGACACAGAAGTAGGACACGTCCGGTACAGTCCCATCCCATGCTGTAATGGGGCAACGCCATTTCAGACGTCACATAGGCTGATGATTGTAGATATGAACGGCAGCTTCAACAGCGATTTGCCAGAATCCGTGGCTAAGTCCAGCATGATGAAGCATAGACATGGCCTTCTCGATGATAGTACGGTTCCAGCGTTCTGCACGTCCATTCTGTTGGGGTGAGTCTGGCATAGACTTCTGATGCTCGATCCCAAGATCCAAGAGATGCTGAGTGAACTCATTGGAGAGGTACTCCCCCCCTCGATCGGAGCGTACTCGCTTGATTTTCTTCCCGGTCTGAGTCTCAGCCCAAGCCTTGAAATTATCAAAAGCTTTCATGGCATCAGACTTGCGTTTGAGGAAATACGCAATGCCAAGACCAGAGAAGTCATCGATGAAGCTAGCGAAGTACAAGAAACCACTCCCAACCGACGCAGTACGCATCGGTCCATCTAGATCAGTGTGGACGAGTTCAAGAGGCTCAGTCGCACGCTTCTCTGAGGGAGGAAAGGGGAGACGATGGGACTTGCCAAAGGCACATCCCTCGCATGGTTCATCATCAGCGGGATCGACATGATCAACTCCCTTGACATTCTTTGGAAGGTGGCGAAGTGCCTCCTTACCAGCATGACCAAAGCGACGATGCCAGGTCTTATAGTCTGTCTTGGAGAGATGAACATGAGGGCCAGACTTAATCTCCAGAACAAAGTCATAGAGATTGTTGACAGGATTGAACACCCCTTCGAGAATCTTTCGACCCTCGATCTTAATCGTCGAGCCATGGGTGACAGCGCCAGATGGCAGCTTGTCAAAGATGCTCATTTTCTGACCTCCTTGGAAGATCGAATAACCATTCTTCTCAATGGAACCAGTGGAGAATAGGCGAGACGACGCCATAGGAATATAGCAGACCTTAGGCAGGTCAATACTCCACTTTACACCATCGATGAAGGTTTCACCTCGAACAAGACCTTTGCCTAGAGCCTTGACAGAACTCCCTTCACCAGACGCAGCGGTCCTGAAAACTATAGGAGTGTCGTAGGCTTTATACTCAGCAAAGTCATTGATGTCGAAGGTGATATGCTGCGATGCACCCGAGTCCATGAGCCAATGAGTATGCCGCACACCAGCGGCATGAGCCGCAGAGTAGAAGGAAGCGTGCATGTTAGACGACGACTCGGCTACAAGTACATTTACAGCGGGCGCAGCAGTGTGAGCATGGTTATTCGAATTGTCCTTGCCTTTCCCCTTGTCCTTGTCCTTCTCCTTGCCTTTGCCCTTTCCCTTGCCACCCCTTTAGGACGTTGGTCAGGGTGCTTCTTCCAGCAAGTGGACTCGTGATGTGTGCCACTGCCACAGAAGTCGCAGGGTCCGGACGGCTTCGGCTTCGTCTTGGAGATCCTCGTCACGCTTTGGCTGGTGCTGGAGCGCAAGGACTCCTCAGCTAGCACCTTGCCTTGGATCCACTCGATGGTCCAGTCTTTGAGGGGGTGAGACGACGTGAGACTGGTCGACAGAGTGCTGTAAGACGGTGGGAGCTTCATGAGGATAAACACCGCTTGTTGACTCTCGGTGAAGTGCATCCCCCCATTGCTAGCATCCCGAATACGCGTGATGTAGGTCCCAAGCTGGTCGCGAAGAGGGCGAGTGTCCGTTATGGGAGGAAGGTTGGAGAAGGACATGAGAAGACCGATAGCCTCAGCAGTGTCAGGAGTACCAAACTCCTTCTTCAAGACGTCCCACATATCTTTGGCGGAGTAGGACGCTGCGATACGCTTCTTGACGCCATCGACCTCCTCCTCTTTGGTCTCGAGAAGGTAGTGGTAGTTGGTCGCAGTGCGCATCCAAATGAGACCTTTGGCTTGGTCGTCCTTCTTCTTCCAGTCCTCCGCCTTCTCTCCTTCCGGAGGAGAAGCATTGAGAACCGGACCCCAACAGCCCGTAAAGAGCATAACACCCTTGATTTTGGCGACCCAGTCGGAATATTGACTGGCCGAAGTGAGGAGAGGAATTGTATCAGGCTTGATGTCGCCCATTGTGAAGAGAAGGAACTGGGGAGAGTCCCGAAAGTCGTCTGAAAAGTTTAGAGAGATAGAAGGAGTTGCAGGCATGAATTGGAGAGGCGCCTGAGGAGATGGAGAGCGAGAGACGACGACGGGAGTAGGAGAGGAGAAGAGGTCGAAGACTGATTCAGGTGGAAGCGGATAAAGCGCAGATTCTTGTGACTCGTCTGGGTATTCAGCCCAGGAACGACCAGAGGGATTGCCTGGTTGATCGTAGCGGTGAGGACAGGGAAATTCGTCGCACTCTGAGTAAGTAGAGAGCCCAGGACGACGATGTCGATCAACACGTTCTTCCCAGTCGTAGAGATGAGGAAGACCAGAGCAATCAAAGAGAGAGTCAGAGGATGATTCCGAGGATTGGTCGAGAGTGGCGTCGACTTCCTCCTCAGAGTCTAGCGCAAGAGGTTCCGCTGTAGTCGGCTCCAAAACGGTTCAGGGAAGCGCGATGATTGACTTGAGGTTGTGCACCGAACAAATGCGAGATATGAACACCTATTGAGGTGAACCAGAGACCCAGGCAGCCGTGTAACCCGAGAATCTGGGTAGAAGTCGCCAACTGTGCCCAAGAAAAGCTATAGTACTGCTATCCGACAAAAAGACTATAGTAAGGAGGGTCCGAACGGTTGTCCTCCGGTCCTAAGGTCTTAAGGACCCCGGTACAAGGACTGGCGGTTGCAAGCGCGAGGCCCGGTCCAGGGATACTTGAAGCCCCGTACAAAGGGCAGTACAACCCACTGAGTGCTACAGCTATCTAAAAGCGCTCAGGGCTGCGTCACGAGCGCAGAAACGTCCCCCTGGCAGCAGTGTCGGCGGGCACAGCCAAGAGATAGGAATAGGAAGGTGGGAGGTGCACAAACCTGCGAGGTCGACGAGAGAGATGTTGCGCAAAGATGTCGACAGAGAGAAGCAACTGGTTAGAGCGCAGGGCTCATAACCTGATGAACTCTGAACCTGGAAGGCTAGGAGCACGACTGTAAGCCGCACAAAGAGAGTCTTCAGTCAGTGAGCGAACGACTATATTGCATAGACAAGTACCTGTAAGCCACACAAACAGAGCTACAAGTACTTGGTAAGTATCATAGTAAGTAGGCATAGGTAGAGAGGAACTTACTCTTCAGTCAGTGAGCGAACGACTGAAGAGCAGGGGCAGAGAATGTCCTCCTTATATACAAGTCCAGAGGATGCATGAGTAAGCGAAGAAAGGAGGGCATGTGATCTACAGTACAATGAGTAATACGATGGTGCGAGTATGAGCAAAGGATTGTGCAAGTATCGCGCCATTGTAGAGAACTATCTAGAGAGATCCGGAACAGCAAAGAATGCACTGGAGGGATCCAGAGATGTCCGGATGCTATAGTACAAGGTGTATCATAGAAAAGTCCGTAGAACTACCATATGGGGAATGAAGAAAGAAAGTCCATGCTGTGTAACACAGCCATCGTGCACATCCGGATCTGGTATGGCCAGTACACAAACCCGGAAGTTCAACACATGAGCATGCAGAGCTGGACTCATCTACTAGGTGTATAAGGAAATTATCAGTATATATCAATTAGTGCGCTGATAGTACTTATGTGCACGTACCATCGGGGTCACCCATGACGCCATCAATTGGATAGGAAGGTGGAACATGTGCAACCGCAGATGTTGAATAGCTCAGTGCGAAGTCTGCCTCAGAGAAAAAGTCGGCGCTCCATGTTCCGGATGTGATCCCGGAGTTATACCATGCCCTTCTTATAAGATGCGACTTCAAGACATGGCGGCGCATCGCAAGATATTGGCGGATTAACTGGCTCCGACTCATCTCGCGGCCTAAGGACTTGGAATAATACTGATTGCACCGCTTGACCCAAGCATTCTGTATATGCGAGAAAATGCCAACATCAAGGGGCTGCAGGCGGTGCGTCGTGTGGGGCGGGAGAAGGAAGAGGTGGACATTATTTTTGATTGCAAGCTGGCGCAACTCCGGGCTGATATGAGAGTTGTGCCCATCGAGGATAAGCAGCAAAGGGGCCTCAGATTCACGGCGTGCATTTGCTTGAGGTAAGAAGCACTTCCGGAACCACTCCGTGCAGAGGAAGCCTTCAGTCCACCCATTTGGGGAATGTGCAATCCTGAGAGTAATTATGATCAGTATGGTGATGTCTGTACTTGGCATAAGGATGAAGAGACATACACGACTCGCGGATCAATATCCCGAAAGTTGTCAGATGGGAGTTGGCTACCCGCAAAGATGAATCCAGGTGCAAGGGCATGACCGTCGGCACTGTCACACTCGAGAATTGTCACCAGCTCCAAATTGCTGCTTCGCAGCTTATAGTTGACACGACGACTCCGCGGTACAAAGTACTTAATACGCTGAAGTCGTTTCCCCCCGCCCCTCTGAATGCCCTTCTCATCCATGTTGTAGACATGACTCCAGGGTATGTTGTACTCATCAATAACCGCCTTGAGTTTCTTGAAATGGTCATCAACGGTGTGACGGTTGAATGCCCGGGCACGCTCTGGGTCCAACCCATATGGCTTGCCGAGCTGGATGCCGGGATGCCTCTTGAGAAAGCGCTTGTGCCATTTCTCCCCCGGAGGCCGAGGTGCACCTGTGATATGCATTACAAGTGAGTGTAGAGTATCCTTATCGACTGGGAAGCCCATATACGACAGGTGTTCAATCCAGTCGCATAGGGCTCCCTCTTCCTCGGACGAGAGCAGTTGTTGATGTGCATGGCTCTCAGTCCGGGAAGCACGACGGTGGGTGTGACGGGCATGTAGAGTGGACTTTGGTATACTGAACTGCTCGCCAATCGCTCTGTAGGATTCATGCGAGTCGTCATAGCGCAGACCGGCTTCTAACAACGTGTCTTCGGTGTACTGGGGTGTCTGCTTGCGGTTTTTGCGGTTTTCAGCGACTTTTTTGGTCAACTGTAAAGAGAGATTATCACCTTGGCCATGCTGGATCAGAAGCCGGAAGTGATCCGTTCGCAGTGAATGGGCTGTGTGGGAGGAAGCAGCTCAGAGAGGGCACAAGTTCGCGGCGGCAACAGCAGGATGCGCGTGAGGAGGCTATGAGGTCATAGCACGCTCAATGACTACACCACTGGTTGACGCTGATACACCTGCCATATCAGGGCGGGCGCTCTGAGTGGTATCTGCAGCGGTATCTGGGGGATACTGGGCCTGGTACCCAGGAAGCCGGGACCTTAGACTTTACTGTCCCTATGCCGGCCGCCAGGTAGGGGTTCGAACGGCCTGGCTGTATTGTATTTACATACTCCCAATGGCAATTGGATACTGGTGGCCCAATACAGCGGGACGTGGACGTTTGTCGGCACGGGCAGGTATTTGCTATTCCCGGTTACACCCGATTGCCAGGATCATCGTCCTCCCCGAATCCCGCATGCACACCTGAGCTCGATGACAGGCAACAAACATATGTTTGTATTCGAAAGACGATCATACATGAGAATAACATTGTGCGGGACTTGCTTATTAGCAGGCCGCGAGACGGCGTCGCTGGCGGTGTTCTCTTGAGCTCACTCCTCGGTGGTCTCTGTGGCAATGGTGTCGTTGGCCACAAAGTCGCCGACCAGCTGTTCGGCCGCGTATTGGATGTCACTCAAAGCGTCGTTTGTGTAGACAGTGCGTGAAAGCACGCCCGACTTGTCTGAGGCGCAGAGGGAGCAATGGGCGGCACGGGTGCCGGGGAAGGCGCACGGGGTTCAGGAGGCGAGGTCGGGACCTGGGGGAAGCTTAGCCCTGTCCATGGATCGTACAGGCGATTTTGCACGAGCAGATACTGTGACTGCTCTGTCGGGTCGAGGACAGCGGGCTCATCCACCAGCGCAGCGCGAACTGCGTCCAGCTGGTAGAGCGCGCCTGCGTAGAGTGCCTCGAGGCGCGACAACTTGTCGCGCAGGGCTTCGTTCGCCTCCTCCACCTCGGCACAGCCAGAGGCGGCTGGGGGCACTCAATTGTCAGTGAGCCTTCCAGAGGTTGAGCACAGGTGACGTACTGTCATATTCATCCATCACCCATTCCTTGACCTTCTCTTGAGCCGGATGGGGCAAACCATCTGTCTGAACGGAGGCGTCTGCAGAGGTCCGGGTGTCTGGAGTGGGATATCAGCAGCGTGGCCGAATTGGAGGAATGAATCAGATATTACCGTGAGCTGGGGATCCATCGTGGGTGATGGCGGAAGCCTAGTACTGCGAGTCGGATGTTTGAGAATTGAGGGCCCCACCCGGTTGATATAACGCGCTGCTATTGTTGAGAGGCAATCTGCAGGGACTGTGTAATACACGATTCTTACCTTGTGCGTCGGGAACCTGCATGCGACGAACGTGGCGGGCGGGCCTTCGCCTTGAAGTCGTCCGACATGTACTGAGCCTGGGAGGGTTCCCATTCACTGTCCGAACTGTCCATGGTTGGGGTGACGGTGCTGTGGGAGGAGGCCAGTGCCCGCCGCTGAATGAAACATCAGCCTGAAAGCCACCCCAGGTCACGCGATATCGGCAGAGACCAAGACATGAGGTGGGAGGTCATATTGGTATAAGGCCAGGGGAAATATCATACAGCAGGAACGAGTATGGATGAGGTACTGGGCCAAGGCCCGATCGATACCAGCGACGTGGCTATACCAATATGCCCTGGGAATACTGTCTCAATAGAGAAATAGTCACCAAACTGGCGTCTCTACCGGCACCTGCCTGGTGCCGGCTGAGCTGTGTATTCGGGGCATACCCAGGCTCACCCGGTGGTGTACTAGTTGAACTCCGACTGAAATTGGCCATGGTCAACGGCTCTGCATGTCACGCTCTCGTCAATCAACGCTTTTCCAAGCTACACATGGCTCAAAATACTGTGTTGCATGGGTCGGAGCCCTTAATGGACTTCACTGGACATGCATTCGAAGGATTTTCGCAAAAACGACAGGAGTTGCTTGCGCTGTGATGGGCGCTTGGTATCTGATGGTTGAATGGCCTCCTTGTTACTGACATTACTCTAGTAAACCTCCTCTTTTTTTCTTGGTTTCTTCATGGACAGCTCTTAGAGACTCCAATAAAGCATACTGTACAAAATATCTGACCACCAGAGAAGAATTTGAGGGAGAATGATTGTTTGTCCCGCTTCTAGGTCTGAGGGCGCCTGTCCCGCTTCTGGGTCCGGTACAGTACTCCTAGGCACGAAAGTAGTACACTCGTGTCATACCGTCATTGATCGGCGCCTGGGCACCGTCACACAGATCCAAGGGTGAGATGCAAGATTAGCGCTGAGCACCTTACCTACGCGTACGGTTCATGGACATCCGAAGCCATTGCCCCCTGCCACATACGACCAGCTCGTTTGAGCCTTCCAGTGAACCTCTTGCAAGGAGATACCGCAGTGCGCTAACGTCGAGGGCCACGCTGCTTCTCAGCGTGATTCATCCGTCACTTGCATCTTTCCGACTTTGAGATGCCTAACCAACTGGCGATCCCATTCAAACGGACGTACATCATCCCGATCCGGCAAGCTGTACGGGACTATCTGTTGTCTCATCATAGAGACACCCATCCGGACGCATACAGGTGGGATATAGGCCATTGGGAGAAGCTTCGCGCCGAAGCTACCAGTGGCGGACTCCACGTTGACCGCGTCAAGGCCTGTATCAGGTATGTCCGATGTGTGCTCCATGAACAGCTCCGATGGCCATGCTAACCCCGCGAAGTTACCATGCCCAGCTCGTCTATATCCTCACGAAGCTGCCCGCCGATGTCAGTGGCGTACTTACCTTGACTTTTTTATACTGAAGTACTATGATGTAGATCGGGCTCGAGATACCATATGCACCCGCATTTGACAGTTCCGCTTTGCCAGTATCGCTCAACAACCTGATTTATGAGCGAGCAGCCGTCCTCTTCAATCTGGCTGCGCTCTACTCTCAGCTTGGAAGCGCCGAGGACCGCTCAAAGCCCGAGGGATTGAAGCAGGCCATCAAATATTATCAGGTGATTCGCGGACGTGTACTCTATGATAGTTCAGCTTTCTGACCGTGTCGTGTTTGTGGTAGAGCGCTGCCGGGGCCTTGGCTTACCTGCATGACACGGTCCTTCCGCAGCTGCATGCGTCTCCTTATTCTACTAACTCGGAAGACGAGATCACCGACTTTACTGAACCGTTCATCAAAACTCTGGAATACTTGATGCTCGCACAAGCGCAAGAGTGTGTCTGGCAACGTGCCGTCATGGGTATGCCTAGCGTCGTAGCTTCAATTGTGCTCCACTGACCATTCGAAGACAACTATAAGAATGGGCTGATTGCAAAGCTCGCAGCTAAGGTACATAATTTGCTTTGGAGCGGATGCACTGCTGACACGATGCTTACCTAGGTAGCAGCTTTCTATGGGACAGCTTTGCAGTACGTCAAAGGCGCTCAGTCGTCTGTGAAGCGTGCCTTTCCATCAGTGGGTAGTTCTGAAAGTTCGCCCGTACGTCTACTCACATCGTCGCATCAGTCATGGATTTCGCACCTCGAAACGAAGCATTACCATTTCCAAGCGGCGGCTCAATATCGCAAGAGCCTTGAGGACCTCGAAGCACATCAGTATGTGAGGCTACGTCCCAGAGATTGCAGCAGCTCACATGCATGAGCTACAGCTATGGGCATGAGATTGCCCGTCTTTCCGAGGCCCAACTTTTCGCTAAGCAGGGCTATGACATCGCAAGGCGTGGTGGCGTCGCCCCAGCAGTTTTGCAGGACATCAAGGTAAAGATATAGTGGCTCTACTATAATTCCTCGCAGCTGACGTTTCTGCCCCAGTCCCTTTTGGACATTGTGCAGAAAAACCTGGCTCGCGCGGAAAGAGATAATGACCTGATCTATCATCAAGATGTTCCTCCGGGTCCTTCATTGCCGCCTATAGCAGAGGTTACCATGGCACAGCCGCTGATTGACCCCGGACTACAAGATGTGAAGAGTGTGGTAGGCAAAGATGCGGTAATATTCGGAGAAATGCTGGGTTGGGGAGCTCGTCTCGCTATCGGTTAGTGCAACGGTCCTCTCCACCGAGTGGGTCTCTAAGCCTTTCAATAGAGATATATAATGACAGGAAGCGCAATTGGATCACCGAAGAGATACAAGGTCGAGCACAAAACCTTGATGATGCCGTATCCAAGTAGGTCGATCGTCGAAAGTCGCGGCATGTATTGACGATACTCACATAACCAGGACACTGGAGAGCCTCAATCTTCCTGCCGCATTGGATGCCCTCGATCGACCAGTCGGACTTCCTCCGAGCCTGTTGAAAAGGGTAGAGGAGGTGCGGCTGGAGAGCGGCCCTGATCGCATCGAGACCTACATCCGTGACGTGCAGGCGCTCGCGAATCATGTCTCCTCACTTCTCGATGAGGTGAACGCAATCATGTTATTGTCAACTCATCGATTATTGAGTGTCGTCGTAGGCTTTGGACGTCCTGGATCAAGAAGCGGACGAAGACGAAGCGCTCCGCGAAAGCCATCCAATCCCGGATCGTTTACCGTCCGTGGAAGCGAATAAGGAACTTGTTTCGCGAGCGCAGCAGTTCCGCCAAGTACTCGAACAGGCAAGGGAAAGCGACGCCCTTGTCAGGCAGAAGTGGGAAGAGTGGGAAGAGTGTATTATACAGCTCACATGGCCCGAGGTAGGTGTTACATCCGTCTCCGTTCACCTGTTCTGAGAATGCGCGCACGTTCCAGGCTGACTTGGAAAGGTCAATACCGTCTTCAACCGTCTCCTTTGGGCAGCATGCGACAATCGCGGACCCAACGCGCGTGCACGCGAGGGCCCTGCGCGCTCTCATGGAACAAGTTGACGATCTATCGAAGGCGCGGAAGGAACTGGTCGCCAGGGTTGACCGTCTAGCCTCCACTGACGACATCACGCAGCGCATTTCAGGGGCGGCATCCGGTATGGAACAATGGGTCAACGTTCAGCCTGCGATGTTTGAAGACGTCTTGGATGAGGAACTGAGCAAGTACGACAGATATCGCATCCAATTGGAGGAGAACGGAGAGAAGCAAGAAGAGCTCCTTCGATCTATCAAGGCAGGTCTTTTTTATTCTTTATTTACCCGCACGGCGCCGAGCTCACGTTTGTGGTCCCAGGAGCGCCATGCACAGTTCATTCAATCACGGAAGGAGGATGTGTCC
>CCBP010000028.1:272022-293178 GCA_000765035.1 Trametes cinnabarina
ACTGCAAGCTTTGGACTTGGCGTACCACAAATACAAGGAGATTGTCCGGAATCTCGAAGAAGGCCAGAAGGCGCGTTCTGTCTCCGGAGCTTTCTCACGATTGATGGCACACCTGACGTCTTCTGGGTTCGTAGTTCTACAATGACTTTTCCGCGATCCTGTCGGAGTTCAGGGCATCTTGCAAGGAGTTTGCTGCTACGCGCAAGCAGGAAGCGAGGTATGGAAAATTGTACATGCGCTTATTGTGGCTAAGTATCAACGCAACGTCTCCCAGCACGCTTGCGCAGCAGATGCGTAGTCTTTCGCTGGCGACGGATACGGAACGTACAGAGGTGCCTGTGGCTGATACCAGTCCAGCGAGATCGTCCTCTACAGACCTTCCTCAGAACAACAACGGTGAACATCCGCAGTCTCAACAGGTACCGAAGAACCACCCGAATCCCACATTCACTCTCCCGCCTCCCGATTCTGACGAATGGGAGACAATGGCGTTGCCTCCTGCGCCCAAACCACCACGTATCGCGAATTCGAAGCGCAGCTCAGCACGAACACCGAGCAAGGCAAGGTAGTCGAGGATGGGCTCCCAGCACGTCAGACTGAAAGACAGTGATTACGTATAGTCGAATGTAACATTGCTCTTCTGCGCTCGCTGTTGTTCGAAAACCGCAGACGGACTCTATGTACGACCCTCAGCAGGTGTGCTCACATCGCTGCACTGCTTGCGTAGTTGGCAGTGTTACAGAACGGTCTGGAGAACAAGCCTGCTGCGTGTCGAATCGGCGCAGAACACAGGTTTGAATTCAGAAGATACAGCGTTCGCGTTGCTCATGTTTATTGCCGCCAGTGTACTACGTAAGTTCTCCTAATCAGGCATCGCCTCGGTGTCCACCGCCACCGTCCGCCATTGTCCACTCAAAAGGGTGCTTGCACTTTCAAGTTCCCAGCGGGACACCGGAGGACCTCAGCCAGTGTCCAGAGGCTTCTCCTACTTGCCGTCTCACCCTCTGTTCCTGGCATTTCATCCAAGCAATCCATCACAGCAGACAGTCCTTTCCTAGCCTTTGCCATTTCAAGCGCATCGATCCGTTCACTTGCGGTATCTCGACAATGGGATCGCATAGCCGTCGTCGCAGTCGCTCTAGCTCCTCGTCATCAAGCTCTAGCTCGTCCTCAGACGAAGAGAAGAAGTGGAAGAAGAAGAACAAACACGCCGCCACACGCGGAGTGCCCCAGCCTGCAGGTCACGGTATTCCCGCTGCTGGCTTTGCGGTCGGGCACGCTCCCCCGCCGATTGTACCGTCCTTTCCGCTTCCAGGCGGGCACGACGCAGGCAGTTTCGCAGCTCCCGGAGGACTCGAAGCGCGAGGCATCTCGCCCATTGCTGGAGCTGGTCACCTCCCCGTTCCCGAGCACAGTAACGTGACCCCCGCTGCACGTCCCGCCGATGCATCGACGCCGCCTCCCTCCGGCTTCCGCATCCCTCTGACGGACGCAGCCCCATTCCCTGTACAGCAAGCCGGACAGCCTGTCGCGTACGACGCTGACGGGCGCACGCCGGTGTACATCGGCAGTGCACTCTTTGCCAAGTCGGTCCATCCCTGCAAGATCGTGCCGTCGTTCAACCCGCCTGCGCGCGTCTCGTACGGGGGCGTAGAGCAGGAGCACCGCGGGCGATACGATCTGCTGCCGTTCGATCCGAGCCTGATGGAGTGGGTCCCCACGGACCATGGACGCATCCCTTACGGCCGTCGCCCCGTGGAGGGCGGCTATGAGGAGAACGGCGAGAAGCTGTACCATGCGCTCGCTAACCTGCAAGGCGTCAAGGTCCCCGGAAAGACAGGGGTCCATTTGGTGCGTATGGGCGCCCTAGTGCGTCTTGACTTTGCTGACAAAGCGAAATCAGCGTGGCGCCAATGTTCCTTTCGGAGGACAAGAGCATACCGTGGATCATGACTATGCGATCTTGTCAGTATATCTTCACTAAGTTGGTTCTATGCGGTTGCTAACAGTGTAAATTGCAGATGCTGGCGCTACTGATTAAATCACAAATGCAATAGACGTGTATCAAACTTGAACGTGTATCATTCCTGTAAAATATGGCGACGTAGGGTCAAAGAGGGTAGCTATGCGGGAGTAGTACTCGGTTTCCACCTGTTCCCACATTCGAGAAAAATTTCCATGCTACATAAGTTGCAATACACATAGCATTAAACAGACCAACGCCACACGGATGATCAGCGTACGAAAGCATGGACTAGTACTGGAAGGTAGGCGATCAGGCGAGATCCGCAGACCATGTAGCCTGGCCTCGAGGGGTCGCGCATGCCGAACACGCTAGATGCTGTGGTTCATTCATTCTGTGATACGGTCAGCTCCTTGACAAGAGGGTTTGGCAATGAAGGGACGCACAATGTACACACCCGGCAGGACCATGCATCATTGGCCGCCGGGGCAGGGCCGGGTTGAACGGTAAGGGATGAGCGTATGGGCGACAGGGTCGGAGACCCCTTGAAGGTAGAAGCTCTGTCACTCGAGAGCTTATTTCCGGATGGCGTACCGCCCAATCGTCGACCTGCACCCGTCATGCCGAGCGACTCCTTCTTCCTGGTCTGCATCTCATCTTGAACAAGGGCACCGTACGCCAGCTTCCCTATCCTCTCTGAGCTGCTAGTCTTGGCACGTCGTTCCAAACCTGAGGGAGGGCGCGCACTGACGGCAGCACCACCCTCGGGCAATATTTGAAAATCACACGCGGGCGAACCGCTCTCTTCGTCATCGGACAGCTCGATGACGTCCGTCTCCTTCCCTTTTGACCTGGCCCGCGCTCCCTGATGTCCGGGTTGTGAAGATGTGCCAGTTGTGGATGTGAAGGCGGGTGGGAGGAAGAAATCAGACAAGAAGGTCTGCCTTGACGCACGCAGGCCGTCAAGGTCCGCCTCATTGATACTTTTCAGCAAGCCATCTCGCCGATCTTGATCCGTTTCAGGTGGACCTTCGTCGGATTCGTCAGCTCCATCATCCGACATTGCCTTGGTCTTTGCGGGGTCGTCTGAACCTATATTGAAGTGCAGGATTAGTGAGCGGTGGACCGCGATGTTGCAGCTGGCAAAAACAGAGCAATGGAGACCCACCTGCCCTCTGTAGTGCTCTCAGACGTCGTTCCGCGGCCAAGGCACGCTCTTCGCGCGCACGTTTACTGCGACCACACAATCAGCCCCCGCAAGCGTGTACATTCGGAGACAAGGGCGCTGACCTGGCTGCTTTCTTACGGAAACCCGCACCGGCCTTCTTGGCGTCCTCATCTGTCAGGTCCTCGTTGAGGGCCCTGCCGCTTCCCTTGAAGGTTCCCTGAGCAGTAACCCTCGAGCCTGCCTTGCGGCGTTTCGCCGTCTGCGCTCCGGTATGATTTGATGGTCCTGCCTGCTGGCGGCGACGGCGTCGGCGCCCGAGAGCTGTCGGCCGAGCACGAGATTGCGCCCCGCCACACTTCAGTGGATGATTGGTCAACTGAGCCGCACAATATGTAACGGATGAGTGATGGACGCACCATGAACTCGGGCAATTCGACGGCCTCATGACCGTGGCCTCCTATAGGGGCGGAATCAGCGAGACGGATACCAGATGACCAGTAGCCTATCAATTCCGTCAGCTCGGTGAGCAACGAGGAGAGTATTTCGGACGGACCGTCTCCGTAGTATCCTTTCCTCTGTAATTCTCTTACATCATTCCGCAGCTTGGCCCACAGCGCTTGGAACGCGGAGCCATGATTCATATGCTGCCCAATGCAGCATCAACGGCTATGCCTCTAGCAAGGGCCAACGAGTTACCTCCTCTTACCTTGATGTGGGCCAGCTATATTATTGATAGTCAGACTTCACTAGTTGACCATAGGACGTATGTTGCACAGATCCGACTCTCCGTAACGTACCTCGTGACAGAGGGTGCTCAACAACCATGATGTCGGAAGGAAAGCGCCATTAGAGTCTCGCAAGACAAGTTCTTTATACCGCGTGCCCGTGTCAGATGAAGCCGACCGTTGTGATAGAGGCTGTACCGTTCCTGACCTACGACTTCTCCGTTGTTCCAGTTTCGCCCTGCAAAAACCCTGTTGTATTCGTACTGACGGATGCAGTTGCATCATGCTAGGTACGCGATGCTCCTAATCAAAACATGAGGTTACCCACCTCCTCGAAGCTGTTCACGACGAATCCCTCTGCTTTCATAATTGGTCTAACCTGGGCCGCCAGCGCTCGAAGTAGCTGTCTCGCCTCTTCCTCCGCTGCAGTATCGTCATACTTGAGTGGCGTGATGAAGTTAATGTGTGGATTTGGATTAGCCTCCTTCTCGTTCAGCCTTACGTGGACCATGGCGGCTGGAGTCTGGACTGGACGACCGTGTAATGGGTGGCCTGCGAGCGGTGGGTGGCTGAAGGGAAAGCAGATTCTAAGCGCCCGTTTGCGGCGGGCCATGAGCGCTTGAGCTGCGATCTGCATCGGCCAACCGAGATCTCGATTCTCGACGCGTCCAAACGCGCTCCTCCCAAGTGTACTGTATCTCCTTCAGATTGCCATCCGCCCCCGCTTCCGCCGCCCTCTCCACTCCTCCTCTTCCTCCACGATCACTCTCGGCAATATCAGCTTTACGCCTCTCTAGACGCCTCCTTTCCTAGCGCACTCTGGGTACCAATCAAGGGTAGACTGAACGCAGGCAAAGATGAAGCTCGCAGTCTTAACATCGGGAGGAGACAGCGCGGGCATGAATGCTGTAGTTCGGGCGGTAGTCAAGACTGCTATCTTGAAGTAAAATCTGGCATCCCAGCTCGAGAACATGTGCTGATCCGAATATCTAGAGGCTGCGAGACATGGATCGTTCGTGAAGGATACGAGGGCCTCGTGCGGGGCAATATTGAGGGTCATCGCAACTCTCATAGCCCTCACCACACCGAAAAGGGAACCTCCAGTCCGCGACCCAAGGGTACCGAACATCCAGGCGACTTTGTTCATAACTTGCGCTACGGCGATGGCGAGCTGCTCAAGGACGGCACGGGCGATCATCCGGGCGGCCGGACGCTGAAGGGCCGCTACATAGTTCGTGTCGGATGGGACGACGTCCGCGGGTGGTTTTCTGAAGTAAGCGCCGCAACTCCCCGCCTACCAGCTGCGTTGATTGAGTCGAGCCCTAGGGTGGTACCCTCATCGGCACTGCTCGTTCCACCGCGTTCCGTACCTGGGAGGGCCGCCTGACTGCCGCACACAATATGATCAAGGAGGGAATTGACGCGCTCGTTGTATGCGGCGGTGACGGCTCGCTCACCGGTGCAGACGTCTTCCGCGCGGAATGGCCAAAGCTAGTAGCCGAGCTACGCCAACAGAACAAGATCACGGAGGAACAAGCGACTCAGCACGCGCACCTCAAGATCGTTGGTCTAGTCGGCTCCATCGACAACGACATGTCCATGACTGATCTAACAATCGGCGCGCCTACTGCCCTTCATCGAATTTGCGAATCTATTGATAATATCAATTCTACTGCAACCTCGCACTCCCGCGCTTTCGTGTTGGAAGTCATGGGTCGCCACTGCGGTTGGCTTGCTCTCATGGCTGGTGTGAGGTACGGTATTCCTGCATTGTATATGATCAGGTGGTGCTAAGTTTCATGCTACAGCTGTGGCGCAGACTTTATCTTCATTCCCGAGAGTCCGCCAGATGCGGATCGTTGGGAAGACGAAATGTGCCAGATGATCCAACGTGTACGTGTGGTCGTTATCTTCGCATTGTCGTTCTCTCAAGTCGCAATCTCAGCACAGGGACGTTGGAAAACGTAAGACGCTTGTCATCGTTGCGGAAGGCGCGCATGACTCTAAGCTTCAGCCTATTCGTGCGGACTTCGTTAAAGACGTGCTTTCTGAACGTCTCGGTCTCGACACCAGGGTCACCACTCTGGGCCACACACAGCGTGGTGGAAAGCCATGTGCTATGGACCGTATTCTGGTACGTAGGTCCCCAAAGCCAGATTAAGCGTGTCTCATCATTGGTTACGATAGCCAACGCTGCAAGGTGTCGAGGCCGTCGAAGCTCTCCTTGAGTCGACCCCGGATACGCCCTCATACATGATCGGTGTACGGGAGAACAAAATCACCCGCGTGCCCTTGATGGACGCCGTCAAGATGGTGAGAACCCCTTCAAATGCATGAACGCTGGGATCTAACGCATAGTACCGCAGACCCGCGAAGTTGCGCAGGCGATCTCTGAGAAAAACTTCCCGAAGGCGATGTCTCTTCGCGACCCTGAATTCTCCGAAACCCTGGAAGGCTTTTATGCGACAGCCGTGCTTGAGACGGAGCCCAAGCTTCCTCATCACCTCGTGTGTAATCTTGTCGTATCATTTGCGGCACAGGCTGACGGCGAACCCAGCGAATGCGCGTAGCCATTATGCAGTAAGTTCCTTGGGCACACGGATTTAAACACATACCAATTTGAATCTCAGCGTGGGCGCCCCGGCGGGAGGTATGAATGCCGCCACCTGCGCGGCCGTTCGATACTGCATCAGGCAAGGTCACAAGCCGTTCGCGATCCAGAATGGCTTCGTGGGTTTGCTCGACGACAACGTGCACCAGCTTTCGTGGCTCGGCGTCGACAACTGGATGACGCGCGGTGGCTCGGAGCTCGGCACGAACCGCAAGCAGCCCGATATCGACCTTGGCGCAGTCGCCGCGAAGTTCCAACACTACAACTTCCACGCGTTGATCATGATCGGCGGGTTTGAGGCGTTCAGCTCGCTGCAGATCCTCGAGCAGGGACGGAAGCATTACCCGGCGTTCAACATCCCGATGGTGCACCTGCCCGCGACGATCTCGAACAACGTTCCGTTAACGGAATTCAGCTTGGGAAGCGACACGAGCTTGAATGCGCTGGTGGATGCGTGCGATGCGATCAAGCAGAGCGCATCAGCCAGCCGCAATAGGGTTTTTGTTGTGGAAACGCAGGGCGGAAAGTGCGGTTACATCGCCACCATGGGTGCACTTGCGGTATGTCCTCTCGCTACTACGTACATGCGCGGGGGACTAACGATCTTCCGAGATAGACGGGCGCATGCATTGTCTACACGCCCGAGCGTGGCATTGGCCTAGACATGCTTAGGAATGATGTCAAGTTCTTGAAACGCAGATACGCGTTAGACGCAAAGGGCAGGAGCGAAGGTCGTCTAGTGTTGAGGTGCGCCTGCGTGATCTGCTTGAAATTCCTCCGCTAATGATCACAATCGTGCAGGAACGAGGTCGCATCGCAAGTCTACACGACCGAGGTGATTACCAAGATGTTCAAGGAGGAGGGCGGCGAGCTGTTCGACTCGCGTTCTGCCTCTCTCGGCCACACGCTGCAGGGCGGCATCCCCTCGCCTATGGACCGCGCCCGTGCCGTCAGGCTGTCTCTCAAGTGCATGGCGTTCCTTGAACGGTACCACCAGGAGCTGTTGAAGCAGCCGGCGAAGACGAAGCAAGCGCCACCCGAGTCGGCGGCGGTAATCACTATTCAGGGCACCTCCGTGAAGTGGGTGCAGGTGCAGGATATGGTTGAGCATGCCGACATGAAGAACCGGCGGGGCAAACACTCGTGGTGGGAGGATTACACGGAGCTGGTGGAGGCACTTGTTGCGCGCCCGCAGATCCTGGCGAAGGCTGGGAAGAAGGAGGATGCGGTTTCTCAGTGAGGTCTTATGGCGCCCACGACAAGTATAAAGGAGTGACGAAGCTAGAATGTACTGTATCCATCTGTAGGGGCGTCCTGGCTGTGGTCGCGAGTGATGCATAGGTTTTT
The DNA here is from genome assembly GCA_000765035.1 of Trametes cinnabarina. NCBI lineage: Eukaryota > Fungi > Basidiomycota > Agaricomycetes > Polyporales > Polyporaceae > Trametes > Trametes cinnabarina. The sequence goes on from CCBP010000028.1 coordinate 279,837, forward strand.
AGGGTGAGTTTAGTGTCAATGAATACGATTTTGAGTGGTGAGTACTGAGCACCTGTGTCTACGATGTGTTTGTCTACGCTCCCTGAAACTGCATGTGGGTGATGGCATCCGACTTACAAGAGTTGCCTGAATGGGGTGCAATTGTAGCGGAGAACGAAATGAATGAAGGAGTGGTGGCTGGATGTGTTGGATGACGGGCGCTTAACGGGAGCGCATCTCCTGGCCCCTGCCACAACGCGCGCGCTGTTCTTGCGAGAGAGATCGCGACTTGGCCACGCCCCTCTTCTCTTTCTCTGCCCGACGCCCTCTCTCTCGCGCTCATCGCGTCCATGGCTCCCGTAAACAAGCACTTTGCCGTTCCAAAGCCGGGCGTTCCACGCCCGGCGCTGCCCCGCGAGCATGCAAACCCACATATCAGACAACGTCCGTCGTCGTCGATCTTGCTCTCGCCGCAGTAACACTCATTCACTCGCACAGTCGACGCGTCCAAGCCACCTACCGTGAAATTCCAGGAGATTATGAGGGATGGACAATCCACCGTCGTACGTTTGCACGATCTTGCGATGTGGAACCAGGCTGACAGAATGACGCAGGTTGGAAGAGTGAAGATCCCTACAGTGAGTTCTGCCCCCCGACCACATTTCTGCGTAACTGCGATCTCAACTTGTATCTCACAGCCCACGGGACATGCGTTCATTCTCCGTAGGCTGGACACTGGCGCGATCAGCCAGACTACAATGTTCCGCGCTGCATTCCCCACGGCCAGCGACGAAGCGGAGAAAGCTGAGACCACCTGGGTCAAGATGGCTTTCGACACTTCCGGTGCAAACAAGTCGGGCAAGGCTCGCTTTGCTGGGACCTGGGTCAATCCCGACGTAGCTCTTTATCTCGCCGAAAGCTACGAGCTTGGTGGCATCATCCCTGCTCTCGCTGCCGCCGTTCCCGATCCGAACACGACGTTCAGACGAGCAAGGAATGCCCAGCAGCCCACTCCTACTGCATCGCCAGCGGCGGAACCGGGGCCTGCTCCTGCTAAGCGGCGTCGTGAGGCCTCTCCAGCGCCGCCCACCACTCCGAAGGTGGTCCATACTCATCACATCTCCCCTGAGAAACACGAGGTAGCCGCTCCGCCTTCGCCTCCTCCATCCCGAACTGCAACATCGCCCGCACCCCGCCGCTCCGCTCGTCTCAAGAGCCCCGGAGCCAGCGCACCGCCTGCGCAGCCGCTTGTTGCTCCTAAGACGCCACGGACTCGCAAGGCTGCTCGAGAGGCCATGCCCACTCCTGCAGGTTCAGACGAGACCGCTGTGGACGAGGATCACGAGGCTGCGAAAATCGCAGAGCCTGATATGCAAGAGGATATTCAGGAGCAGAAGGAGTTGATCGCAAAGTTGAAGGCGGAGAGGGAGGCCGCGAAGGCCCAGAAGCAGCAGCAGCAAGAGGAGGAGGACTCTGAGCCTTCGCCGAGCCAGCATGAGGCGGAACAGGCATTGAGTGAGGAGTCGAGCAGTGCGAAGCGGCCGCGCGAGGAGGAGCCGCAGGAGCTGCGGTTTAAATTCAAGGAGCCTGGACAGTCAGAAGATGCAAGCCAGCGTACTATCGCCACAAACAGCAGGATACGGCTCCTTTCGCAGCTGCCTCCCGAGCGCAAGTCGCTTGCTTGGGGTGCGCTCGCGTTCGCCGCAGGGTTGGGTGCTATGTACGTCCGCTATCTGGCTTGGTCATGCGTATGAATGACTGACCTTCCTTTTTCCAGCACCTTCCTGCCCAACCTCCAAGGCATGCTCTTCTGACAAATGAGCCGTACTCCCTTCTCGTTCATCACTCTATACGTGTGTATTGTCTGTTGACTGGACGGATGCCCGATGCTCTATCGTTTCCGTTGATCGTCTGTTCTCTCCTGCGACGCCTGTGTGCCACATACTCCCATACGATAGCATAGGTACGTATGACCTCCGGATGACTGGCTGACTCCGTGTCCACATGACATGACATTCCGCTGTATCATCCATCCGGACCCGTTCCTCTTCCTCCATTCTACTGTTGCCCTCGCTCCTCCCGTCTACGGTACAACTCAGGTTCCCTGTATATTCTACCTCCTCGTCTCCTCCGGCCACGGCTCTGTGATTCCTTCTTGCTTTCCCTATATCGCTATTCCTTCTTCCACCTCGGCTTGAGTCTTTCTGTCCTATCCACCGTCCTCCTTTCTTATTATCTCGTCGTGTGTTTTACGTATGTAGTAGTGGTGCCATGAAATGTTCTTAATGACCCTCGACTGAAGCTCTCGTGCTCATGAAGGACTTCCACGCAACATTTGCAGGGCTCTCCCGCGTTCCTCTAGTTCGGACCGATGACCTTGGGCCTCGCAACTGGGGTGCGTCCGTGGTATCCAACTTACGTATCTCATGGGCTCGCGAAGGCAGACCGGGAAGACAATACACCTCGGTACCGAATGCTTCCCTTCGACCATGGTGGAACCGTTCAGGGTCTGGTGAGTATCTGCCAGCGCACAGTACTTTCTTCCGCTCTTGATAGCAACGAACCAGGCTTTTCGAGCTCGTGGACGATAGAGAACTTCCTATTCTCCCTCGGCCGCCGTCCACCTTGCCTGGGATTGGATTAGCTGAGGTTCACAGAATGGTCGGTTGGCTCTCTACTTCTCCTCTCTCGCGGCAGATTCTACGATTGAAATGCACATCCTTGCTTACTAAATCTGCAGTATGTCACACAGCATCGAGGTTCTGGCGGGTCTACATGTGCACCTAAGACACGCCGAGAACACCACAGCCCTCGCTTCGGTCCCGAGCGCAGATCCGTGAATGACGCACAATTGTAGCGACGACGACGACAACGGTGAGTCCCCGCGGATCCTTCTCGTCGTCAAATGCGGCCATTGATGCAGCAACTCTGAGACGTACCTGCGATAGCATATTCGGCCGCCGTACGCAGTGGGTCGAGAAGGCTATTATTGTATCACATGTACCCGTCCACCCAGGGCGTTGGTCCCACCACGGTGCGGACGTGCGTGCATGTGGAGGCGGCCCACAGCATCGGTGCCGAAAGGCTCACAGCCCACGGAGGTGGGTACTTTTGGTACCTGTTATGGGTGCCGTGCAATACAACACCGAAGGATGGATGTTTGGTTTACTTATATCGGGCATGTGGCGGAGAGTCGAAAGCCCTAGGTGAGCCCGTCCGAAGCGAGAAGTTGACCCCGAAATAGCGGCGTGAACGCAGCACACAATTGCATATGATAATGCATGGAAGCTGCAGACTTCATTGTGCACAAATCAAGACGAAGTTACGCGGCCGTTCTGTGTGAGGTGTGGCGATGGGCGGTGTGGGGCCGAACGGTTTGTTGCTATGCCTCCGACGACTCTGCGACACTTGCGGGTCCAGAATGTGGTCCGCAGGCCCAGAGACCTATTAAAATGCGCAGGTTTGACCCGGGAAATTGCTCTGAAAGTGGCGTGGACATCTCGTTTCTAGCAGCGACCGCTCTCACTGGCTAGTGCGGGGAAGCGGGTTCCCGAAAAGCAGTCAATACAATCGGCAAACCTCCGTCCCCGTGCGTGGGGCACAGACACTCTGAGCACAGGCTATAATGCTGAGTTGTGTCGGCAAATTCGGACTCAGATCAATGCTCTCTCACGCGTTGACTCGCACAGATAGGGCGTGGTGTTCTATTCGACCAGTGGATTCTCGCTTCTCATAGGTCGCTGGTTTGGAGACTTTGCCTGTGTGCGCACGGTTCGTCGTATCGAGAGTTCGAGTTGCACACGGCTTATAGTCGGTATATCATGCGGCAAAGACGAGGGCCTCCTTGTAGGTTCGTTGCAATCGCTTCTCCCGTCCCCCGCTCATTTTCGCGCTCGGATCTAGAGGCTCGACTGCACCTTTAGCTCTTTGCTTTCTTGTAACCTAGTTCGCTTGATCTGCCCTGAATCGATCCGGAACAAATGGGGCAGCACTATGATGACAACCTTGGTAAGTGCACAAGACCGACTTTCTCGCTGCCGCCGCCGCCCAGAGCTGAACATCGAACATTGCTTGCCTATGTAGGCGCCCTCCTCATTGGCCAAATGATCTCTACTTTGTCAGCATTGAGCGATCTCATCTGAATAGCCAGTGAGGTTGAGTGCCTTACTCACATCCCGCACATCGCACAGCTTGTACGGGATCAGTACATTACAGGTGCGCGATCCATGTTGTTCCGAGCCGCAACTGCCTATCATAACGGTCGTCGCAGACATACGTATACTTGCTTCGATTCCCGCGAGATAGCCCCGAGCTCAAGATCTGGGTATGTCGTATGGGACAACGTCAAGTTAACAACTGACATCCAAGGCCAATATCGGCATGTCGTGCTTCCTAGGTTTTGCTCGTATGGTGAGGATCATAGGCTCTACTTGAATGGTCGGCGGAGAGGTTCAATCTGAAATGTAGGGCCCTTGATTCCGTCAATGTCATACTCGGTGAGTCCTCAACATAAATCGTGACAAGCAACCTAATCAGGGCTGCCTTTTCAGTCTGCCATGGTTTATACTACTGGGCGGTCAGTATACATGATACCCGCCAGGCTAGCAGAACATTCTCTCTGACTAGGGCAGACCAATCACAGTGGGGCATGGTAGGCTCCGTGACCGGTCATGACATGAATGCGGAACATCAAACATTCGCCAAACGGTAGGTTTTTGTTACATTCAACGATACGAGGGAATTGAAGGGGTTTCTGGGCGCTTCCGAGCAGCTCTTTCTTTGTGAGTCCATGCTGTCTGGTCAATCATCCCGACGCGCTCACATAAAGCAGGCATCGGCGGTCCTCAATGTACGGCGTAGGACACTCTTATCCGTCGATCCGAAGTCTTATGCATTCTCGTAGCTCATTGTTTCCGCAGTCGTACAAAGGTAAGCTGAAGACCACTGGCAATTCGCGAGGCATAGCTGGCTGATAAGGCCTCAGCTTTTTTATAACGCGAATACACAAACGTAAATTCCTCCGTAGGGTTTCGCCGTTGATTGCTCACTCCGTGCCAGTATGCCAGACACGCTTCTCCAGATGTACTCTGCCCCCTGTCCTGGTGCGTCAAACGCAACGTGATGTCGCTGATTGGCACTCACCAGTCGACAGTCGGTTTTGGTACTGGCACACGTCGGCTTAGGCACTGGTTGGTTCATCCGTGGAATTAAAATGGCAAAGAGGCGCAAGCACGCTCATTCACCCTTACAGAGGCCACAATCAAGGTGATTAACACCTTTGATAGGTGAGCTGCTTGCCCAGCTCCTTAGCGATTTGCTGACCTCCCTATGCGGCAGCGATTCATTGAATTCGCTATCATTGCTAGCCGTAAGCGGACCGTCCATCGAACGGTTGAGACCGGTAAAACTCACTGATACTTAGTATTCCTCCGCCCTGCCCTACACACTTCTCGCTGTTCTATCCGACGCATTCATCGCGGGGACTCTGATACATTTATCGCGTGGCAGGAACCCGGAATGGGATAGGTGAGTTTGTATTATTGTGGGTACTTCGACTACCCGTAACTGACCTCCATATCTCGGGGCAATAGCCCGAAAGTACAGGCCTTAGCTTTGCAATCCGTCACGTTCGCTGTCAATCGATGTGTCCTGGTGACGTGCGTAGCACCTGCCTCCAGTGAGGCTGTGCTCCTACATTGCTGAATGCTTGCAGCGTAGCCGCGCTGGTCAGATTGATTGCCGTAAGTCTGACCGCTCTTATGCATCGGTCGTGGACCTCATGGACGCCGTCCTAGTTTACAATACTACCGTGGACAGCTTGGTTTATCGCTGCGGACTTCATGATGGGCAAACGTGCGTCGTCTGGAGCAGACTCTTGGCATGTCATCGAGCCCACGAATGACTTCAGTTTACGCCAACTCCTTCATGGCTTGTCTGAACGCTAGGTCGTTCTTTCCCACTCCGCAAGTTTCGCTGCGCGACACGGCGGTTTTCTCTTCAGTGCCGGACGTATCCGTCCGGTCCAATTGCTCCGTGATTCCTGGCTCCTACTCACCCCTGCCACGCAGGCCTTCGTCTGTAAGTGACATGCACCATCTGGGAAAGCCCTACTCCTGGCTGATTAGCGGACACAGAGAGCGCTGAGTCTGCCCGACCTCGTCTTCTGCAAAACAAAACTTAAAGGAAGCATCGCCGCCGGGCCTTCTGTGGCTCAACGGGACATTTGTCCGTGTATGCTAGAGACACGATGAACTAGCGAAGGCTTTGGTAGAAGAGCTGACAGAAACGGGCGTGCCTCTATAGCGAGGCTTTCGCTGGTAACGGATGGTAGGATTTGTATAGCAAGCGAGTCCAGTTAGCATCCAGCTCGACGTCCGACGGGGGAGTCCTGGAGCTGCAAATATTACCTCTATCGCCACTCAATCGCCAGGTATGGATATGAGTAAATGAGACGGTGGCAACTACAGAGTTTCATCACAATTCCTGGGAAAAGGGAGCGGATTGCGGTTAGTCTACAGCTCGAAGCTCCTAGAGTGTGGCATCCTGAGGGCTGCCAATGACTACGTGCACTGGTCAACATGCCTTACTGGTGTGCCTTGATTACATCGCATGACCCTTGCCGAACGAGTGCACCCACGACAACCCTACGTAACGAGCACGGAGTTGTTGGGTGGTATTGCCTTTTCCGTATCTTCGTCCTTCACGGGCAATGTCAGCGGACTCCGGGGAGGAGTCATCGCGAGGTACATCGCATTGGACCCGCGCGTAAGGAGATTGATGCGTGCGACCCGTCCCGGAAGCGTGGTAGGGTCCAAAAGTGCGGTCAAGCCAGCGAAATCTTCGTGTCCGGGCAAGGTTGCAAGGCTGTTCTCGTGGGTGAGAAGAACCCGCGCAAAAGGAGAGAAAGCTGTGACTCACATGTTCTGGAGAGCGGGGAGCAGGAGGAAACCGTCGCGAAAAGCGTCATACGTGGAGAGATCGTGGAGGGTATGGCGAGCATCGTCCAGGTCCAGAGCACGTAGAAACGTCGAGTCAATACCGTCGAGGCGAGCGACTTCTGCTTTGAAGATGGCCTGTAGGGGAGCAGAGTTTTGTCGAGTAGGCATAGGGGGTGAAAGCCATAACGGCAGCCGAGCGCAACACCATAGCGGACGGGTCGCGACGAATTGCCAGTCGGTTACAGCGACCTGCAATCAGCGATCAGACTGTCGCGCTTGCCATCAAAGAGAAAGTGTCGCATACGATCTTGGTAGGATCATCGGGAGAGACGAAGATGTTCTTGAGTGCCAAATTATGAATATCCAGAGAAAACGGAGCCATTTCAGGATCATCTTCGTCGAGCCCCTGACACCGATTCGTCAGGTCGCAGAACAGTCCGGCTATTCGTTCCACCATTAGCCGGGACTCTTCGAGGTCGCGCTGATACGACTGAGGTGCGTCTTGGGTGAAGAGCATCCTGCATGCATCGAGTTCTCGCTGTGCGCAAGCGATGTAGTATTCCCTTGCGGAAGCAAATGGGCCACGGTTCAACGGCAATTTCGCTCGCTCCTCAGCGAAGAAGGGTCTGCTTGCGATGATACCAACTCTTCCCGACTCGTTGCACAGACTGCCAATCCGGTCGAATCGAAGACGGAAGACGTCGAGCATCCACTGTGCCACAGTGGAAACGATGCGAGCATGATCGTCGGGGGATAAATGTGAGAATATGGTCTCTAGACATATGCCTGGGGGCTGCCCATAGAGGTCAGAAATTCCATACTTCCTTCCAAGGCGGGTCACCTTCAGACCTTCTCGTATATTGCGAAGCAGTTATTCGGCCTTTCGGCACCGAGGTCTTGGTATGCAACCACCGCGGGAGCTGGGATTGAGGTATGATGGAGGAGATATTGCGCGGTCGCCACCTATATGGATGAGCTCCACATCGATCACAACCAGGGTATATAAGACTTCATGGAGGGCTTACTTCGGACGCAATTATCGTTGCGGTGTGCTCGAAGGAAGGCATGCGAAGTGTCAGCTCCCGGCCGTCTGTCATCGACAGCCCATACGTCTAGCGTCACTGAATGAGGCGGCGCCACCCAATCCATGCTTCGTTCCGTACTGACCAGACTGAAGTCATCTGATTTATAGGAGATGTGTCAGTACTCAAGCGTACATACTACTGTAGCCTAGACCTCGTACCTTTCGCAAGGAGAAGGGAGCTATCGACACCGCTGCCAAGGGCGTCCACAATGCGCGCTGTGATCTCCGGGATTAGCATGACAGTTTGTACGGTATTGACCGGCGGACCGCTGCTCTCTGAAGTGATCGCAAAGCAGGATCTTGGGTGGGAGAAGAGGTGGAGAGCGCGATGCCACCGTAGATGCACGTGTGAGTCGCAGGGTCGACTTCTCGGATCCTCGGCGCGGAGAGGTGTCAAGACGAGACCTAAATACAGTATATGAAGAGAGATTCTAAGAGTCTTACAGACTACATAAACCTCTCATAACACGTGTAGGAGCCATGTCAGTGGTATACATGCATTTATACGACTGGTCGGCGACACCCTGCAAGAGAGCCATTGATTAGACAAAGTTCCCCGACATTGTTCGCACTCGGAGAAGCAGATCAGATTATGCATACTTAGCTGATCTACGGCGCAACTATTGGCAGTATACGCGACTCTTGATATTCAGCCGATACAGTACTTAGAGTACAGTAGCCGCGGTCGCCGACTGAGCGTGTTCAAGAGTACTTCAAGTTGGTGTGCAAACATCTCCAAGCGCCGTTTGGCTTGCAGGCACAAGCGCCAGCGTCTGACGTCTAGGCACGGCCGTTGAGATGAACAAAGCGGGCGATCTGCTTACATAATGAATCAATAGTCGGACGCGTCCGGTGGGTTGAGCCAGCGCGAACCTGGCCACACTCTCCGTTCTCCCTCTTACCCCCCACTCAATCTTCAACTTCCGTGTACTTCTATGTGACAAGGATGGCGACGGTACGCTCTCTTCTATTGAACGCTAATGACGCGTCTAACTGCGCGAAAAGGCCGAAACCTATGGAAGAAACCGTCAGTCGATCGCCGACCTTGAGCAAGAAATCAACAATCTATTCGAAGATCATCCATTATCGCACCTCAACGAATCCAATGAACCCGTCATACCCGGAGACGCCCTCGTCGACGTCTTGCGCACCTTCTCGCGAAACCATGACGCAGTAGACCTGATGACGCCTGACGAGGAGGAACAGCTCAAAGGCCTCATCGCGAGCAATCCTGGTCTTCAAGTTACCCCTCAGGTGCTCCTGCAATTCATTGCTATGCAGACAACCCTGAGCCCTCGGCATAGTCCCGAAGGCTCTCCCTCTCCGGACGCGAGTACATTCGCAGACCGCGGTAGGTCGGAGGATCGCGACTATGACAACATGAACTCGCGCTCCTCCAGTCGCGACTCCCAAGGTACCTACTACAGAGGCTCATCCAGGGGTCCTCCCCAGACTCCGCGTGAATCGCCGTTCGAGTCCTCGCGCAGACAACGCACCACTCCTCTCAACCAGGCCGCTCCGTCGAGCTGGTCGCGCAGGCCCCCTCCCTCACGCCGCAAGAGTGACGCGGGTCATAGCCGCGCTCTGAGCGATTCGGAGGTATGTTGACACTGTTCGCTCCCAAATGATCTGTACTGAATACCCCTAGTCCGTCTCGTCTCCTCCATCATCATATGGAGGGCGTACTCCTGGTCGCAGTCGCGCGCCCTCCAATCCCACCAGTCCGAGTTTCACTTCGCCTCCTCTACAGAAGTCCATCAGTTCCCCACCGTTTGGAGGCCCTTCCCGCCCACACTCCCGTGCACAGTCTCAGCCACAAGGACATTTCACATCATTGGACCGCGCTGCACAAGATTATTACGGGTCATCTCCGGAGCGTGATCACGAACAACGGGGAATGTCTACTGGGCTGATGTCTCCTCCACCGTCTGATGCGTCCTTTGATGACGACCGGCCCTTCCATGAGCAGATTTCCTCCTTGCCCTTGCCGCGAAGATCGCCTGACGATTCTGATGACGATTCCGAAATCGAGGAAGCATTGCTTGGCCTGGTGATGGACCGTTCAGCCGCATCATCCACCGTTTCATTGGACATGCAAGAGCGCTTGGACGCCTTGCAGCGAGCGAACACCGAGCTCAGCCGGAAACTCTTGGAAGCGGAGCGCACATTGCAAAACCGCCTTGCAGAACATGAGCAGGAGCTCGAAGACATGCAGGGTCGATTGGAAGAAGCACGCAGTGAGCTGAGCGCAACAAAGCGCGAGGAGAAGGAGCTCCGGTCCAAGGAGGTGCGAACCGCGGTGTGGCTAACGTGTACATGTCTGACATCTCGATAGCGCCAAAACTCGACGCAAATAGCAGCGTTGGAGACTGAGATTGCCAAGCTACAGAAAAGCTTGGATACAGCGCGGTCATCGTACCAGAGCCTGCAGAAGCAGTATCAAGAACAATGCGGTATGTCTATATAACCCTAGACCTGAGGGCTTGCGTTCATGTATGCACAGCGGAGTCCGAGAGATACCGCAATCAGCTGCGTCGTCGTGACCAGGAGATCAAGGACCTTCAAGATGCGGCCCAACTCCAAGCCATCGAGACGCAGAAGTGGTTGCGCGAGCAGTCCAACTACGAGGAGCGCATTGCCGCGCTTGAGAGCGAACTCATACTCGCCCAACAGGCGCAAGCACAGCTCGACGAGCAGAAGCAGGAGAACTTGCTCTTGAAGGAGACGATCGATCGCATGCGCTTTGACATGGACGAGCTTCGCAATAGCGCGAGCGGCCTCGGGCAGGGTGGTGGCTCTGGCACTGCGAGCGCCCACGGAAGCGTGAGCAAGTCGCTTGGTGCAGAACTGCTGAGCAAGATGAAGGATGGCAGATGGGACATGGACGAAGAAGTGGATGAAGATCCACACAGTTTCGAGGTCGAAGTCGACGCAGAAGACGACGATACTGAGTCGGAGGATGTGGTTCAAACCATTATCACCCGTACAAAGAGGGTACGCTTGACCTGCTATGCATACATCTCCAAGCTGAACCTGGATCATCTACCTGCAGAAGGTCGCCAGTCGCGCAAAGAAGATCGAGACTTTCACCGTGGAAGAGACAAGGGAATACTCTGACACTGGTGTCCAGCATGAAGCTGAGGAGTTCACCTCATCCCGCGTAATTCAAACGGACCCGCCTCCGAAGATCCTCACGGCCTCGTTCAGCGTCCAGACAGACGAGGCTCCTGTTTCTTCCATATCTATCCAGACAGAACCCGAGCCGATACCCCCACCTTCCATGCTCGTCACGGTCGATGTTGAGATTCAAACAGACGAGACGTCAATCGGACAGTCCACTGAAGATGACGACGATGCGCTTGCATCATCTTCGTCGACCCTGTTACCCCCTACCCCCAAGGGTCATCACGAGCACCTACATCCGCATACCCATGACCTCCCCCCTTCGTATAACCAGGTTGCTGGAGAGGCTTCGGACGAACTCGCGATGCGCGTGGCTAATGAGACACTGAAGACTTGGCACAAGGGTCTCAAGTTCCCTATTGAGCCCGTCCTGGGCGGTATCTCCGAGGACGCTGTCGAGGAGTGGAAAGCGTTGAAGGAGGAGCTAGGCGTGGAGTGCCTCGCCATCGACCGTATAGTTGAGGAGTCCTCTCGGACCGGCCAGCCTCGCACGCCTCGCGATGGCAAACGACCTCGGAAGAGTGGTCGATTCTTCAACATCTACAACACCTACATCTACGGTGACCCCGACGGTGGCTCACTCATGAAGGGCGGGCAGCTCCTCATCTGCGTCGGCGCGTCAGCGCTTGTCGCATTCCTCATGGGTCAAGCCATGGCGCCTCAATACTCGGTTCCGGGCGGGGCAACATACTACGACCGAGCCGCATGGTCGAGCTTCAACTCCATGCACGCAGGCGGTGAAGGCTTCACGGGTGAAAGCACCGCTGCTATCTGGGGCTTCCTTGGTCGTCTTGGAGGTGGGGCCGTCAGATCCCTTCGGGGTTGGCCAGCAGCATATGCTTAAATGTCCCTGCGCCCCTTTCAGCTTCCCACCCCTTCTATTCCTCCCTCCCACAGCCGCATGCTGTCCATATGTCCATATGCTGGATCTTTCACTCTAGAGCGATTCCATGTTAATCCTCTGCCCATTCCTTGCACCTACTACGCTCCTTACGCACGCTGTTCCTCGCTCTCATATGTCTCTTCTTCTCATCGGCACTCCCTCCCATGCTTCTTGATCGGCTGTCTCACTGTTGTGAACTGAACGTGACCTGACCCCTTGACGATCTTATGGATTCTCCCCGCGGGCCCGCGGTTTCCATAGCTGTAGAGTACGTATCATGTATAACACGCTCCGCTCCGAGCACCTGTCGTCCCTCGAGCGCAGGTTAATGCAACCACCGCTAGCTTTTACCCGTTACTATTACCTTGATATTGAGCGACACAAGAGATCAGTCACAATCACAAGTGTAAGTGAATCAGCTGCGACTAAGCACAATGAGTGCTCGGTCCTATGCATTGCTTCCACTCTATGTCCGTATTCCTATAGATCATCAATTGCACTCCATTGATCATTGAAGGATTTAGCATCCGAGAACGGTAGCCAACTTGAGGTTGAAGACAATTGTCGCGGCATAGTCTGAGTTAGGGCTGCACAAAAATAAAAATACTACTCAGTATACTCATAATAAATCGACAGAGTAATAATATGATAGAGTACTGATATAGTACAGTAAGGCGGGATGTACTTATTGATATTATGAGTACTATGACGTGATATAAGCGCCGGCCTCCGCGGGCGACTATCTCACATTTCGGGCGTTCAGTCAGACTGAACTGTGGCTGCAACAATCATCAAATATTGGGTTTTTGGCAGTTTCTCCGCTGGGTAGGCGGGGCTTTCGATAAGAATTAGCCTGGGAGGACGCGTTGGGAGGCCCAGCCGCCGAGGCTAGGTTGTCTAACAGCTGGGCACTTGACAGATAACTAAACAGCTTCGAGTTACGACCATTGTCATCAATTACCTCGCCTGTAGGCTGTCTGTCAGCCCCTGTGTGGGTATGAGAAGCAGTTTTAGCAAGAGCGGCACATGCGTGTAGATAGGCGGCACGCGAGGAACGAGCTTGCTGACTATCGAGTGCTTACTAAGTGCGTGAACGAATGAGGAAGAGAGCGAATCCGGCGCGTGAGCGCCTAATACTTCGCTCTCTTCCTCCTCCTCCTCGTCAACTCGTCGGCTTTTTGAACTAGGAAAAATCAGTACCCATCAGATTAACGCTGTGAGATTATCATGTCTGCTCAAGGTGCTAATTCCGGTAGGCCTGGGGGGTGAACACAG
>CCBP010000029.1:0-10208 GCA_000765035.1 Trametes cinnabarina
GCCGACGACGACGAGGCACGAGAATGCGAACGCCGTTCGCGAGGAGATGTGCCACGAGCGGAAGACGATGCAGGTGTCCTCGATCTGCGTGTTCCAGAGCATGTTCATCGAGCATTGAGGCCCGCTGGGCATCCCGGGCATGTCGTGCCCGCCGTGTCCTCCGCCGTGGTCGCCGTGGTTCATGTTGCGAAGCGTGCAGTACTAGTGTCGGAGCGAGCTCTTGTGGAGGTGAGAAGGAGCGAGATAAGGCGGTCGCTGTGGTCGTGATATAACTAGACAGGCCCTAATGGAATAGTAGTGGGACTGGACTGGGCAGAGACCGGGCGTGCGAGACTCCTATCAGAGGCGCCCATACTAAGGACATTATAGTCTCGTGACCAGACGTTCAGAGCGCGGTGATTTCCGTGTCGGAACTTGAAAGTTCGGGGGCACCCGCGCTCCTGAACGTCTGGTGGCTTTACCCCCGTGACTCCTGGATCGGTGACATTGCGTGACAACACGCCCACTCTCCTCGTCCTCAAGCCCATCTCCGAGACCCCCGAGCTTACCTCGAGATCACGTTCACCCTCGTCGCAGAGCCAAAGTGCTGCACAGGTTCCTCAGACCTGAATGGGCAGCACACCATAGAAGCCTTATCTTTAAATGGAACAGGATTTAGAGCCTGCAAACAGACAATCATTGGTGTATTCTTGAGGAGTACTGTGGCACATCATCTCCCTCCTCAGCCTCCACAAAAAGCGAGCCTCATCCATAGTGGTTCAAAATATGTACCTAATCTTATCAAAACTATCACTTTACCCCAAGGTCTGCCATTGGCTATCAAAACTTAGTCTATTAGACTCTATCCATTCGGGCATGATCCAAGCAGAGCTGCGAGAGGATAGGTTCGGGGATCGAGGAGATGGGCTTGAGGACGAGGAGAGTGGGCGTGTTGTCACGCAATGTCACCGATCCAGGAGTCACGGGGGTAAAGCCACCAGACGTTCAGGAGCGCGGGTGCCCCCGAACTCTCAAGTTCCGACACGGAAATCACCGCGCTCTGAACGTCTGGTCACGAGACTAAGGACATTACTACTATAGTGTATGTAGCTGCGCAACCGTATACAGTCGACACCCTCTTAACCCATACCTCCCATAGCCCATAAACGTTAAACATTTAAACCCCGATAACCCATAGGATTTTGGCCTCCCCAAGTTGGGAAAGGGGGCAAAACCCATAATCCTCCCGTAGCCCATAACCCATAGGCTATGGACGGGTCAAAACCCATAGGGAGCACCTACTCAAGGGGGAAAGCAGGGTCACTGGTGGCAAAGTTCACGCTTTGCGTGACCCTATTACCTTGCTTGTCAAGGTTCCAAGGGCCCCCTTAATTCAGAGGCGTGTCCCCGTGTTTTTCCGAGTTGGCTCCGAAAATCTCCTACAGTATAAGCGCCCACGCCGTAATATAATAGTCCCACTAAGCGCCAAACACTATCCGTTTTCGAGCTCCCAAGCCCGCGCGCCGCATAAATTGCTAAGCATAGGAAGCGCCCGTTATAGGATCCTACATCATTGCTTCTGTGCCCTCATGATTTAATTTTGCTTTGCAACACAGATCTTGATGTTGGCTTTAGGCGCGCAACGAGCGGCTACGCTCGGTAATCGCCGAGATTGATTATCAGTACGGTACTTAGTGCACATAGGTACTCAGTGTATGGTACGCGTTTGCAAGGGACTCCCCCCGTTTTCCTCTCTCGTCCCAGCTAAACGCGACGAGCGTCGCCTCTGCGCCCTTCCCTCGCGCCCTCGTCTTCACACAAACGCGTCTCCTCTGCTCGAAGGATAATTCGTGCACTGCCTAGTGGGGCCGAAGCCACCCGATGACCCCGCGTACCACGACGACGACCCCGCGTACCCCCGACGAACACCGTGAACTGGCGACGAAGTCAACGACGACTTCGTGAATCGCCTGACGTCCCCCGCGTGCACCCCTGATGATCGATGATCCCCCGCATCCCCCGTATCACCTCAAAGTGGACGGCGCCACGCGCTAACCCCGCGCGCCCTCTCTACGATGAGAGACACACCACGCCGACCCGCGTTCCCTCTCGACTGTTAGGACCGTGCTGGCGTAGGTCCGGGATGCAGAGTTCCGGAGCGTGGGAAAGTCGGAGTACGGAGTCCCGGACGGAAGCGCAGCACAAGAGGACTTCGGCGAAGCTATTAGCAACGCACCTGAGAACCTCCTGAGGTGTCCTCAATTTACTGGAGTTACCGGAGTATGGAGTTGTCGGAGTTAGGGGAGGAAGGCTCGGAGTACGGAGGGTTAGGTCCGGAGTTTCGACAGCTAAGTCCGGATTTACAGGAGATAAGTCCGGAGTTACGGAGGATAGGTCCGGAGTTACAGGGAATAGGTCCGGAGTTAAGTCCGGAGTTAAGTCCGGAGTTATGGGAGACAAGTCCGGAGTTAGGTCCGGAATTGGGAGGGATAAGTCCGGAGTTCAGACAAGCAGGTCCGGGTTACGGAGGAGTACGTCCGGAGTTCGGACAAGTGGATAAGGAGTGCAGGAGTTACAGATGACGGAGGACAGTGTCGAGTAACGAGGTATCCGAACTGAGTAGCTACCGTATTCCAGCTGAGTATAAATAGTAAGTGGGCTTATTGTTAAGGAGACAATAAGGAGTCCAAGAGGGGATAACGGAAGGCTACGGAGATGGTCAAGACAATAGGCTTATTGTTAGTGCAGCAATCACGAACGAATGGTGCAATCTGGAATATAAAAATGTACAAGTCCGAAAATGCAGAGCTAGAGGTCCGGAGTTGGCAAGTCCGGACCGTGGGAAACCGGAGTTCCGGAGCTAAATAAGTCCGGACCGGAGTTGATGGGTCAAAAGCGGAAAATGCGGAGTTGAGTCCGGAGTTGCACAGGATGTAACATCGACAATGAAACCCGCCGCCGCGCACCTCTACGCTACTCCCGCACCTTCGCGCTACCTCATACCCCGCGCCCGCGCACCCCGGCCCTCGTATAACATGCCTTCCGCGTCCCCGCATTCACGCGCTGCCCTCGCCGTCGCTGCCGAGTCCAGCTTTGGAGACCTTGGCTCGTGGAGTGTTTAGACTGTCATGTACACTTCTGTTCTGTTTTGTTTCTAGTTCTTTGATTTCGATCCATGTTCATGATCCATGTCATCTGTCGATCCATGTACCTTGACCCTCGCCCTCGATTCCTGTGTCCTTGACCCTCGCCCTCGATTCCTGTGTCCTCGACCCTCGCCCTCGATTCCTGTGTCCTCGACCCTCGTTCTTGATCCACGTTTGCCGACACAATGTCCCCGATCCCTGTTTGACCTGTTATTTGACTTGCCCTTTTCTCGACTTGATCATTTCCCCCCTCGCTCTGTTTGCAGTGCTACCCTCGCTACACCGCTCGTGGGGGCGTGTTGGCTTTAGGCGCGCAACGAGCGGCTACGCTCGGTAATCGCCGAGATTGATTATCAGTACGGTACTTAGTGCACATAGGTACTCAGTGTACGGTACGCGTTTGCAAGGGACTCCCCCCCCGTTTTCCTCTCTTGTCCCAGCCAAACACGACGAGCGTCACCTCTGCGCCCTTCCCTCGCGCCCTCGTCTTCACACTTGAAGCCACAAAAGACACTCACTGCATAAAGCGGAAAGTAGCTCAGTATTGGCTGTGCGGGTCTTTGCTGCGTAGAACATGTAGCTTATGCAGTCGCACATGTAGACTATACGTAGGTATAGCTGGCGGCGAAGCGAAGTTGATAGGAGGCTACGTGAATTCGACCATCCTGCCGTCGCAGTACAATGCCAAACTCTGCGGGTCGTTGTGTTTTGTCCGTTTTACCCTCATGCACTACACCTTCTCGGAAGAGAAGAATGCCTCTGGATCCAAGCTCAAGGATGTTTATGTGGCAGACGTCGCCTCCATCACGATCCTACACAACTTGCAAGAACAAGCGACCCTGACGAAACATATTGCGGCCGTCGATCCCTGCTCCCCGTCCCCAGACGCCAAGAAGCGCCGTATTAACCGCAACTAACCCGTAGACACTTCCCTATCTTTATGCAACCCCATAATTACTTGATATACGATAGACTTAGCACATAGCATCTAAAAGTAGCCGTAGTAAAAATCAATAAGGACACCGTTCTATGCAACTCCCTTCAAAGCTTGGCCGTCTGTTATGCCCGACAAGCAAGGTTACCGCCGACGCTTGCGGCGGCCCTTCTCTAGTATTGACCTGGTCACTATTTCTATGTTCAGGATGCCCTCTGGCTGAAAGCCAGTTGAGAGATGACATGCGTGTCAGCTTGAGTGTGGTAACAAGTGCCAGCGCTTATGGACACAAGGCAGATCTAGAGCGCGCGGACGGGCGCTTATATGTCCGAGTCTCCCGTAGCCCATAACCTCCGATAACCATAGAAATTGGGTCTTCCCGATAGGTATGGGTTAAGACACTTAGAGGGTGTCGACTGTAGCAATCCTCGTTCTCTGCGTACTCTATCGATATTGATGCCTTCTCAGGAACTTCATTCCAATCAATCAATCATACACGTCGCAGCTCCTCTGAGCACAAAACGAAAAAGAGGGAGACCCATGTCGCATTGAATCATACACCGTGATTGAAAGCAAGTCCGACGTCGCCTCTCAGTACATCCACACCAAGCGCCCACACTCGCACTACATTCGCCTCATCTGGACCAACGCAACTAGAGGGTCTGGTCGCTCGGTACCGGCGCCGCGACGTCCCGCTCCTCGTCCTTCTTCGCAAGGCCGTGCTTGTGCAACAGGGCGTCGATCTCCGCGGGATTGAAAATCTTCGCCTTGGGCTTCTTCTCCGCGTCGAGGGTGAGCGTTGCGAACTCCACTATCCCATCCGCACGAAGAAGGCCAGCATGTCAGCAAACCACACGTGTCGCGGAAGACCAGATGCAAGGAACGAGACACGCACGCTTCTCGCTCCCGAGCGTCGTGCTGTCCATCGTTTTGCTCATCACCTTGAGCACTAGCTCGATCGCGTCCGCGACCGAGATGTCCTCCTTGTAATCCTGCTTGAGCAGCGATGTCGCCGTGCCGTTGTTCGCCCCGATGCACGTCGCCTTCCAGCCGGAGTAGTTGCCCGACGGGTCGGAGTGGTATAGCTGGAAGTGGTAATGTGGATCGTACCCTGCGTACAGGAGCGACACGCCGAATGGCCGGAGACCTAACAGTCCGTTTGGTCAGGATGGGCAACTCAGGGACGAGACTATACACGGGAGAGCGTACCTCCGTATTGCGTGTACCCTTGCTTCAGATCACATAGCCGCTGCGCAAGGAGCTCAACGGGAATGTCTTCGTTGTACATGAACAGGTGCCTCTGCGCCGCTTGTCGCGCGTAGTTGATCAGCGAGTTCGCGTCCGCCGTAATGCCCGCTACGCCGCCGATAATATTCCTGCACACGCACATGTACATCAGCATGCATCCCCCCTGCGAGCGGGAAAAAGGGCGAGCGAGTCGGATATACGCACGAGTTGAGGAGGAAGATCTTCTCGCCGCTGCCGCCGTAGCTCTGGCCCTTCGCGCCGGACATGTCGAGCAGCTTCCCCGTCACTTTCTTCTCCGCGGCGAGAACGACACCGTCCTTTGAGCGCGCGCCAATGACGATGCCCGCGTGCGAAATCGCCTCCATAGCATACTCAACTGTGAACACAGGGTGAGGATGTGTGTAGGCAGGGATCGTGTCGCTGTAGGCTTACTTTGGTACAAACGCCCTGAGCACAGAGTGTCAAAGATGGTGCTTATATGGTGCTTGAAACTCATGTATGATGCGACGTACCTTCGGGCGAGAAGATGGTCGTGCGGCCTATGGGCAGCCATCAGGTCAGTGAAGTACGCTTGCATGTAGCGCTATTTGCACGCACTGTCGTAACGTCTAGCCTACGCAGGACATCAGCACTGCTCACAGAACAATCTTTTGATTGCAACTCACCATTGTGAAGGATCAAGATGTATAGAGGCAGGGAAGGTGAGCGGACGAGGGTAACTTGGTCTAAATCTCGAGCTGACGCGTCTCGGGGCGTACGCGTCGACCGTAGGCGCCCGGGAGGTGCCGAGGGCCTAATGAACACTCCAGGTTCAATGTTGCATAATGATAAAAGCCTTCACTCATCTGCTTATCCAGTAGGGGTTACAGTCTTATTGTTTTATTATATGAACAGTGTTTAACGCATCTCCGGACTGTATTACACCCACACTACAATTTCAGATCCATTCTGAGGTACTTACAGTTATATAGTAAGAGGGATTCATAGCTCCCGCATACATGTCTGCGTGCCAAAGACGTAGCTGGAACCTAGGATTCATGCTTCGACCTCCAGAACTCAGTTGATGGATCCAGTTGAACTCCCCGCTGCATCTGGCGCAACCGCAGACAGACAACGTTCACTGACACAGAAGGAGATATTCGATATGTCGAATGCCATTGATCCCACAGAGAGTGAAAGACAACAGTAAAAGAATACACAAATAGGTGCTTCCTCTCACATACACTTCAACACCTTACACGACCGTGCAAGAATCTTTGACAACAAACGAGCGCCGAGTGTATCGACCAAAGACGCGTTCCAGGGCGGCGACCGCGATACGAGACTGGCCCAGAACGCGACTTGCAGCTTCTACGAGAATCAGAAGGGGCAAGCTTCACATTGACGATGCTCAATCTTGCATGTCATCATCCCGCGCGACAAAAGATTCCTCGTTCTCGTCATCCTCCGCCGCATCCTCGGGCTTGAGGCCTGCCTTGGCGAGTGCCTCGGCGGAAGAGTAGTCGACGCGGACACCGCGCGTGCGACGACCGCTGGTGTTGATGATCAGGGAGGGGTCAAGCTCGGAGAGGTCGTCGTCCTATACGCATCAAGCAATGAGGTTAGTCACGCGCGCAATGACGGAGAATCAAGACGCGAAGGACGCGTGGGTGAAGGTGACCACGACCCAGGGAGGTTGAAAACCAGCCACTCACCTCTTCCATGTCATCCTCATCCTCCTCCTCATCCTCCTCCTCATCTTCCTCCTCGTCTTCCTCCTCATTGTCCATCACGTCATCCTGCACAAGCTTTCCCTTGCCCTTCGTCCCTTCGTCAGCGGCAGTGAAGGACTCGGGGGGGTTGGCCGTTCGTAGTGGTCGGAGGCTACAATCAACGTTAAACGTGAGACACCCCGCGCTACAGCGTGTCAGCGAGCACCTACGAAGGGGTGGTCGCGTCGGTAGACATTTTGGTCACAACTACGAAGGTATATGCGAGATTGCGGGGCGGCGGGCGGGCGAGACGGTGGTGGTTCCCGGAAAAGTGGCAAGACGCGTCGCGTGTCGCGTAACTCCTCTCGCCTCTATTTGGCGCTGTTTGCAGACCCGGGCAAACACCGTTTGTCCCGGCGGGCAGGGCTCCGGTACAGTACATAGCACCGGCGAGGTCCGGGGTCGGGCAGCGATGCGGGGATGGTTCCGGATTTGGGAGGTCCCGGACGGTTGTGGCGTTCATCGGGCGTTCATAGGAAAAGATCTAGCGAATTGATCTTGCATACCAACGCCCATACTAATGATAGAGCGATCGTAGCGGGCGTGCCGAGTAATATAAGACCGGTCCACGGCAGGTTGTGTGTCACAACGGCACGCGAACACGGTCGTCTCATAGAGAGTGCACTGACACAGTATCGGTTTGAGGGCTAGTGCAGTATGGGCTGCAACAAAGTCAGAGCATGCACAGCGCAAGAGGGCGCAGGGTGTAGACAAACTACAAAGAAATGTCGGCTAGCTAGTGTAGCGAGCGGGGGATGTGCGGCTTGCATCTCAATCAGGAGACGGGCGGAAGTGCGTCAGGGAGAAGTGCCTGGGAGGAAGTAGCGGTAGTCAGAGGAGTGAAAGGGGACATGATAGGACTGGATGAGAGCGATGAGCGCGAGCGAAGCGGTCATGGTTTGCGAGGACGTCGGAGGGAAGGGAACCGGTGGTGGGCGTGGCTAGGGTGCGAGGATGAGCGCGGGTAGCAACGCTAGGCGGGTGTTGGATACTTGGGTGGTCAGACAAGGAGGAGGGGATGATGGGATGATGGATATGTGTGTAGGAACGAGGGTGAGAGAGAGCGCTGGGCTGTCTGGCGATCACAGTCTACAGAGACTCGCCGAGGACGACTCGCGCAGGAGCAGGAGCGGTCTGTGACGATGTCGTCTGCCATCGACGTCGACGCTGACCATCGCAGCAGCAGCCTCGTCCTCAACCTCTCCCGCGAGTTTCCGCCGCACCCCTCGCGATCGCAAACTCCCCATCAGCACATCCAAGACACTCGCTCTTGCCCTGCCGCTCAGGTTTCCGTATCTGTCCCTCCCTCCAGCTCTTTCCCCCAGTCGGTCCCTCCCTCTGCTGCCAGTTCGCCTGCTCCTACCGTGTCTGCCCCCGAACTATCACGCTCGTCCTCTCACCGTGTCGCCAGGCTCTCCTCCTCCTTCTTCCCCGCCCTAGCCAAAGCACGCCTCGCCCTCTCCTCCCCATCCGCTTCTGCTTCCTCGTCCCCTTCCTCCGCCTCCGCTGCCCGCGAGATGCGCTCGTCTCGCCCTCGCGAGCAGTCCTCAAAACAGTCCAAGGCCCTCCTCGTCCTCAAACTCAGCGGCTCTTCCTTCCTCGACACCGTCATCAGGGACGACAAGACAAAAGACCCCGTCTACATCCTCGAGACAACCCGCGAGCTCACCCACGTCTACCGCCTCGACCATCACCGAGACGAGCCCGTCAAGGCCGCCACCATACAGTGGCCCATCCATCCCGTCCGAGTAAAGGGAAAGACCGGCAGGTCCATCCAGTTCGGCAACGGCAGCTGGAGGGAAGCCGAGGAGCTTCTCAAGACAGGTCCCCTCGGCAGCAACGCGTACGTCCCCTTTGCTTGCACCTCTTGGACCCATATGTACCCTCATCCCCGTCCTCAGCATCCGCAAGTTCAATATCCCCCACTACCCAAACAGCCTCAAGTGGAAGCTCATCCCTGGTAATTGCTTTTGTGTACGTGCCTTACTACCCCCGCCTCATCCGTCGCTTCTCCCGCTCACCCCCTCGCTCCCGCACAGTGTGTCACCAACGCCGTAAAAGGCCCCGTAGCCGTCCTCGACGCCGCCACTCTCAGCGCGCCCCCACGACTAAAAGTGTTCCACCCGCTCATCGACCGCGACCTCGCCCGCTCCCAGGACAACTACAAGGGTGTCCCCACCATCTTCCTCGACTACCTCGTCGTCACCTCCCTCCTCCTCGTCACCGACGTGCAGGAGTGGCTCGACCGCCCGCGCGACGCCCACATCCCCGGCTCTTCCTCGTACACCGTCCAGCGCTGGCTCGCGCTCATCCACCACACCCCCGCCCCGCCCGAGCCGGACCACCCCACCGTCGACCTCTCCCTCACCGTCCCCTCCACCCCGCCGCAGTCCGCCACGTTCCCGCACTCCCCCGGCGGCTTCTGGGAGACCCAGAGCGGGATCACGTCCCTCTCGGGCTCCGGCTCCGGCTCAGGCGAGCCGTTCACGCCCATTACACCCGCCACGCCAGCGACGTCCGCGAGCTCGTCCGCGTTCTTCTCGCACTCGCTGGAGGAAGTCCCGCCCGTGCCGCCCATGCCCGGCGTCGGCGCAGGGTCGGCGCTCGCTCATCATCGGGCGGAACACGGCCGTGTCCACGAGCGGCCAAAGTCGAACCCGCAGTCCTCGTCCACGCACTCGCCCCAGTCGTCCACGTCCGCGTCGCATCTGTACGGTCATCCGGAAGACGCGGCAGGAGGCGAGGACGACGACTCGAAACAGGGGAGGACGCGGCCGGGACACGTATCTGCGCCGGGAGAGGGAGTGGGGCGTGGGCGCGCTGTCGACGTCTGCGCCGACGTCTCCGCAGTCGGCCCCGGGATCGAGCAATGCATCTTCGTTGCGGCCTGCGCGGCGCCAGCTGCCCGTTCCTCCTGGTCCGGTGCCCACGAACTCGTTTGCGCAGCCGTGGCTGTATTCCTCCGCGTCCGCGTCCGCGTCAACGTCCACGTCGCCCGTCTCTTCGCCTTCCGGCCCCGCACGGACAGCCGCCTCCCAACCCAACCCCACGACCCCTACATCAAACACCACAGCCCGAGCAGCGCGAGCCTCGATGCGCGGCTCTCTGCGCACAGGCCCAATGCCGCCGCCGCCGCCGCCCCCACAACAC
>CCBP010000029.1:25917-51148 GCA_000765035.1 Trametes cinnabarina
ACGGCTACATCAGTGTCTTTACCGCATTCGCTTAAGCAGGCTCTTGCCCAGCAGCGAAGCTCGGACGTGCCGATCGTGCCAAGCCCTGTGCGCCCGGACCCTGTATACTCGTTCCTGGACTTCAACTCGTCGACGTCGACGTCGCTCTCTCGATCGCAGCGCCAGTCGGCGTCAAACTCGACGGGCAAGTCTAGCTCGTCCCGCTCGAAGCGCAACACGAGCAGCGAGCATAGCGCACACTCTCCGAGCGTGAACTGGGCGGACCTCCCACCTGACCGTCGCATCTCCTTCGGGTTATCTATGACAGTGGCAGACGGCGGGACAGCATCGCGACCCTCTCTGTCTCCGAACGTCTCGCTCCAGCCTGTACCGCTTCCACCGCCAGTCCCAGTCCTCCCTGGAGCCTCCACGGACCAACACTCCTCATCGTCAGGCGGCACTGAGCCTGAAGGTCCAGATCAACCTTTCCCGTACGACGCCAGCGGGGAACTGCTTCCCTCTCCCACCGATTCTATTCCATTCACCGTGTCCGATATTCACTTCCGCCACTCGACTCGCTCGTCCATATCCGGAATCCCTGAATCCCGACGCGCCTCTGCTCAGCGCCTCAGCGGCTCGCACCGTCTGCCTCATCCGCCCTTGCCGGGTATCCCGTCGAATCCGTCGTCGCCAACCCGTGCAACGCATCGCAGACAGGGCTCTGCCGCGGACGGATCGCAGACAGTCCCGCCATTCATCGTGCAGCGCATCTTGGGAAGGGCTCCTGGATCGAACCCGGCCTCTCCGTTTGGCAGTCCCACGACGCCACAGTTTTCGACCATGACTAGTGCAATGGGACGACCTAGTGCGCCAAGCAGCCCATTCCCCGGCCCCCCCACGCCGCCGCCAAGTGGCAGAGGATCAGCCTCAGGGCAGGCGCAAGGCTCAGGCTCAGTGACGACGGTCTTCGGCTTCCATCTGGGGCGACATCGGTGATTAGCTGGCTCTCCCTCATGGCCAGTTCACGATGCGCTCTGTACAGATCCCATTGCTTATACTACCGCCTCGGAGCGGCATTCTGCTTCGCTGCACATAGTCGCTGCTCCATTTAACTTATCGCAACGCTTTGACGGGCTCGCGTTATTCATCCTACAGGTGCTCGGCGAGGTAGGGAGTCGTAGCGCAGCGGCTCTGAAATGATATACCCTCCTCACACGTCGCTTGTCGCCTGCTTGCATTCACCGAGGATGCCTTGATTTCTATTGTGTCCGTTGTACATACTGTATTACTAAATTTGTTGTTACACGTACGCTCCTTACGCCCGCTCACGTTCCTGTTCTACTTTGGATCACCTCCTGACTAGACGTCCGTATGGTTCGCGGCTACTGTTACCCGGTCTACTGTCTCAGCCACTTGCATTATTGCTCATCATTCTGAGCAAGCTGAGGCGTGCCTGTGGGCGGGCATTGATTGCCGCTACGTTTCGCTAGTCCTCTGTTGTCCACGTCTCGGAAAGTTTTGCTACCAGTGTATCCCCATCCCCTCTGTCGCTCCTCGACGCATCCAGTACGGTACCCACGTCTAGTTAGTAATGGTGTCGGGTCGGGGAGCTGCGGAGCAAATGTTGCGCCCGGGTTGCCTACTTTAAATCACCTATCTATTCGCGTCCATCTTGGCGATGACGCTGTACTATACCCATCGTAGTATACATCTTGCATGTTTTTGCAAACGAGACTTGGGGGTCGTAGACCCATCAATTCAATATCACCATGATAGGGTTGAGCCAACTGAACGTCACGTCGAGATTGGGCACAAGCACAAGCCGCAGCAATGACTCCGTTTGATCGTGATCCTTTGGAGTGCAGGGACGCGCCGCATGCGACCTGGCGCGGGGCAACAGACACAGGTCCTGGTTCAGACAAGGTTAGGTACAATCTGCGTGACGACCTAAAGAGTGCAAGGGAGGTGTCGACATCAGCCTTTGCCATGTTGACAGCAGAGTCACCGTTTGATTGTGGCGGATAGGCAGTGCGGCGTAGAGACGTACCTAGTGATACCATGCTCTGCATGACCTCTGAGCCCTCCCCACACACGATTTATCCGATACAATCCCGGGTCGCTGACACTTAGTAGTATGCCTCGGACCCGGCATAAGATTTCGAGGTGCTGTTTGGTGCTGTCTGTGATGATGAATGACCATCGGCCTCACTCTCCGCGTTGAGTGGTTCCAGCTCCTCCGCCTGCCGTCGCACGTATTCGACAGACCCGGGACCAAAAGCAGGAGTGGGCTTCGTATAAGGCTTGACGTTGACGGCTAGCAACCCCGCGGGGATCATGGCTTGCAACTCGGCCTGCGGAGGCACGGGCTGGAAAGACATCTGCGCAGGCGCTCGAGTGAGACACAGTTGGCAGGGAGATCTTATGATCCCTGTGCTGCGTACCGTATCGTTCATTCGTTTGTAGCCTACGAGGAAAGTGTTCGTGCTTTCCAACTCGTCTTGCACCCTCGCCCTGCGGCGCTCACGCATCTCTTTCTCCCGCTCGTTGTCCATCACTCCGCCAGAAGAGGAGCCACCACGAAGCTCCTCCAGCTCTTTCTTGGCCCAAGCTAGGAAGCCGACCGCGACGCCACCTTCGCTCGTCCCTCCATGTTCCCCTGCATCTACTCCCAGCCATTTGTGAGCCAAGGCGTTGTGTAGTGCAATTTCGTCAGCGAGGTAGCGGCGCAGCTCCGGGGCGGCTTCTTCCCCTGTCTCCTCCGGGCCTGTGTCTTGATGAGATCTGTCTTTGCCGAACGAGAGCTTCATTCTATGCTTTGATGAGCTCTTGGAAGCACCCGGGGTCTTGACCAGCGATCGCGCGGAAGAGTACAAGGAAGCACACTCCAGGTGCAATTTGGCGACTAGTGCAGGTGATGGATGTGACTTGGGAAGCGGAGGACCGGGGCTAACAGTGCTCTCAAAGGCAGCCTTGGATAACAGCTTCCTGATAGCGAGGTTCTGTGCATCGGCGAGAGCCATTCTGCAAATGAGTGATGAGCATTATTTAGCATACTGAGTAAACCATTCCTTACTTGCTCAACCCGATCACAACCTCTCTGCTGAGGTCAGGCGGCCTCGGACAGCTCATACCCACAGATACAACACGACTACGCTCTCGTTCCCACTCCGCAAGGCATTCCTTCCCGACGTATTCGTAGACGCCCGCAGCTTTGCTGAGCAAGGTCACCGCAAATGTCAACCGCTCGTCCTTTGCCTTCCGCTCAGTATCGGAGATGCCTCGTTCGCTCTCATAACGCCCTAGGGAATGTACGACCGCGCGTGCCAGATTTGAGATGGAGAAGGCGTACGTCAACAGCGTAAACACTGTCTCCGACGCGAACGTTGGTACGGATATCCTTGGTGAGTTGTGAAATATACCCGACGTCAGGGTCGTCCGCCAACTGAAGACTAGCACGCGCGTCAGGGGAGCAAATCTAGCACTTGACATGGAGAGAGGCGCACCGGGTTCTGCCTTTAGAGCTATTTCTCCACTATCGATACACGCTAGTAGCCCTTGTAACCTGGGTATATAGTCGTCTAGAACCTATACGCATAGGTGAGCTGAATTCAGGTTTGTTTGGCCTGACATGCAGAGTCTAGACAGTGTCGGCGTACACCGCTTAGAGACGAATCACTTGGTTCCTGCGGCTGTTCTCACTACGGAGACCTACCTTCACTAGCCTCAAGTAATCCTTCTCGCTTTGATCAGTGCGTTTATTCTCCTTCAACACCGCACGCAAATTAGCGCGTGCTTCGGTGGTATCTGCGATGTTTGTTATGTATGTGGCCGTGGGATCCACACAAGCATCCGCAAAGGATATAGCTCCGGTCGTTGGCAACTCGTAGAGATAGCTAGACATCCCAGGTGGTGGAGGAGACTGAGAGAGTCGTACCGCCAAGCCCGATTCTTCAGCCACACCGTCGCTGGATTTGGCCTACAGCTGCACAGCCACGAGAGATTAGATTAGATCTCAATTACTTTGAGGCCAAGTTTAGATAAGACGGCCTTTTCGTAAATTTCGTGCAGTCCGATCACGCTGCTACTAGACTTGCAGCCTGCAGGTACTACTACCGGCGAAGACTGTCTCTCCAGACAGTGGGTACTAGCAGCTTTCTTGTTTTCCTCCTGACGACTCCGGATCTCCTCAGGGCCGCAATACTTGCTCATATCTCCTCAGGCCGCTCGTACTCCATCCATCGCGAAACCGATCAATATATCCTGGAGTCTGTCGGGACCATCAGAGCCAAACCAACAGTCGTTCCCTACTGAAGTCATGACGGAGACCACTCATCACCATCGCCCGACTCTGAAACAGGTGCACTTGTTACTCAAGGATGAGATCTAAGAGGGGAGCTAACGTGCCTATCAGAAAAATAAACCCTTCAAATCGAAACATGCTTCGAAAGGTGCTTTGAAAGAGGTAGCCAAAGGTGCGCCAAGAACTCACCGCACGCTGTTCGACGAATCCCTGATAGTGATTAAGGACGCACGCAACGCCAATCACCAAAGGCAAGACCGTCGGCTAGCACTGCCGCTGCGCAGCTTCGAACCAACCGTCGTAACAACGCAAAACAAGTTCAGCTCAAGAAACGCCAGAGCCTGGTATCTGCTACCCGCATTTTTAGCGGAGTCGACGGTGCTCCTCGGATAGTGGCGGTCATTCCTCTGACAGAAGATGTGAAGGCACGGGACGTTACCGAACGACTTGCCCAATCGATCGATGGGACATTGGAGGAGGTCCCTTCGACCGGGTTGCAGAAGCTGAGGTTCGTTTGTGATGAGCGATCCCCTGTGTCTAGTACCTAAAAGACAGACTGCAGAGCAGATCGGTTCAAGACTTCCCTTCAGTTCATCCCCCTTGCTTACAGGCATATGTACGCTGCCTTGGATGCGTGCAAAGTTGCCGACTATGTTATCTTCGTTCTCTCGCCCAACGTCGAAGTCGACCAGTGGGGCGATACCTTGTTGCGTACCCTTCAAGCCCAAGGACTCCCAGAGGTCGTAACTGTTGTTTCGTCCGACGAGCCGATGGATCCCAAGGAGAAGTCCGGTGTAATGAAGTCGCTCCTTTCCTTCATCCAATACTTCGTGCCAAGCCAGTCGAGGGTGTACGACATGCACCATAGTGCCGATACTCTCAACGCTATCAGGGCTTTGTCCGAGGGTAAGCCGTCGGGTGTGAAGTGGAGAGAGGGTCGCTCGTACATTCTGGCGGAGAACGTTGATTGGACAGATGGGATGCTCAGCGTTACTGGAATTGTCCGAGGAGCTCACCTCTCTCCCAACCGATTGATCCACCTTCCCAACTATGGCGACTTCCAAATTGCGAAGGTAATTCATTCAATCTACATTCATATTTGCCAGGCTAACACATTGCAGATCATGTCCGCTCCTCTACCTCGACACTCTAAATCTGGGAAAGCGGATACTATGGAGATTGAGCCGCAGCTCCTCGCTGAGCCCGATGAATCGTCCGCCGATTCCTTGGTCTCCAGTAATGACCCCGATGACCTGGAGAATGAGCAAACATGGCCGACGGAGGAGGAAATGCAGGGTGCGCACAACGGTGTGGACGCATCTCAAGGGATACCCGATGCCAGAGTCGGCACTACGCCCAAGGCGGTTCGCAAAATTCCCAAGGGCATGAGCGAGTACCAGGCGGCGTGGATCATCGACGAGAGCGACGAGGATGGCGACGGTGAGGACGGGGATGGTGAAGGTAACGGCGGAGAAGTCGAGATGGAGGAGGTGGAGGAAGAGGAGATGGTCGAGCTTCATCCTGAAGATACGGAGATGGAAACAGATGGCAAGCGGAGTGTTGCTTTTCAAGATCTCGATGAAGAAGAGGAAGAGCGACAGTGAGCTACGCGCGGTGTCTGCTTCCTATGGTGTACTGATCTTTTTTCTCCTAGACTGCAGTCATGGCGCAACCGGAAGCGTGAGGAGGAAGATGATGCAGCCTTCCCAGATGAGATTGATACTCCTCTCGATGTCCCCGCACGTACCAGGTTCCAACGCTATCGTGGGTTGCGGTCGTTCCGTACAAGTCCCTGGGATCCATACGAGAACCTTCCTCGGGACTACGCACGAATCTTCCAGTTCGAGGACTTCAAGCGTACGGAGCGTGCGGTTAAGCGACGAGCGGAAGAGGAGGGTGGCATCGAGGTAGGTCCTTTTCACCTTCCACTTTGTACGTATGCCTTACCGCTATCTGCTGCCTAGCCAGGAACTCGCGTGACAGTATATATAAAGGACGTCCCTAAGGAGGCTGCGCAAGTGGTCCCTGGCCGCCCCTTTGTCGTATTCAGTCTACTGCAGCATGAACACAAAAAAACCGTCCTTAACTTCGCCGTGCAGCGCAATACGGAGTACGATGGATCCGTCCGTTCAAAGGTAATCGCCCCCGTATCGCTGCTCTCACATCTTCTGACAATATCATGACAGGACCCTCTCATCCTATGTGTTGGACCTCGGAGGTTCCTCGTTAATCCAGTCTACAGTCAGCACCTGCGTGGAGGCGGCAAGGGCGCGAACAACGTGCACAAGTTCGAGCGATACTTGCGACACGGTACGACTAGCGTCGCCACCATCTACGGGCCGGTCGTGTATGGAAAGCAGCCGTGCACGCTCCTGCGTGAGACGGAGGACCCTCAAGGTTTGTGCCCGTCGTCCAATTTTGCATTGACATTGAACCTGACCTAAACCGTAGCTCCCGAGCTCGTCGCGATGGGTAGCTTCCTGCATCCCGATACTACGCGCATCATCGCGAAGCGCATCATCCTGACCGGTCATCCGTTCAAGATACACAAAAAGACGGCTACGATTCGTTACATGTTCTTCAATCCCGAGGATGTGGAGTACTTCAAGCCGATCCAGCTGCACACCAAGTACGGCCGAACGGGCCACATCAAGGAGTCGCTTGGTACGCATGGCTACTACAAGGCGCACTTCGATGGCCCGATCAATCAGATGGATACCGTCTGTATGTCGCTGTACAAGCGGGTATATCCGAAGTGGAGCGAGCTCTGGAGGGAGGGCGACGCGCCTTCTTCCACCGGCACTAGCAACGATGACGCTATGGAAGAGTAGGATTCAGATGTGTAGCCTTCTCTTGTATGTCTGAATATCTTGTTGTATCAGGTTGCTATTTCCTCCTGGCATATCAACAGCATGGTTCTGAGATTACCCCAGACAGCATTCAGTGGTAGAGTATGGTATAATGCAAGTCGACAACTATTATAAGGTGGTATACAAACGAAACTCCGAGAATCAGGATGGCGGAAGTGTTTCCCGCCTCAATCCAAAGCTGACGAATCGCTTGAAGTCCGAGAATACCGCTTGCCTACCGGTCTGGTCCTGCTTCGGAGGCGTATCTGAGCCACTTGAAGGAGCTCCAGTGAGTGGTGGCGATGACAAGGCAGCTAGGATGCTCTCTCCGGTAGACGATCCGGGTATCAGCGATATCTTACTGCTTCCTGGACTTATGAGCGTGCTGACTTGTCCCGGGTCCATGTCGAGAGAGGACAGGAAGGAAGTACTGTCGAGCTCCGTTTTCGTGCTCGTGATGGTGAGAAAGGAGTCCAGGAGGTCGTTCTGTTCTGCCTTCGGAGTACCCTTGAGATCGAGGATCTTCTGGAAGTTGGAAAACGAGACGTCCCCGATGACTAGTGTGTAGTTCAGGATGAAGCCTTCCGCAGGATCCTGCAGATCTTCATCAGTATTAAGGAAAGAAGGGTGGTGCAAACTCGCACGCACCACGGGCGTCACTATGACTTTCAAGAGAGCTTCGAGTCGAGTGGTGTGCTTCGTGACGCTCTTTGTATAGCTGAAAAGAAGTAAGCACTGTAGCCGATGAACGAAAGATTGCTGGCATTTACTTGGATGTGATCAGTGCTTCGCCTGGTATCTTGAGTAAACAAGCCTTGATGGCTTGCAAATCAATGAGAAGCTACGGCAGAAGACTCAGCGAACGGACGAGAGCGAGACATTGGATTATTGACCTGCTCTGCACCTATCTCCATGAGGGGCCTACTCTTGACCAGCGCATTGGTGAACTTGGCCAACACGGTGCTACAATCTGTGTCAATCGCAGCTCTGTGCCAAAGTCCAAAAGCGACATACTTGGCAGCTTTGTCAAAGAAGTTGCGCAGATACTTCTTCTGCTCGACAAGGGGTTTGACTGTCTCTGCGACTTCCTCGATTGCCTTCACGAGCGGGTCCACGTATGCTGACTGGCCGCTGACCTGTTTCATCGTCGACCACGCGGTCCGTGAGAGGGTTGTGAACGCAGGGTCGCACGCAGACTCTAGTTCTCTAAGCATCACCAGAATCGCAGCAGAAATTGCGCTGCAGACATCGTCGTAAGTCACAATCACTGCTCGCGACGTTTCACTGTAGTTACCTGACGAACAAATCGCGCTCCTCCTGCAAAGTGATCTTCTCCTTGTAGTCGTCTTCACACTTCTCCCGGATGTTCTCCTCAAGCTCGAGCGCGGTCGTATGGCAATAGTCAGCGGTGTTAATGAGAGTACAAGCGTTCTTGAGCTCAGTCACATCGTAACGTGTCTCCATGGACTTCCGACCAAAGGTCGAAGGCCTGTAAACACATACTGTCAGACCGGTAGTAGGCGCGATAGACTGAATTGGTTGTACTTCTTCATGCTCGCGACCAACACCTCTTCTGCGTAGTAAGTCAGCGCCAAGTCTGCCATATTTAGGAAAGGCGAGACGCACCGGCATATATCCGCAGCCACTTCTTGAACAGGCCGCAGAGGTCGTATAGCGGCTGGCCCGTGAACAATTTTGCACACTGTTCTAGCGTCCGTGCGTAGAAGTAGAATAGCTCAGTCGATGATGGCAAGACCAGGACTGGTGGTGCTCCATCATCGTCTTCTGAGTTCGCGGTGACCTCCAATGATGACCGTGACTTGGGGCCTCGGTACTGGGCAAGCATGTCTGAGAGCACTCTGTGCATAGAGGCGTAAGCATCCGCGGTGGATGTATCACGGAACATATAGCCTACTTGTCCTGAGCGTCGATGTAAACACCCATATGTGGCTCGAAGGCAGACGTGATGGGTTTCAATGGCCGGGAAGGATTTGGCGGCGTGATTGTTTTGAGAAGCTCGCGCAGCTACAGTCGGCATTGTCATTTTCCGTTTAGTCACGAATCTCAAGGACGTACTTACTGAGACTCCAAACTTCTTTGTGAGGGATGCTTCGAACTCCATTGTCTCCTGAAGAGTGTCTAGCAGCTGCTTAACAGTCAGCTTTGTCCCAGCCTTCGATAGAAGCGCTGTCATGTCATCTCTGATAGAACCGTAAGCATTCGCTTGAGGGGTTGACATTGCTCTTGTACGCACCGCGTGATCTCAATGAATTTGGCCGTCAAGAACCATCCGACTTTCCACTCAGCCGGGAAGACTCGGCCTTGCTCCGTTTCATGGGTTTGTAACAATCGCCGGAACCATGCAAAGCGCCGAGAGAGGTTGTCGAGTTGACCCGCTTCGTCCGTCGCGCGGAATATGCGGCGGTATTCCTTCAGCTCTAACGCGACATATCGCTCTATGAACTGAGCACGAACATCGGGACCTAGGACGTCCACTACAAGACATGCGTCTGCGACCACTGACGGTTTGATTGGCTTGGAAGGGTCCTGCACATAGCTGCGTTCGTTTCGTGGCCATGAATATCGGGGAGACGCCATGCGACCATCGGATGACTTACAACTTGTCCCAGTCGGCATCGATCATAGAGCGCAATTCGTTCTGCATCTCCTGAATGCGACGCCATAACTGGGATATCCGCGGCACGGAAGTATACGGCTTGAAGGAGGAGCCAATCTGTTTGACTGCCTGGGGATAATCGAGTAAGTGGGGTGTTAAAAGCCATTGAGGGGCAAGAAAGGACGAACCGCGAGCGTTTGGACGATGTCATGGTACTTGCGCTCCTTGATCTGGTCCTCAAGTTGGCTGAGCGCATTCACTGCGCAAGTGAGTTACAAGTAGTGGTGTCTAGGGGAACACAAGATACCTAACATCTGCAACCTCTTCAAAGTCGTCATACTCAGGATGAGGTTCTTCTTGGCCAGGTCAAGAACTTGTATCTCCTTCGTGATGTTCCGGACAACGGCTTCAGACTCGGTCGCTTTTTCCCGTATGCGAGACATCTGCCCGAGGAGATCCTAACGCGCATGTCAACGGGTTGACTTCCTCGTTTGGTCATCCAGGGACAGGGATGTTTGGACAGCAACTCACCGAGATCATCTCCTGTATGAGCTGCATCCTGCTCGGGTCTTGGTCCTTCCGAAGTTCCTCTCGCAGAGAATCAATCTCGCTCTGCAACGCTCGTTCGCTCTCTGCCAACCTGGCTTGCACGGCTTCCAGTTGTCCTAGCGCCGCCTCTAGCCGTCCGAGGTCAGTACTTTCAAAGGTACCCAGTCAGGCCAGCTTACCATTAGGAAAGTACTCATTGAGAACGCCAATTGGATCAAAGTCGTTCGTCAGCCTTTCCAGAGGGTCTTGTTCGCCCTGGCCGTGCAAGTCGAGGATGCGCTCTATGGACAGTATGAGCTCCGGCGGTAGCTCATTTTCTCTATACCTGAGACCAGGGGAAGACAAGCGCGCCGCTTCAACAGCCATGGCAAGGAGGAGGATGAGGTGTCAGCCGCGTACTCCCTAAAGGTCCGGGTTCGCAGTGAACGCGGTAGAGTCTGGTAGAGTGTGTTCAGCTGGACAGTTGGTGTAACGGCCGCGGCGACCGCGATGTTGATCGAGCCTCGCGCGAAGCCGCGGTACATACAGTATGCGCATGGGCGTCTATCTAGGGTTCCCTTCACTTTGGCGGCATTTTCCTTTCGCGGAACTTCTTGCCTCTGCCCTCCATGACGCTCGGTCCTCCGCCCTCGGCTGCAGGGCCTTCTGGTGGCACGCTGCCCGCGACGGGCGCGCAGAACGCGGACAACTCCACGCAAAAGCTGCCCTCTTCATCGGGCACACCACAATCCGTCCCATCCGCTCCGAGCCCGTCCGTCTCAACCGGCCCTTTCACCAGCCAATTCTCTGTGCAGCCGCAGCCTGCGTCACGCTCTTACTATGCACGCTCCTCAACGAATGCCTACTCCACTGCATATGCTTCCAATGCTGTGCAGTCGATTCCGCAGCAAACCCCTCCGCAAGCGACATCCGCTGGGCACTACCCACACGCAGGCTTCTATGCCCAGCATCCACAGCCACAGGGCGCGCAACATGCTCAGGCAGGGACCTACTCGTATTACAACTACCCCTCGAACGCGTGGTCGAACGCGTGGAATGCAAATGCATATCAATACGGAGCTCAGGGAAGCTATACGTATCCTTATGCCCAGGCCCAGCTTGCACCTCAACGCACGGCGTCGCAGCCAAACCCCCCCGCTCCTGCGCCTACACAAGAGACTAAAGCAGATCCGGCACCTCCGCCAAAGAGGAAGACATCAACACCAACACCAACACCAATACCTTCACCGCCCCCGTCTCCTCCACCAGAGTATCACAAAGACTGGGATGCGGTCATCCAATCCTTCTTGACTGCGATCGGATTCACCCAAGCGGTGAGAGGATTCGAAGCGGATATGCTCATATTGAATCCCGACCACGAACGCAAGAAAGTACCGAGCGCACTGGGCGATCTTTTGAAAGACCTGCTGGTATGTCCGACGCCATCGCAATGGCGTATATGTCGCTGACCTTATGCTGCATTGTAGAGATTAGGACAAAGCAAGGACGATAAGCAAGAACTTAAAGTGCAAGAACGCCCCCTAGAGGCGCGCAAGCTTGACTATGTACATGTAGCGGATGGGCTCAAGCCTCGCACGCCGACGTCAGTGAGTTAATTTGACCTAGATCGAAGGTCTCGTATCGATCAGCTTGAACGCTTAGATTACTAAAGACATATCTCGCTTCCTCGCGCGAAACCGCGCGAGGAATGATGCGTCCAATCGCAACGAGTTTCTACTCTCTCTCGCAGAAAAACGCAGACGACTCAATGAGAGTGGCGATTCTGTCCCTTCGGAACCTATTCCCTCGTGCGCCCGCACCGACGCGAAAACTCAGAATAGAGATCTTCAGATGAAATATGACATTGCAAAAAATGAAGACGGCCCGCTTCGACGGACCCTGAAGAGTGCTCAGCCAGCCGCTCAAGAAGCAGCTTCATCTGCAGACAAGACGGTCCAAGCTGGCAATGCCATTAGTGCGGAAGCCGCTCCTACAGCAGGTAGATACCCTGCTTTGGACGACCGCTTGAAGAAGATCGAGAAACACCTCGCAATTCGCTATGGTCAGTAAACAGGACCCTGCTGTTTACGTCGTGCTAATAGTAGTTACATGTCACGTTTAGTGCCCTCACCACCCCGCTCTTTGCTCGATCGGTTAAAGTTCATAGAAGATCATATCGTGCACCTGGAGAAAGAGTACCCTCCGTGGGCGGCTCTGCACTTCAACCAGCCAAATCGAGGAGTGCGTGTCCTTCGTCCACAGTGTCAGGCTCTAGCTAATCTTGTCGTAGTGGCCGCCCCCTCCACGTCCAACGCCTATCATCGTGCCACCTCATCTGAGGTCTACATCCGAGAAGGAAACCACGCAGACTGGTGCCCCCAGCACGTATGCTCCCTCGACGGCAGGCCAGACCGTGGGTTTGACCACATCCGAGAGTGCGGATACTTCCGCGAAAGGCAAGTTGAAGGCAGGAAGGAATACCAAGTCAAGCCTGCTTCGTGCGGTAATGGAGAGACTAGAGGTACAAAAAGCAATCAGCGATTACACTGGCGGGGACGGCGGATGAGTGTGTGCGAGCAATAAAATTCTCCTTCGTGTGAACGAGCTAGTGTGGATCAGATTACTCAGGAGGGGCCAATGTATATCGCCCGCCTAGCTCAATCGGATAGAGCGTCAGACTCTTACTAGCGGGTGATCTGAAGGCTGCGAGTTCGACCCTCGCGGTGGGCTAGTGTTTTTGGCAATTTCTGCTCTGTTCAAGTAGATCTTCGTTCGAGTCTCTCCTTTGTGCTACCTGGCCAGAACTTTCTTTTTGCTTCGTGCTCCAGGCCTTCACGCACGCCTCTCTTCCTAGAGTTGTTTGTTGGGGAAGAGGAGACACTACCACCAGGAGCGTACTGTAATGAGCTTGCCATTACGAAAGCGAGAAACACGTGGTAATTGATCGATTACTGCAACGAAGCTGCTGCTTTGGAACTCTGCACCAGCCGCCCACACTCTGCCC
Source organism: Trametes cinnabarina (assembly GCA_000765035.1). Lineage (NCBI taxonomy): Eukaryota > Fungi > Basidiomycota > Agaricomycetes > Polyporales > Polyporaceae > Trametes > Trametes cinnabarina. Next base: position 39,195 of record CCBP010000029.1, read on the forward strand.
TTGCCTCTGCATCTCTCTTCCTCTCATATCCTCCTCACGAACGAACGAACATAACGCTATGCACTCAATACAGGTACGAGATTTACCGTTACCGTCAAGCTTGCGAAATTGCTGACGTGATTGGGCCTATCAGCAACAATTCTGGGCAGTCCGTGAATACCTCAGTCCGGTATGCGACAATCACTCTCTCCGTCGACGTGTGGCGGGACAAGGCTAACGACCCTTCCGTAGGTGCTCAAGGACAGCAAGTTCAAGGAGCACGGCCGGATAACGCCAGGTACTGATAGCGATCACGTATTATAGGGTGTCGTATATTGACTGTGGATTGTCGCAGAGGAATTTGTGGCCGCGGGTGATTTCTTGGCGTACAAATTCCCTGTCTGGTCATGGTACGTCCCTCGTACTGCTTCATTATAACCTCCATGAAGTCCGACGCGTGTCTGGATCACAGGGAGAAGGGAGACCCCTCTAAGGCACGCGACTACCTTCCTGCCGATAAGCAATACCTCGTCACCCGGGGCGTACCATGCCTGCGACGGGCTACAGCACTGGCCTACACCGACGCAGACGAAGACGCTGAGCGTCTGCTCTCCTTCGGCGACCTCTCATCCACCGGCAATGAGGCGGACGAGTGGGTCGAGACACACGCGGGGCGCAGTGCAACGCAGGATACTGCCGCACACGCGGGAGAGATTGACGACATCCCCGATGTAGAGGACGGGGACAACGATGTCGCGGGCGCGATGGGCGGACTATCGCTCGGTGGCCAGGGCGCGTCAGAGATTCCAGACATGGATGAAATCCCGGATATGGAGGAGGAGGACCTCGAGGGTGGCGATGAGGCGACTGCGGCGCCCAAGACGACTGCTGCGCCTCCGAGTGGTGTAGTCACAGCAGAGTGAGTTGTGTTTGGCGAGTGAATTTTGCAGAGCTCTTATTCATTAAAAACACAGCGTGGTGGAGGTAGCCAAGGGCAACCTCTTGCAAGTACGGACGTACGATGTGATGATCACATACGACAAATACTACCAGACTCCCCGTATCTGGCTTGTAGGGTATGACGAGGTATGTAAACCAACCCTCGCCGCTGGACTTCCACAATGACCGAGATACCTGCCTTTGCTGCAGAACGGCACCCCTCTCACCCCCGCACAAATATTCCAAGACGTATCTGCAGACCATGCCTTCAAGACGGTTACCATTGAGGCGTTCCCACACTCCGCCACCCTCCAAGCCGCCTCTGTTCACCCATGCAAGCACGCGAGCGTCATGAAGAAGGTCATCGAGCGCATGAACCAGAGCATCGAGGACCAACAGGCCGCACGCAAGTCGGGCGGCGGCGTCCCTTCCAAGGACAGCAGCAAGCAGAAGAAATGGCTCTTCCGCCGCGCCAGCGGGAATGGGAAGGACGACAAGGCCACCGCCGCCGCGGCTGGGGGCGAGGAGGAGGTCGAGGGTATGCGTGTCGACTTCTACCTCGTCGTGTTCCTCAAGTTCATCGCGTCGATCGTGCCCACAATTGAAGTCGACTCTACGGCCTCATTCTAAGCTCGCATTTCCTCGAGGATGGCGGCTGGCTTGCACCTGTGCTCATGATACCGACGGCTCGGGAGGATCTGTGCCAGACGGGGAACGAGTAGAAACAATGGAAGATGATACCTGGGACCCTATGCATATCTTGTTTGCCAGAGGTTCTTTGTACTGCTATGTAACTCACGAATGTACGACATTCACGACGTTTATCGAGTTCTAGGAGCTCAGGCGGACGGCCGATCTTGCGCGCGATGCAAGGTAGAAGAAGTATAAGTACACGATAATACATCCAGGCGCATCACAAATCCCACAGACCGTCCTTTCCGTCGTATCTCAGTCGTCCAGCTTCCACTTGTTCTCCTTAACCAGCTTCTCGCGCTCAAGAAGATACTTGCCTGCATACGTCATAGAGTCAGCACCCGCCCGCTCCTATGATCGCATCACTTCAGCCGGCCTGTACTGCACCTTCTTTATACTTCTGTGAGCTATCCGACGCCTTGTGGTAGTACCACCCCATGCGGTCGTTGCAGCCCATGCAATAGACGTCTGCTACGGTATGCACACCAGTTCTGCATCGTCGTCAATCGAGTCGTTCCGGAAGACAATGGCATGCTCACAGGAGAGCACGGTCCTCCCGTTTGCCCATCTTGAGGTTAACGGCCGAGTGCATCAAGCTTGCATCTCCCGTCATTGCTTGCCACTGCGTCTCCAAACATTCCGTGACTCACTAGCCACGCCCATCGCGACCAGAGAAAGCCTTGCTGATGAGTTCGTCCTGTAAAGCCTAAGGGGTACAATCTGAGTAGCAAGATGCCGCATACCGAATTATCGCTGCTTACTATGGTTGCTGCACACTGCGCGCACGAAAAGGTCGGCTGGTCGAGAAAGGTGGTGATCACCTTGGATTTCGTGTCCGATGTCGGGGAGGTGGATTGGCTAGCCATATTCGAGGGGATAGTACTTAGTGCTTATTCACCTCGGAGAACCTTCCAAGGAGAATGTCATGCGTCTCTTAATGGCCTCGAGGCCAGACGCATGCTACGAATGAGTGTTCGAGTTGAGCTAGCCACTGCCGCCCAGCCAGTACATATGGTGCCGGTCCCGCGGAGGAGCACATTAAGGAAACCCCCCCCCCATAAGGTTAGGGTCACCTGCGCACCCCGTTTGGTAAGTGTTCAAGTTCATGGGGGGCAATAGCCCGGGTCAGGGCCATCGATGAGGGAGGTCTGGAGGAACATGGCAGACTGATGCTGCGCGCGGTGAGATCCATAGCCAAAAGAGAGCACAATGAAAAGATACACCTGATAGATAGATCGAACATACTGCATCCTGGACGATAACATATACACCGAGAATCTCGTGCTCCTCATGCCTCCACCGCCGCCGACTTGGACTTGTCCTTCTTCTTCGACTTGTCCTTTTTCTCCTTTTCTCCTTCTTGCCCTCCTTCGCTTCCTTGCTCTCCGCCACGGGTGCAGGCGCATCGACCTCCATCTTGTCGACCTCGCCCTCCGGCGCAGCCTCGCTCTTCCTCCGCTTCTCCTTCTTCTCCTTCTTGCTCTTCTTCTCCTCCTTGTTCTCTACAACAGCCTCCATCTTGCTCTCGCCCTCCGCACCGTCCTCCCGTTTCCGCTTCTTCGACTTGCCCTCGCCATCAGCGCCGTTCGCTCCTGCATCCGCACCGTGCTCCTTCTCCTTGTGTTTTTTGCTCTTCTTGCCCTCCTCAGACTGTTCTGTCGATGTCGACGATGACGTCGATGCGACGGGCTCTACAGAAGGCGTGGGCTCGGACTCCTTCCTCTTCTTGTCCTTCTTCTCTTTCTTCTTGTCCTTGGACTTTTCGGGTGACGCTTCGGCAGTAGGAACCTTCGCAGGTGATGACGGTGCAGCGCCCTCGCCGTCGAGGACCTTCGCCTTCTTCTTCGTAGGCTCCTCAGCATCCTTTGACTCCTACCGCGGTATCGTCAACCTCGGATGTCTGGCATAGACATGCTGGAACATACCTCTGCAGTACGCGCCTCGTCTCCTCCCATGGACTTCCTCTTCTTATCCTTCTTTTCCTTCTTGCCCTGTTTTCCCTCCTTCTCCTCTCCCTTCGTCTCCTCCGTCTTCTTCACCTCAGCGCCATTTGCCTTCTTCTTTTCTGCAGCGGGCTCCGACTGGGACTCAGGCGAGGGAGCTGTCACGGGCGACATCCGCGCAGGCGTGCCAAGGGGAGTGTTGTTAGCGCCCGATCCTTGATTCCGCGCATATCCTCCTCCCCAGCCGCCGCCCTGTCGACCCCAGGACTGCTGCTGATACTTACCACCAGCACCAGCACTCCCTCTCGCGTTGCCGTTCGGGTTTTGTCCGCGATTGTTCTGGTCTTCGCTGTTGTTGTTCCCGCGCGCGCCGCCGTTCTGGTTGTGCTGCTGAGAAGCGGCCGGAGACCGGTGTGAGCGACGTCCATAGCGAAAAAAAGGGAGGAGTTGGACGGACTTTCGGGCCCTTGTACAGTCCCTTTTGGTACTTCTCCGCCTCAGAGATGCACGTAGTGTGTCCCTTGTACTGCGCGGGGCCTTCAAAAGTAGAATGGCAGTCAAGGCAGGTGAAGGAGGAGTTGCAGGACATGCGGTGCTTGTCGAGCTTCGGCTTCTTCACGGTATCACCGCACGCTACATACCACAAGAGCCATGTCCATGATGGAGGAGTTCACAAAGGGGCAAGCGAGGTCATGGTCAGATAATGTCCTATGCACATCATCGCATCGCGAGAGATGGACGAGGCAAAAGAACTCACCATCGCACCTACGGAGGGTATTAGCTCTCGATTCAACTGAGCATGCAAATCTTGAACTTACTGGAAGGAGACCATGTTTTCGACTATAGATTGGAAGGCGGTGAAGACTTCTGAGTAGGGGGGAAGGGCGCAAGGTTGAGGAAGCTCAGACGTGCGAAGACCCAATGCCAATGGGCGGCTTTACCAGGGAAATTTTGGGCACGTGACGACTTCGTGCCTCCAGGGTTGAGCTGCCTCTAGCCCTGCGAGACTCGCAAGTGCGTTCGTTCTTGGCGCCTCTATGAGCAAACAGAGTGATAGTCTATGGAGCAATACAGTATGGTAACTGCATGCGCGATAGTCCTGATACATAGAACAGAAGTGCTAGTGGTACAAGAAACGCAGATACGCGACGGAGACATCGAGCGCCTCACTTCGACGCGCCGGTACTCTTCAGTTTCTCCTCCACAAGCTGCTGGAACTCCTCCCGCAAGATCGCCTCGCGCCGCTCGCGTTCCTCCTGCTGCAGCTTGAGGATACCGCGCTTCTCCTCCGCGCTGATAACCTGGTTCTCCTTGCGCATACGGACCGCGTTCATTCTGCGGTGCCTGCTTCCGCTCATCACGTACCCCACCGCCTCGAACGTCGCGATCTCGTCCGACGACAGCCCAATCTCACCTCGACGCGGGATACGTTGATCCGTCCCGTCCTGAAGGAACGCCGCCATCGCGCTACCTTCACCACGTAGGAGGGCCCCGCCGTACTGGCGTTCGTCGACTTTCCGTCCGTTCTTGCTCTGCGCGTAGAGCGGCTGCGGCCCGACTTCAGGCTCAGAGTCCGACTCGGGGGCTGTAGATGCTTTGCGCTTGTCCTTCTCTTTTTCCTTCCCTTTCGACGACTCGGCCTGGGAGGACGTTGTGTTGGGGAACGCGGCGTTAGCAGGAACGAGGGTAGAGACGATCCCTTCGACGGGCTTCTCGACCCACTCGTCCTCGTCAGGTGTAGACGGCGGACGCGGCTCTGGGCTCTTCGTCCGCGTCTTGCTGCGCCTGCTCTCGCTCCTCCGCACGCTCTTGCTCTTGCTCCGGCTCCGCGACCTGTGCCGATGCCGTCTGCGCTCGCGCTCGTACTCGCTGTCATCCGACTCGTCGCTGTACCGATGAGAGCGCGAGCGGTGTCGCCGGTGCTCGCGGTCGCGATCCTTCTCCTTCTCGCGGTCGCGGTCTTTATGTTCCTTCTTTGCCTTTTTGCGCTCCTTCCGCTCGCGTTTCCGTCTTTCCTCTTCGGAGTCCGTGGAAGAGTCCGAATCAGAGTCATCGCGTCTGCGCTTATGCTTCTTGCGCCGCTTGGAGCCGCGCTCAGGTGAACTGTGAAATGCCCATCAATCCAAGCACCTTGCATAGTCTGAGAAATCAAACGTACTCGAGACGGGTAGGCTCTTTCGGCGACGGCGGCCAGATCGTGAAAGTACTCGCCTCCCTTTGCAGTCTCCGACTACAAAACGAGCGAGGATTGTCAGCACGGTATAGACACCGACAAGTCCTCCAACAGAACCACACACCTTTCCAACCAGTCTGCGCCTCCTGATCCGGCATAACCGCCTTGCCCGCCCCTCCTGCCAGGATACATGTTCTCCTGCTGCCTCCACGGCGCCCTTGCTCCCTCGCCTAGTCCCTGGCTGGCCTGCCTTCCCCGTCCAGGGGACGACCGCCTGTACTCGCCATACACCGGGCTCGCCCGCCTCGCCCTCGGTGCCTCTCTCTCCCTTTCCTGCCTCGGTGCCTCTCTCTCCCTTTCCTGCCTCTCTTCTCGCTCACGGTCCCGCTCCTTGTCCACGCTCCTGCTCCTGCTCCTCTTGCGACCTCTTTCGCCATCGCGCTCGTGCTCCTTGTCGTCGTTGAAGTAGTCGTCCGCCCGCGCACGCTCGCGCTCCCGCCGCCTGCTGCGGTCCCCATAGTCGTTCCGCCGCTCGTCGTCGACCCTGTCCTTATCCCGCCTCCCTCTGTCTCTGCCAAACTCGTCCTTGTCTTTGCCCCTTTCTCGGTCCATGTTGACGTCGCCGTCTCTGTCCGGCCTGTCGCTCGGGCTGCGTCCGCGTCTTGTGTCATACCGAGGTGCAGAGGGAGAAGGAGAGCGGCCGCGGGGAGCTTCTTGAGGGACTAGACCCATGCGTGAGGGGTGCACCATAGCCATTCTGACAGTCGTATGATGCAAAAATATGGCAATGGTGGAGGGTTATATCCAGAACTCGGGAGGATATGGATGAGTTCAGCAGCGTTACTGCAAGTCTGGTCAGAAAGGCGAGTGTTTGCAAAGTGGCTGAGCAGCGTGGGAACAACGCTGGGAACTCAGAAGCGCCTAACTGTACTGTACCGTGACTATCCTTAGTAGAGATGGGCAGTTGGACTGATGACACCGGGGTCAAGCCGTCCAGGGAACTCGAACATGCTTGCCCCCATGAACATGAGTTATGTATTCAGGCATTGTAGAAGCCTGAAAAACCAGAAGAATGACCGCAATACGGCCCATCTGTGACGAGAAGTCGTAGAGAAAAACCGCTGCCGATTTTCGGGGTCCGGGGTCAAGTTCATCTCTAATCCTTGGTGACCTCCATTCGGGACTAAAGCGCCTGCATAACGAGTTCAACTATGCCATGGCTATGTGCGAGTTATGCGCCGGAATCGAAGGAAACGTTTGTCCCGCATATGCGATGACAAAGTATTGCACCAAAATGGACCACATATTTGCTTTGTGTGGTCAATAGTCGGAATCAATGTTTTGTTGAACAACAAAAACTCATGGATATGACACAATGTGCATAGCCGTGATATTGGCAAACTCTCCGTTCGACTATGTACCGGATTTGGTTCGTTGCCATATGGTCGGATGCCCGCCGTGTGATCAGGCTCGCGAGGTGTCCATCCACCCAATAGTATAGTTCGGCCTCGAGTATCACCTATTCAAGTGAGTTGTCGATATTCCACATCCGGGCTAGATCTTGGACGACATGCGGCGAAATTCGGTGTATCAATCGGGCAACATAAACATCCTACAATACACCCCTCATTGCCGATTGGCGGTAAGATTTGTTTCGTATCGCGTGCACATCGCTACACGTTAGGTACGTTGCGTTCATTATGATCGTGACAGTAGGATAGTCTGAAGAACAGACGGGTCCTCCGTCCTGAGAGAAGAGCAAAGCCGGTACGAACGCAGTTCGCGCTACGGTCCACAGGTCTGGAACCGGGTTCATGCACCGAGCTGCACCGAGGAAGGAGAAGACCGCTATCGTACACCGGCATTTGAATTTGTTCGTGTTTGCGATCCTGTCCAAGGCGAGAGGTACGTGCGAAGGGGACTCAGACCTTGTGCACCGTGACCTCGGCACCATGCTTCAGTGCACGGCTATACGGACAGAACTGCAACGGCATGTAAGCGAACAATGTGTAGACCATGCCTGATGAATGCACATACCTCATGGGCGGCCGCGATGATCTCGTCGTTGTCGCAACCTTCGACGTTGATCTCGACGCGGAGTCCAAATCCGTCGATGTCTGGCTCGGACGGGTGTCCCAGGAAGACGTTGGCTGTCACCTTGGCGTTCTCAGCGAGCTCTTTCTTATTGGCACGCGCTGCGGCAAGTTGGAGAGCACCAAGGAAGCAAGCTGTTGCCATTCATCAGTAACCAAGTCGAATCAACGCAGCGTGGGTACTCACACGCATAGCCCATGGCAAAGAGCTGCTCCGGGTTCTGGCCGTCGCCCTTGCCCCCGGCAGCCTTGGGCATAGACATCTTCAGCTCCAAAGGCGAGTCGCCGAACGACTTGACAATCCCGTTGCGGCCAGGCCCCTCAGCTGTAGCCTTGGAAAAATACTCCAGAGCCCAAGACGGGTCAATACGATGACATCATCAACCCATTGGAAGACACATACCACGTGATCCTTCAACGTTAAGATGGTTCGCTTGGATATGTTTGCGGCCTTTACGTTGCGGGCATAACGAATGCCGGCACCGGTGAGAACACGATGGGTAAGGGGGCGGAAGGCAGCTTGAGTTGGGTGCATGGTGGCAGAAGTGCACGGATCCGGATTGGGGAGGGGAGGACGTTCAAGAGCGAAATTCAAGCGCTTTAAGATAATTGACGTAGGTTCTAGGGCCTTTGCAGTAGACTTATCGTGCAATAATAGACTGAAGATCGTAAGGAGGGTCGGCGGAAGAGCGAAGGTCGGAGTCTCGGAGATCGTTTCGTTGAAAAGAGATTACTGGAGAGGACGCAGCGTCGATATGTGCAACACAGCGACGTTTCGCCGCCCATATATATGCTAGGATTCACAAACGATGGGGCCCGACGACACCATGCCGTACCCGGCACCGCACTCCAAGCTCCAAGAGATGCTCCAAGCATGGCGACATTGGCGAGTCCGTCGCGAATAGCCAAACCGACACTCCTGGGCTGGAAGTTCCCCAGTGAAAAGTCGTTCTGGGCGCTTAGACCACCATATGCTTCGAATATGGCCGCCCGATGTGAGCAGAAATGTTACGGCGCGCAAGCGCCTAACACGAGTCTCATGGTCTGGCTCGATTCGGACGGCCTCTGCCTCGTGTCTACTGAACTTAGGAGTAGTCCCGGCCATTGTTTCGGTTCGCTGACGTATGTACAGGCTGTGTGTTCCGCGGAACGAGTATTAGTACGCGCTCTCGACGTCCTGTATCCGTGCTGAATCAACGCCCGTTCTGGCGCTCTTGACTTCTCTCTCTCTCGCCTGCGGATCCCTCCCTCGACGTCCTTCGCGTCCCTCTAGACGTCCTGTCCTGCGGCCATTACAGTTTGATTCAGCCCCAACTAGGTCTTCTCTGGCGCCTATTTGGCATTCATGTCCAACGACAATCTCAACGGTACTCAAGCCGACTGGGGAGACAACCCAACCCCTATTTGGCAAGAACACACACCCCACCCACTCGAGCAGCCCGCGCAGCCCGTTCACAACCAGAACACTGCCCAGGCTCAGCAGCAGGGTACCACGTCGGGGCCTACGGAGGCCGACGTCATCCGTGAGTTGTTACATACGGTCTCACTCTTAGGACAAGAATCCGCACACACGCGCGCGGTTCTCACTCAGCAGACTGAGACCCTCAACCTCCTTCAGTCTCAAGTCCGCCAGACTAGTTTCGACTCTGCCGAGCTTACGCGACGCGTTGCGGATCAAGCCGCGACTGCGTTCCAGTCAATTCAGACTGCTGGCGCGACTACGACGGGCTCGGGTTCTACCCGTTCTGGGACCGTTAAGGTCCGCGAGCCCCGTATGTTCTCAGGCAAGGCCGACGATGTCGAGCCGTTTGTTCGCGAAGTGAAAGCTTGTATTCAGCTCCAGCGCGGCGCCTTTGCTACTGAGGAAGACAAAACATTGTATTTCTCACTGTACCTAAAGGCTGGCGCTGCGGAGTCCCTGGTATAATGCTGTCCGCGTTAATCAGCCCGGATTACTAATGAATTTTGATGCTCTCGTCCGAGCATTCGTCAAGCGTTTCCAGACCACAGATCTAGCGGCCAAGTACCTCACGAAGATCGAGTCACTTAGGCAGACTGGTTCCGCGGCTTCATACGCGAACCAGTTCCTGGAGTGTCTCGCCTACCTCGACTGGACCGAAGAAACCAAGCTCACGCAATTCAACCGCGGCCTCAAGCCGGATCTACTTCGCGCGTTGGCGATTCGCAAACGCGAATCGACGCTTGAGAAGTGGATCCCGGTCGTCGTCGAAGCTGATGACAACCTCTACGAGATCGACCAGGAACTCAGACGTCGCGGCATCAAGCCCGGCCAGTCCTCCAAGACTGCTCAGCCGAAGGCGCTGATACGCCAAATCTACCCTGTAACCGCGATGGATACGGCCGAGAGCCTTCGTAGGTCGAGGCCGTGCGGAGGGGATGGACTGAGAATCAGGAGATATTGTAGGCCGGTCGGGGTGCCCTCTGCGAAGCTCCGCGGAGAGTGGATGAGTGGCGGAGAAGCTCGTAGGCTTCGCAAGGCTTCGCTAACGCTTCGCGATAAGGTCGAGAACAGTACGCAGTAGAAGACGCAGAAAGGGGACACGCAGTTCGCTATATGATCGCTATATCGCAGTGAGAACGCAAAGGGAAACGCAGTCGCAAAGTTCACAATCGCAGGAGTCTGTGAGATCCTCACTTCTTGGGGGAAAGAGAGTCTGAATTGCTTCGCCGCGAAGAGCGAGTATTTTACATGCAGATAGCGTGCTAATCGTACGATACGTTGGAGGACACCGGCGAAGTGGTTCGCCGAGTTCCGGAGCTGGGCAAAGGGTTGTGATCGCATTGGTCCGCGATCGCGAACCTACGGCTCGTGCGGATTCCGTGCCGAGATCGGCGGTTCGCATCGCGGAGAGGTCGGAGACATACTCTTGTGCCTATCGCGTCCGTAGCAGCAAGCGCAAAGCAAGCAAGTGAACTGCGAAGAATTGAGAACGAGAGGCGAAGCAACACAGTGCGAAGTGCGAAGGATTCGCGAAAAGTCCAGGGACGCGGTGCTGGAAAAGTGGGAGTCGTATCACCTCCCCCCCACTGAGATCTCGACCGTCCTCGGTCGATCGCACGATGATCGACGGCGTTGTGCTGTATAAAAGGGGGCTTCTTCCTTGCCTGAGATCGAGTCGACTTCGCGAAGCCATGGCGATCCTCGAAGAAGCGGGAACTGCTCTTGACGCTCTTCGCACAATGGCGCGTCCTGTCGCCATACGACAGGCGAATGTCAGTCTGGAAACCCTCGAGGTCTTGTTGGCCGATCCAGACGCTACGCGCGAACTTTGGGTTTACGCAGCCCAGCGCGCTATCCTCGAAGTGGTAAGCGGAGGCCTTCGCGCTTCGCGGGCTTGTGTTGATCGTGTCGCAGGGGTTCGCCAATGAGCTGTACACCGGAGGTCCTGAAATCACGGAGCTTCGCGCACGCGCCGAACGACTTCTCGCCAATCCGCGCTTTGGAGGGGACTTCGCAGAACGCTTCCGTACCTCGATGCTGGAGAGCGATTGTGATCGCTTGCACGACATTGCCTTTGAGAAGCTCGCGACAGTCAGAAAGCTTCGCTCGGAAGCTCGCACCGTACGGATCGCTTTGCGACACTCTGCGACGGCCGCCACCCTCGTTGCCCTCGATCGATTGTTCGCCTTGCTGGATGAAGTCGAAGTCAAAGCTCGCGATGATCTCGCCGCGGTCGACGCTACATGGGCCCGCCTGCACCCCAATGGGCCGGAAGTCATCGATGTTGACGCTCTCGATGAGGAAGGGCCACCCGCTTCGCTTGCGGAGACCGCGGAGACTGTACGCGATGCAGAGAGGCGCTAAAGACGGATGGAGAATGTGTTCGCGCTTCGCAGGAGATGACGCAGGGCCTTCGCAGTGTTTGCCGACCTGTTCGCATTGTTTGTACGCGCTCGAGAATAGATGGTGATGCTTCGCGCCACGTTAGGCAACTTCTCCGCGCGCGTGAGAGCGGGCAGTGTCGCGCGACCAATGAGAAGCCTCGCGCGGGCGCCAACTGTGGTCGCGCGCGCGAACAATAGCTCGCGCGGGCGCTAAACCGCAGTCGCGCGTCGCTTCGCGAGGGGGTCCATATAAGCTGGTGCTTCGCGCGATCCCCCTCCGTCGCCTCT